>WOXC01005256.1:0-322357 GCA_011680675.1 Gymnobelideus leadbeateri | reverse complement strand
AATGACCTCCCCAAAGTGACACAGCTAGTGTGTCAAATGTCTGAGGCTAGATTTGAACTCAGGTCCTCTTGATTCCAGGCCTGGTGCTCTCTTCACTCTCTTCACCACAAAGTTCCCCTTCAAAATTCTGTTCTCTCCCAGCATTTCTGGCTCTCTCAGCTTGTACTCAGCTTTTTATCTGGTCATTAGCTCCTCCTCGCTGTTTCACTCTTTCCTATTGCATCAGCAAGTTCCTCCCACTGTGGGATTCACAAGTTCTATTTCTTAACATAAGACTTGATATAATCATGGGCAAAGCTCAAACTGAAACAAGGTGCTAAATAATTAAATAGGTTAAACAAGGTGTTAGCATTTTTTGCTTGCCATTGCAAAAGGGGATATGATTTTTCAAAGGGTAGTAATCATCATATCACTCTTTATATTCACTCTCCAAATATTTTGAATAGATTGGAGTTGAACCCTATCAAAGACAAGACCCATAGGTATTTGGTGAATCTACGTATCCCAGAGCAAAGGTTCTCACTTTTCCATTAACACCTAAACTTGAAACTCAGTAGAGTAGAATTGAGGATAATTCATTTATAATTATGGTAATCTCCATAAAATGGCACTGTGATATTCAAAAAGACTCTCTATATTTTCAATTTCTCCTTTGATGCATTGGGTCCTATGTTTTCATCTATAAATGACCCAATTAAAGTTGTTGGGTTAGAGGATGAGGTGACCCTTCATTCCTGATTCTGTTCTCATTTTCCCTGTGGTTCTAGTAAATTTCTGCAAAATCAATGTGAATCTTTGCTTGAATTTCACCCAGCTCAAATGTGTAGGAAATACTACCAGAATTCCTTGGTTATATGTAATCTCTCCTGGTTTTTCCATTGATTTAGGGTATTGTAATGGCAAGCAAAGTAGTACTTTGTTCCTTCTTTCATCTATTCAAGTGTGTTTGAGCCCTGCTTGTGATGATATCAAGTCTTTGTTGGAAATAGTATGCATTGTGTTGCCCTTAATAGGTCTAAGGGAGTTTGGAGAACTTCCTTGCCCTTAGTAGACCTAATGTCATTACATGGAGCCCTCAGTGGGAGAAACTTGCCAAAAGAACCAAACAAGAAGGATGCAACAGGAAGGATGGAACAGGATGGAGTAGAACACAAGCTGGGACCAAGTAGAACTGAGAGAGAGGATGTTTATGATGTTGACACTCTGTCTGCTGTTCTGTTATTCTGTGTTGATTGTGTTACATTGTCATACAGAAACATTCTGTCTGTTGAATTGTGTCACTTTGTCAGATAGAAGCCCCCTGTCTGTTGATTTGTATTGATTTCTCAGACAGAAAGTGAATTGAGATGATAGTGCCAGCAATGTGTGTAAATATTGTTGTCCACCTTTATTTGGGTACTTAGTGCTGACTGATGAGATTTGTGACTTATTTGTGACCTAGGGGTAGATAACCTTTGTACTTTCCACTAGCCCTTGAGAATGATTAACTTAAGGATGATTGGAAGTCAGCCTCCATTCAAGATGAAAGAAGATTTTTTTTAGGGTACTCTAAATTGATCAAGGAGATTGTTACTGAAGGATATGTTTTGTTTAAGACTATGTGGCCACTTAAGTAATAAGCTGTTACATCATATTATTCTGGATGTTGTACTTCAGTTTCTGAAATGCTTTGCTTTAGTTTACTGCTGAATAAATAGAGAGTTTACTATAATATGTGATCAGTACCTTAAAGTTATTCACAACAGCAGTCCTTAGGAAAACTGTTTGAGATTGGCTTTATAGGTGTAAATAAAGAATAGATGCATGATATTCATTCATTCATTCATTCATTTGTTCCTTTTTTTTTGTTCGTTCATTCGTTCGTTTATTTATTTATTGCTTTTTGGAGGGAAATTGGGGTTAAGCAACATGCCCAAGGTCACATGGCTAGCAAGTGTTAGTGTCTGAGGCTGGATTTGAACTCAGGTCCTCCTGACTCCAGGTCCAGTGCTCTATTCACTGCACCACCTAGCTACCCCCAAGGCTTTGACGATATCCTTTTGTTTTTTCCTTTGTGGAGGGGGGAAGGCAGGGCAATTGGGTTTAAGTGACTTGCCCAGCGTCACACTGCTAGTAAGTGTTAAGTGTCTGATGTCAGATTTGAACTCAGGTCCTCCTGATTCCAGGGCCAGTGCTCTATTCACTGTGCCACCTAGTCACTTCCATGATGTTAATTTTTTAAAGTTAGGATTTAAATGTGTTTAAAAATGAAGCTTTTCAGGAGGGGGCGGAGCCAAGATGGTGGAGTAGGAACAGATCCTCCAAGCCTCTCTGCCCCCAGATTCTCCACAAACTATGTAAAAAAGGACTCTGAAAAATTTCTGGAGCCCCAGCACCCACAGAACGACACAGAGAAGCTAACCTCCCGCTGAGGACAGTCCAGCACCCTGCAGGAAGGACCAGCGCAGTGGTCTGGGAGCCGGCAGCACGCAGAGCGCAGGAGCCCACCCGAGCCCAGGTCCACGTGAGCCGAGGTTTTAGCCCCAGGGCGGCAGGGCCAGCAGCCGGCTGGAGGAACCCCAGAACACCAGGAACGGTGGAGATTCCAGAATTATCAACATAGACTTGCCTAGGACAAAGTAAGAGGTTAGTGTCCTATGGACTTTGGGACCTGTATTTGGGGAATGCGTCAGCTCCCTCCCCTGGGGGCTAGAAGCTGCTGAGGAGACACGCCACTGTGTAGTTTTCAGAGGCATTTCCGGCTCCCAGCCTACAAATCGTGGGGAGATCCAGCGATCAGTCTTGGGGGGTAATCGCTCTTGCTTTAACCTCCCTGGATCTGGATTGTGATCTAGGGTGGAAGTTGTGGGTGGGTTTATAGCTTGCCAGAAACGGAAGTTGCCCCCCACACGTTCGGGACGAAAATTCCTCTATCTGGCCTTAAAGCCATAGTGTGGCAACAAGCCCAAAAGTCAAGCAATTAAGTGGCAACATGCCAAGGCAAAGGAAACAGAAAAATGCAACCCTAGACTCCTATTTTGGGGGCATAGAGTGGGAAAAGGACTGTGAGGTCAGAAGTCCTGCTCCAAAAGCCCCAGGGGAAAACATGAGTGGGTTGCAGGCCATAGAGGACCTTAAGAAGGACTTTAAAAATCAAATAAGAGAAGTGGAGGAAAAATTGGAAAGAGAAATGAGAAGGATGCAGGAAAAGTATGAAATGAGGGTCAACAGCCTGACTGAGGAAAACAACACCTTAAAAAATAGACTAACTCAAATGGCAAAGGAGGCCCAAAAGGGCAGTGAGGAGAAGAATGCCTTAAAAAGTCGAATTTGCCAGATGGAAAAAGAATCTCAAAAGTTCACTGAGGAGATTCATTCCTTCAGAGTTAGACTGGAGCAAATGGAAGCTAATGACTTTATGAGAAATCAAGATGCTGTTAAGCAGATCCAAACAAATGAAAGATTAGAAGGCAATGTGAAATATCTCATGGGAAAAACCACTGACCTGGAGAATAGATCCAGGAGAGACAATTTAAAAATTATTGGACTACCTGAAAGCCATGATCAAAGAAAGAACCTAGAAATCACCCTCCAAGAAATTCTCAAGGAAAACTGCCCTGATGTTTTAGATCCAGAGGGCAAAATAGAGGTTGAAAGAATCCACAGATCACCTCCTGAAAAAGATCCCAAAAAGAAAACTCCCAGGAATATTATAGCCAGGTTCCAGAATCCCCAGATCAAGGAGAAAATACTACAAGCAGCCAGGAAGAAACAATTTCAATATTGTGGAAACACAATCAGAATAGCCCAGGACCTGGCAGCTTCTACACTGAGGGATCGAAGGGCATGGAATATGATATTCCAGAGGGCAAAAGAACTGGGAATGAACCCAAGGGTCACCTACCCAGCAAAACTGAGTATTTTGTTTCAGGGGAAAATATGGTCATTCAGTGGAATAGAGGACTTTCAAGCATTCTTGAGGAAAAAACCAGAATTGAATAGAAAATTTGACACCCAGACACAAGAAGGAAGAGATGCCTGAGAAGGTAATCAGGGAAAAGAAATCAAAAGGAACTTATCAAAGTTGAACTATTTACATTCCTATATGGAAAAGCAATAACTGTGACTGATGATATCTTTCTCACTATGAAAATAATGGAAGAAGGGGGTGTGGTCATACGAATACATATGTGAATGTGTGTGTATATGGCTACAGTTATATATGGATAGAGGGCATAGGTTGATTTTGTTGGGAAGGGAGAGTACTCAAGGGATGAAATTATGAGGTGAGAGAGGAAAGTGGCAAGAGGAGATGGGGAGAGACATGGTAGGGTAAACTATCTCATGTAGGGGAAGTGGGTGCAAAGGAGGGGGAGAATAAGGAAGGCTAAAAAGGCAAAACCACATTCACATTGAATTTGGTTCAGGGAGAAAATGACATACATACTAAATGGGATATCTCAACCTGCAGCAGGATAGGGGGAAGGGGGATGAGAGGAGGGATGATGGATGGGAGGGCATCCTTGGGGTGAGGGGAGGTTGGAAGTACCCACTATAGAAGAGGGACAGGATCATGTAGGGAATGGACCAGGTGGGGGGTGGGATGAGTGGGAGGGAATTATAAGCAGCCTTGTACAATATATCTACTATGATAATGTTTTGCATAGCTAGACATGTACAACATATACTGAATTACTTATATCCCAAGAAGGAATGGGTGACAAGGGAGGAAGGAAATGGATCTGAAATTCAAGGTCATAACATTAAATGTTTCAAATATATATATAAATACTATTATTAATACTCTTTTGCCTATAATTGGGAGATAAGATGAGCAGGCATTGGGACACAAAGATTCATCTTCCTCTAATGGAAAAGTTGATGGGGGTATGGGAGAAGGTATGGAAGAGAGCAGATTGGAGGAAGCGATATCTTGTGGTACTGCTATTCTGGGAGGGTGGGTAGGGGAATAATGGGGGGAAAATGATTGTAACTCAAAATCTGGTGGAAATGAATGATGTAAAACAGAAGTTAATAAAGTATTTGTTTAAAAAAAAATGAAGCTTTTCAGCTAATTTAATTTCCATTGATCCTCCCCACCCCAAACTCCCATTTCTCCTTTATACTCCCTAAATCCAACCACCTTCCTTTGCCATGCTTTTGATCACCTATATTTCTCAATTAAGATTGGCTTGAATTTCATTGTAGGTGCAAAGAATAAATAGGTTGGTGGGGCCCTCCCCCCTTCCTTGCCACATACTTATGCCCTGAATTGTTTAAGCACCCAGACAAAAATCATGGCTCAGACTTTGGGTCTCAGTGACTTGTTCTAGAGAGGACTCTTTTCTAGCCTGTCTAATTTTCATAAATTTCATAAATCATAAAAGATTATAGCCATCATGAATGAAACATTTTATTTGCACAAATATGAAAAAAGCCCCAAAGGTCTATTTTTATTAGGATCATAGAGTTGGAAGAGACTTCGGAGATAATAAAACACTATTCTCACATTGTAAAGATATGAAAGTTGAGAATGTTGAATTACACAAAATGTGTAGCTAGTTAGCAATATGGCCCAAACTGGAACACAGATATAGTGTCAATAAATAACTTCTTTTTCTCAAAGGTCATTCTTCTGCAGAAGACCAAGGAAGTTTAGATTCCTAGTTTTTAACAGACTACAATGAGAAAGTATTGGTCCTCTAAATGTGAAAGCTTTATCCCAAAACTAAGTGATTTTCTACTGGAGAATGTGATCTTGCCTTGATCATTGTGAACTGAAGAGAAAAAGTCATAACAATGATTATATTTTTTTTTTTATCCAAAATCTGAGGTAGAGCTATTTTATAAATAACTGGATAAGATCCTCCAAACTAAGACGGCACACACATATCTTAACATAAGCAACTAAAGTACAAATATAAGGTTGGGGAAAAATAATTAAAATATTATTTGATCACTCAGCAAACATTTATTAAGGACTTAGTATGTTTTAGGTACTGAGTCTGTGCCAAGAACTGGGGATATAAAGAAGAACAAAAAAAATCCTTGTCCTCAGAATCAAGAAACAACAACTATTCAATATCTAAAAACAACTGTTTAAATGCTTCACACATATACATTATGAATACTTTCATCAAGAAGAGGAAAGGACTCAATATGAGGATGGAAAATAATCACTAAAAATGAAATTAGGTCTTCCTGAGAAGGAAACAACATTTTACCATTAGGGAAGCCCTTTCTCTCTCTCTCTCTCTCTCTCTCTCTCTCTCTCTCTCTCTCTCTCTCTCTCTCCCTCCCTCCCTCCCTCCCTCCCTCCCTCCCTCCCTTCCTTCCTTCCTTCCTTCCTTCCTGCCTTCCTTCACAGCAAACTGATTTATTTAGAACTTTTTCCATTCCATGGCATCAGGAGGATTAACATCAACTTTCCTTTTACCTACATCAGACCAGTTGGTACCCACAACTGTGCCTCCATACTCTATAAATTACTTGTTCATGGAATGTTTCACTTCATCAGAACCATATGACAATATCTCTTGAAATAATTTGCTTAAAACTGCATCTCCTTCTAATTTTTCATTCTTTTCTTCTTCCTTGATTTCACCAACCAATTTGTCCTAATTCCTTGTATAATAAGAGGATGATGGATATATGTGCTCAGAATATGGTGTGACATGTTTGGGTTTGGATACATCTCTTTGTCTCTCCAGCTTCTCCCATCTTACATTTTTATTTTTACTTTTTTCATTTTTTTAATTTTTATTTCATTTTAAATTTTTTTTTCAATTTTTATTTTTCATTTTTATTTAAATCTTTGTTGAAAGTATTTTATTATGTTTTATTTGGTTTTTTTTTGTTGTTGTTGTTTGTTTTTTTGCTTTTTTTTTTTTTGGTCCGGTGAATGTAGGGCAATTGGGCTTATGTGACCTGCCCAAGGTCACATGGCTATTAAGTGTGTCAAGTGCCAGAGGCTGGATTTGAACCCAGGTCCTCCTGTCTCCAGGGCCTGTGCTCTATTCACTGCGCCACCTAGCTGCCCTCATTGAAAGTATTTTAAAGACACTCTGTTCAGGTACTATAGGATGAATAAGTACAAGCTTTAAACTATAATCTTCTCCAGATGGAAGTTTCACCACTGCAGACAATTCATTTTCTGAAAACCCCATATCTATGTTATTCTTCTAAGTATTCTTGATCATAAGTGTAATGATAACTTGAGATTCTCTTTGGTACCAGTCATATTTGATTTTTGATTACTGGGTTTGCTGTTGTAGAATCATTCCAGGTTCTGATATTACTTTTAGTTTCTTGACATCTTTCAATCCAGATGTGAAAAGTATTATCTGTTTCATCTAATTTATGTCCTTCTGTAAAACTCTCTAGAGCCTCAGCATAGTTTTTTCATAGTATTCACTTATCCATTTCCTCATGGAATAATTGGGGTTGAGTACAAGAGGCTTTGCGTCTGTAATGGTGTCATAGTAATTCTTTAGAAGGATGTGGGCATAAGCTCTTTGTCAGTAATATTCTGCATCATCTGGTTTCTCTTTTGGTACTCTTGTCAGTGCCTTGGAGGTCTTCATCTATCTGCGGTCAGACAGGGGAAGAAACAACCCGGACACTGTTGCCAGGTCCCATTACTGCTATACTTCACACTGTCTTTGCCACCACCTGGGGGTAAAATTCTGGAGAACAGGGAAGCCCTTTCTTTACTATTTGTTTGTTTGCAATACAATAATTGACTTATAAGAATAAAATTGAAATCAATACCAAACTGGAAGAAAGGATAAGAATGAGTTTAAAAAGATATTTGGTACATTATAGCCATTTCAGCCAGACTTATTCAAATAAACAATTAACTCTTTTTTTTCAGTAATATTCATTTATTTCTTTATTTATTTGTTTGTTTATTTATTAATTAATTAAACAAATGCTTTATTAACTTCTGGTTTACATCATTCATTTCCACCAGATTATGAGTTTTACATTTTCCCCCATTTTGTCCCTACCCACCACCCCAGAATAGCAGTCCCACAAAATATCCCCTCATCCAATCTGCTCTGTCCCATATCTTCTCCCATATCCCCTTCAACTTTGCCATTAGGGCAAGGTGAATCTCTGAGCCCCAATGCCTGGACATCGTATGAAACATTTAATTTTAAAACTTCGATTTTCAGATCCATTCCCTTCCTCCCTTGTCACCCATTCCCTCTGAGAAGATAAGCAATTCAGTATGTGTTGTACATGCATAGCTATGCAAAACATTACCATAGTAGGTATATTGTAAAAGACTGCTTATATTTCCCTCCCACCGGTCTCACCTCCCACCTGGTCCATTCCCTACTTTGATCCTGTCCCTCTTTGATACTGGGTACTTCCAACCTCCCCTCCCCCCAGAATGCCCTCCCCTCCATCATCCCCTTCTCATCCCCCTTTCCCCTACTCAGGAGAATGGGTGAGGGTAAGATATTCCATTTACTATGTACGTGATTCTCTCCTTGAGCCAACTTCAATGAGAATGTGCTTTTGCCTTTTTGCCTTCCTGTTCTTCCCCTCCCCTGCAACTACTTCCCCTAGCCTCTTCTACATGAGATAGTTTACCCTACCCTGTCTCTCTCCATCTCCTCTTGCCACTTTCCTCTCTCACCTCTTGACTTCACCCCTTAAGAATCATCCCTTCCTTGGGGCGGCTAGGTAGCACAGCGAGCAGAGCACCTGCCCTGGAGCCAGAAGGACCCGAGCTCGGATCTGGCCCCAGACACCCAACACACAAACAAAAACCCAGCCACACGCCCCTGGGCAAGTCACCCAACCCCAACTGCCCCCCGCCAAAAAAGAATCATCCCTTCCCATCAAATTCAACCTGTGCCTTCTATCCATGTATACCTGTGAACGTATGCCATGTACCCTTCTTCAATTATTTTCATAATGAGAAAGGTTTCATCAAACACAGTTATTGTTTTGCCATGTAGGAATGTAAATAGTCCAACTTTGATAAGTTCCTTTTGATTTTTTTTCCTTGATTACCTTCTCAAGCATCTCTTGCTTCTTGTGTCTGAATGTCAAATTTTCTATCCAACTCTGTTTTTTTTTTTTCATCAAGAATGCTTGAAAGTCCTCTATTCCACTGAATGACCATATTTTCCCCTGAAACAAAATACTCAGTTTTGCTGGGTAGGTGACCCTTGGGTTCATTCCTAGCTCTTTTGCCCTCTGGAATATCATATTCCATGCCCTTCGATCACTCAGTGTAGAAGCTGCCAGGTCCTGTGCTATTCTGATTGTGTTTCCACAATATTGAAATTGTTTCTTCCTGGCTGCTTGTAGTATTTTCTCCTTGATCTGGGAGTTCTGGAGGCTAGCTATACTAGTCCTAGGAGTTTTCCTTTTGGGATCTTTTTCAGGAGGTGATTGGTGGATTCTTTCAACCTCTATTTCCCCCACTGGGTCTAAAACATCAAGGCAATTTTCCTTGAGAATTTCTTTAAGGATTATTTCTAGGTTCTTTCTTTGATCATGGCTTTCAGCTAGTCCAATAATTTTTAAATTACCTCTGCTGGATCTACTTTCCAGGTCAGTGGTTTTTCCCATGAGATATTTTACATTGCCTTCTATTCTTTCATTTGTTTGGATCTGCTTAACAGCATCTTGATTTCTCATAAAGTCACTAGCTTCCATTTGCTCCAGTCTAACTCTGAAGGAATGAATCTCCTCAGTGAGCTTTTGAGATTCTTTTTCCATCTGGAAAATTCGACTTTTTAAGGCATTCTTCTCCTCAGTGCTTTTCTGTGCCTCTTTTGCCATTTGAGTTAGTCTATTTTTTAAGGTGTTATTTTCCTCAGTCAGGCTGTTGACTGTCATTTCATACTTTTCTTGCATCTTTTTCATTTCTCTTCCCAAATTTTCCCCCACTTCTCTTATCTGCTTCTTAAGGTCCTCTATGGCCTGTAGCCAGCTTGTATTTTCATTTGGGGCTTTTGGTGCAGCAGTTCTGACCTCACAGTCCTCCTCCATGCTTTGAGCCTCTTTGCCCCTAAAATAGGAGTCCAATGTTGAACTTTTCTGTTTATTTTGTTTCATTTGCCTAGGCATGTTGCCACTTAATTACTTGATTTTGGGGCTTGTTGCCACAGTAGGACTCTGCCACCAGACAGGGGAGCTTCCGCCCAAACGTGGGGTCTTCACAACTTCCGCCAGTTGGGTGGCCTCTGTAAAGCCTCCACCCACTCTGGCAAATTGGATACCCACCCCAAACTTCCCCCCCAGACCACAATCCAAATCCAGGCAGTTTAAAGCAAGAGCAATTAACCCCCAGACTGATTGCTGGATCTCCCTACATTTCGCAGACCAGGAGCTAGAGCCACTGCTGATGCTGCAAAATGGCCTCTGTGCAGCTGTTTCTTCAGCAGCTTTTTGCCCCCAGGGGAGGAAGCTACAAGTTCCCCAAATACTCGTCCCAAAGTCCATAGGGCACTAACCTCTCACATTGTCCTAGGCATATCTGTGCTGATAATTCTGGAATCGCCACAATTGCTGGAGTTCTGGGGTCCCTACAGCCGGCTGAAGGCCCGGCCACCCTGGTGCTAAAACCGCAGACCTGGGCTCGGCTCTGCGCACTGTGCTGTCAGTTCCCAGCACTGTCAGTTCCCAGCATGCCGTGCTGCCTGCTCTCAGAGTTCTGTGCTGGCTGCTCCCTGCAGGGCTGCTGGGCTGTCCTCAGCAGGAGGTTAGCTTCTCTGTGCTGTTCTGTGGGTGCTGTGGCTCCAGAAGTTGTTTGGAGTCCCCTTTCACATTGTTTCTAGATCTGCTTTTCAGAGAGGGAAGCATCAACATCTGGGTTTTCAAAGCCGGTGGGTCTCTCAACAGCTCCCAGAGTCTCATCTGGTTAAATCACACAACACTTCTCAAAGTGAGCCCCCAACAATTAACTCTTAAACTTGAATATGCATAAAGGGAAAGGCTTAAGAAAAGACTCTCCATTATATTTTTTGAGCATTCAAATTTACATAGGCACATACACATACTCAGCCTGAGATTTCCTCAAGTAATCATGACCTAATGGAGCAGAATCCTAACAGTATAAAGCAGGCCTGCACAACAGGTGGCCCTAAGGCTGCTTAAAGCCCTTTGGCCACTTACAGGCTGCCAAAGGATTTCAGGCCTGCAAAAAAGGAAACAAGACCTTCCTTTGTAAGTAGAGAAAATCCTTCAACATGCTGCAAGCAACAAGTCTTGCAGGCTTGGTATAAGGAAAACATATTTTAAAATATAAACTGATTTTATAAAGTCTAAGAAGATGACAAATGATTATGAGCCATGCCATTTTCTTGTAAATGATTGAGGGGAAAAAGAGATTGAGAAAGCTTCAGGATTAGAAGAATTCTTTAACTGTTGGGGTCACAATCCACAGTTTAAGAAGTGCTGAAAGGGGGGCGAGTGGAAAAAGTTGAAGAAGCCCTGAGTAAGAGCATCTCCAGACTATTTAAAGATGAAGCAGGAAAGAAGAAAAAACAACAGATTCCTTACCATTTTCAATGAAAAAGTTTGTCAAAGTCAAGTGGCTGAGTTACCACCTTTGGAACTAAGACCTCAACCTAATATGCTATATCAGTTGTGAAATGTCACTAATGAAGATGAAGGCAGGATGACCAACTAGATCTAAGGTACACATATGAAATTATGTTTAGACAGCAACATTTTGGTGGAGTTAAGATTTTATTATCTTTGAAAACAGCTGAGGAAACTAAATGAGTGGGAAAATAATATATGGATGATTTTATGAGAAAATTGATAACTCATAATATATATTTGATTGGAATAATTCTGTGAAGGCCTTTCAAACCTTAACAGAAATGAATCTGCCTAAAACTGAATTCATCTTTCGCCCCAAACCTCCTCTCTTCCTAATTTCTCCATTACTATCAAAGGTACCACCATTCTCTTAATCACAGAGGCTCACAACCTATGTGCCATCCCTATTATTGACAACTCAACCTCTTTCACCCTTCCCTCTATATTAAGAATCATATCCTTGCATGTGTAGGTTTATTATATTTCTCATATATACCTTATCTCTCCTCGAACACTTGGACTATTCTTTTTTTTTATATGTCACTTTTTTTAAAATTTCTCATGCTTTCTTTGATCAACTTTTAATTACCTCAGCTAAGAGGTTACCAAGATGACAGAAGAGTGCTCCCCAAAATGGGTTTGTATCGGACAGTGACAGTGATATTATAAGAGTGCTTAACAGAAACAGAGGCAATAATATACAAAACCCTTTTGGGGGGAGTCCATGGAGGGGAGATTGATGTGATAGTTTTCTAAACATATTTGAAGGACTTCAGGTATTTCTTCAGCTCATTTGGAAGAAAGATTAAACTTGATTTCCCTTCTGCTAGAGAGTAATAGTAGGAGTATTGAGTGGAAAATACAGAGAATCTAATCAATATTCAGTCCCATATAAGTGGGAAAAAAAAAAACCTTTTTAACAATGAGAGATGTTCCAAAATGGAATGGTCTGTTCTTGAAGGTACTGAGTTTTCATCCCTGAACATCTTCATACAGAAACTAGATAACCATTTCCAGGGTAGGATCTATCTGATGATTTTGCTCATGATGGATTTCACCAGATGACCAGTAGGGCCCCTTCCCACTCTGACATTTTCTTATTCTTACTAGTTCCATCTGTGGTGTCTCTCCTCTCTTGGAGAGGTTTCAAAAAACATGAAATCCTTCTCAGGCATCTCTTGCTTCTTGTGTCTGGATGTCAAATTTTCTATTCAATTCTGGTTTTTTCCTCAAGAATGCTTGAAAGTCCTCTATACCACTGAATGACCATATTTTCCCCTGAAACAAAATACTCAGTTTTGCTGTGTAGGTGACCCTTGGGTTCATTCCCAGCTCTTTTGCCCTCTGGAATATCATATTCCATGTCCTTCGATCCCTCAGTGTAGAAGCTGCCAGGTCCTGGGCTATTCTGATTGTGTTTCCACAATATTGAAATTGTTTCTTCCTGGCTGCTTGTAGTATTTTCTCCTTGATCTGGGGATTCTGGAACCTGGCTATAATATTCCTGGGAGTTTTCTTTTTGGGATCTTTTCAGGAGGTGATCGGTGGATTCTTTCAACCTCTATTTTGCCCTCTGGATCTAAAACATCAGGGCAATTTTCCTTGAGAATTTCTTGAAGGGTGATTTCTAGGTTCTTTCTTTGATCATGGCTTTCAGGTAGTCCAATAATTTTTAAATTGTCTCTCCTGGATCGATTTTCCAGGTCAGTGGTTTTTCCCATGAGATATTTCCCATTGCCTTCTAATCTTTCATTTGTTTGGATCTGCTTAACAGCATCTTGATTTCTCATAAAGTCATTAGCTTCCATTTGCTCCAGTCTAACTCTGAAGGAATGAATCTCCTCAGTGAACTTTTGAGATTCTTTTTCCATCTGGCAAGTTTGACTTTTTAAGGCATTCTTCTCCTCATTGCCCTTTTGGGCCTCCTTTGCCATTTGAGTTAGTCTGTTTTTTAAGGTGTTGTTTTCCTCAGTCAGGCTGTTGACCCTCATTTCATACTTTTCCTGCATCCTTCTCATTTCTCTTCCCAATTTTTCCTCTGCTTCTCTTATTTGATTTTTAAAGTCCTTCTTAAGGTACTTTGGCCTGCAACCCACTCATGTTTTCCCCTGGGGCTTTTGGAGCAGGACTTCTGACCTCACAGTCCTCTTCCCCTATGCTTCGACCCTCTTTGCCCCCAAAGTTGGAGTCTAGGGTTGCATTTTTCTTTTTAATTTTTTTCCTTTGTCTTGGCATGTTGCCACTTAATTACTTGACTTTTGGGCTTGTTCCCACAGTATGGCTTTAAGGCCAGATAGAGGAATTTTCGTCCCGAACATGTGGGGGGCAACTTCTGTTTCTGGCAAGCTGGAAACCCACCCACGACCTCTCAGCTCGGCTCAGCTCCACTCCCCTCGGCTCGGCTCCGTGCTGCCGGCTCCCAGACTGCTGCACTGGTTCTTCCTGCAGGGCTGCTGGGCTATCCTCTGTGGGAGGTTAGCTTCTCTGTGTCGTTCTATGTGTGCTGGGGCTCCAGAAGTTGTTCATAGTCCCCTTTTACATAGTTTGGAGGTAATCTGGGGGCAGAGTGGCTTGGACATGCTGTTTCTACTCCCACTTGGACTATTCTGATGAAGCTCTCATCACTGCATATTTCTGACCTATTACATCAGCATACTGGTTGGGCTCTTTGCCTCCATATTTTCCCCAACTTAGGCCATCTTTCACTCAGGTTTCAAAATGATCTTCCAGAAATGGCAGGTCTCATTATGTGACCCATATATTTGGCTCTCTCTTGTTTTGAAGATCAAATAAAAAATTATGTGACTTTTAAATCTCTTTATAAACTGGTTTCTTCTTACTGTTATAAATGTGCTCTGTGTTCTATCTAGGAATAAACAATGCTTGCTGGAGATCCATGAAGTGTTTCATTATCTTTTTTTTTTTTTATGTTTACTCTGTATTGAATAAATGGGTAGCCTCCCTAAAAAGTCTACAAAGGATCAAAGGCAAGCCCTTTTATGCTGTTTCCATTTGAATTTCCCTCCAGAGATGGGAGTGGCTCCAGCTCTTCTGGGTTACAACTTTCCTGACCTACCAATTAAGCAGGCTTGTTAATGAAAAGTTGGTGACCATCCTCCAACCCCCAGGCAGTCCAAGCCAGCTTAGCTCAGGCCCCTTTACAGATTTCTTCCAGCTGTATGACTGGATGGCAGGGAGAGGGGGGTTCTACCCTTCCTATCTCATTCTGGTTTATGTTTTCCTGCATACCCTGTTCAATGTTCATTGTTCCCAAAGAAACTGTGGAAACCAAACTGTCAGCATTTTTCCCATTACTTTCTTGGATTTCTTAAACCTTATTGTCCTCTACTCATTGGTAATCCAGTGACAGTAGCCTTTTCATTGTTCTTATAGAAGAAATTTCATCTCGTGACTGCATTGTACTGTGGCTATCTCCCATTTCTGCAACTCTCTCCTTCCTTGTCATTTCTGTCTTTCAGTTTCTATATTCTATATAGAATGCATATTCTATATAGATATTCAAATCTCAGGTAAAACTTAACCATCTTCAAGAAGCCTTTCCATGTCTTCCTTAACTGTAGTATCTTCCCTCAGATATTACCCCAAGCTATCTTTGTATGTCTTGTTTTACACAGTCATTTGCATTTTGTCTCCCACATTGGACTGTGTTCCTGGAGAACAGGGACTTTTCTTAGTATGGTCAGTGCTTCGCAGAGTGACTGACATATAAATGCCTGTTTTCTTGACTTCCAGGACTTAATAGCATGTCATCTACAAATAGAAAGATCTGTAGGCCTTTACCTAGTATAATGATAATGATGATAGTAATAAAAACTAATAATTCTAGAGCTATTTATGATTTGCCAAATGCAGCATTATTTCATTGGATTCTCACGACAATCATATGAAGAAGGTGTTATCATTATCCTCATTTTTAAAGAGGAGGAAACAGTGATTCCCTCTTCTACTTGTATTGTCCTGGACAGCCTGCTTTGAATACTTTTTTGTGAGCAGTGGTTTGCCTATTTTGTTTCCTGTATATTATTGTTCTTATTAGTAATGATAATAATAATAATACAACACTAGTATCCATAGCTAAAATTTATAAAGAACTTTAAATTTTGCAG
This sequence comes from Gymnobelideus leadbeateri, assembly GCA_011680675.1. Lineage (NCBI taxonomy): Eukaryota > Metazoa > Chordata > Mammalia > Diprotodontia > Petauridae > Gymnobelideus > Gymnobelideus leadbeateri. Next base: position 306,680 of record WOXC01005256.1, on the reverse strand, counting down.
TGCATGTTGTATGTGCTATTTGATATAACTCTGTGAGGTGCTATTATTATTCACATTTTGTAGATGAGGAAACTGAAGTTGAAATGATTTAACTAGCATAGTTGATATTATTCTGAACTTTGATTCAGCAATACTTGAGCTTAAATCCTTCCTCAGACACCTGCTAGCTTCCAGGGAAGCCACTTTACCTGGTCTCATAAGGTTAGATCATAAATTTGAAGCTCAAAGGAATCAGAGAGGTACAATTCCTTTATTTTAAATATGAGGAAATTGAGGTATTTATAGTCTTCTTTATATGGGTCACTATTAGTACAATAAATTTAACCTGGCCATAGTGTATAATCTAATATGTTATTATAATCTAATTACTAATATTTTATATAACATGTTTATTTTAAATGATCATCACAGATATTAATCTGCAGTATTCTATCTCTGATTTATTTGTTCCTTGTTTTAGGTATTGATTACATATTTGTATAAGAGAAAGAGAATTATTACAAAGAGTTTTAGAATTGTCCTTTGAATACATGATAGAATTCATTTGAATATCCATCTGCTACTGGAGTGTTTGTTTTTCCCAGTCATTTCTTTGTGAGTTTATTTATGGCTTATTTAATTTTGTTTTAGGATATGTTATTTAAGGGAATTTTTTTTTGGCAATTTGGGTATTTAATGTTTTTATAAGTATCCATCCATTTCCTCAAGGTTATCTATTTTGTTAGCATATAACTGAGCAAAATATTTTCAATAATTTTCTTTTTCCTCTTAAATCATTAAGAATTCTTTGATATACAGTGGATTTATTCTCCATTTAACATCAAATTAGATAACTGTTTATTTATGTCATTAATCTTCCAAATATAGCTACTAAATTATTTGTGAATAGTTTATATTATGTTATGAATATATTTATTAATTTTCACAATTTCAACAATGTTGCTTAGTTGGAATTTTTTCTTTTTTGTTATTCAAGATTGTTAGTTACCCATCCAGTTCAATGACATGCCCATTCTATCTTTTGTTGATTAAATCATTTCAAGATATATATTTACTTATAAAAATTATGTTAGCTGCAACTCATAAGTTTTGCTATGTTCTTTCATTACTTTTCATTTTCTTTGATGGCATTTGCTGCTGTTTTTATATTCTTTGACCAGTTCTTTAGGGTTATGTTATTTAGTCTTTAATTCCTTTTTAATTATTTTCTTAAGGACTCTGTATTGATTTTTTTTTTTTTTTTTGCACTGTGATTAGTGACATGTTAAGTATTTCTGTTTTTGTCACTTTTGGTGATATCTTTATTCCAAAATACATGCTCAATTTTTATTAAGTCCCCATGTATAACAGAGAAGTACATAAAATTCCTTTTATTCCCATACACTAAGCATAAAAATCCATCATTTATAATTGTTGTAAAACTTCTATTCAGATTTTTACTTTTTATTTTTCATTATTTTGCTAAATTTGACTAGGTCTGAAAAATTTGGGTGGGTTTAGTGATTTTTCCTCTAATTCAATTAACTTTTTTCATTTCTCAGATGCTATACTATTTCAACATATACGAAGTGTTATATCTATATATTTATATGTATATCTTTGGGATACAGACTTAAGACTTAGTAGTGTTATTGCTAGATCTAAGGCTACACACAGCTTTTACCCCTTTGGGGTAGTTCCAAATTGTTCTCCAGATTGATTGAATCAGTACACAACTCTACAAATATTGCCTTAGTATTCCAATTTTCCCACATCTCCAAAGTTGATCATTTTCCTGTTTTGTCATGTTAGCCAATCTTGTAAGTGTCATGTGATACCTCAGATATTTTAATTTGCATTTTTCTAATCAATAGTGATTTAGAACATTTTCCCATATGACTAAATACTTACTTTTTTCATCTGAAAATTGCCTGTTTATTTCCTTTGGCCAATTATCAATTGGTGAATGACTGGTATTCTTATAGATTGGACTCAACTCTCTATAGATTTGAGAAATGAGTTCTTTATCAGAACCACTGGCTATAAAAACCATTTCCCATATTTCTACTTATCTTGGTTTCATTGACTTTGCTTGCAAAAAAAAAGACTTTTTAATTTAATGTAATCAATATTATCAATTTTGCATTTCATAATTTTTATGGGAACAGGAATTTAAGATAGTCACTGCCCCTAGGCCCTTTGGTAGGATTAAGTGTACCTGGAGCCTATGGAGGGAGGCTTGATTTTCAGTAATGCCCACACCTTAGTGCTGTGTGATTGGGAAGTGGGTCAAGAGGGTTGTGATATTCTCTGAGCCAGGAGAAGGCTATATATACCCTGATGTGAGATTTTGTTTTGGGGTCACTTTGAGAAGAGTATGATTTGACCAGATGAGACTCTGGGCAGCTCTTGAGCCTGCTGACTTTGAAAACCCAGATGTTGGTGCTTCTCTCTGGTAACTGTGACTAGGTATGGATGTAATGGTCAGACAATTGGAAGCCTGTCTACTGAAAAGTTTCTCTGTCTTCTTGTAACTTCTGCTTGTAACCTGTCTCTATACTCTGAAGTTTGGGGGTGCTGACTTTCCCCCCTGAACTACGTAAATGATATGTTTGCTTAAAGCAAGATTGTTAACCCATTTTGAGTTGCTTTCTTTTAGAAAAGCAGATCTAAGAACCTGTTTGCAGCCACTCTGGGTATGCTAGGGTACATGCTGCTACAATAATATTCCCTATCTTTTGTTGGGTAATAAATTCTTCCCTTTTCTATAGGTCTGACAGAGAGACTATTCCTCTCATTGCTCTATTAATTTGCTTTTGGTATCACCCTTGTCTAAATTGTGCACACATTTTGACCTTATCTTGATCTATAGTGTGAGATGTTTGGTTTATGCCTAATTTCTGACATACTGTTTATGTGAAATAGTGAGTTCTTATTTGAGAATCTGGAGTCTTTGGGTTTCTCAAATAGTAGCATACTATAGTTGTTGACTGCTGTGTACTTACCTATTCTACTGATCCGCCACTCAATTTCTTAGCCAATACAAGATGGTTTTGATGATTGCTGTCTTGTAATACAGTTTTAGATCTGGTACAGCTAGGTCATCTTCCCTTGCATTTCTTTTAATTAGTTCCCTTGATATCCTGGACTTTTTGTTATTCTAGATGACTTTTGTTATTATTTTTCTAACTCTATAACTTTTGGTAGATTGATATGGCACAGAATAAGTAATTTAGGTAGAATTGTCATTTTTATATTAGCTCAGCCTACCCATGAGCAACTGATGCTTTTTTCCAATTATTAGGGTTGACTTGATCTGTATTTAAAAGTGTATTCATATAGTTCCTGGGTTTGTCTTGTCAGGTAGACTCCCAAACATTTTATATTGTCTTACTTTTCTTTAAATGGATTTTTTCTATATCTTGCTGCTGGGCTTTGATTATAATATATAGAAATGCCAATGATACATTTGAGTTTATTTTGTATCTTGTATCTTTGCTCAAGCAATTAATTATTTTAAATAGTTTTTTAGTTGATTCTCTAGGATTCTCTAAGTATACCATCATATCATCTGCAAGGAGTAATAGCTTTGTTTCTTCTTTGTTCCTTCTAATTCCTTCAGTTTCTTTTTCCTTTCTTATGGCTAATGCTGACATTTCTAGTACAATATTGAATAACAATGGTGATAACAGACATGTCCGTTTTATCTCCGATCTTATTGAAAATGCTTCTATCTTATCCCCATTACCAATAATGTTTGCTGATGGTTTAAGGTAGATGCTATTTATCATTTAAAAAAAGACTTCATTTATACATATGCTCTTTAGTGTTTTTAATAGGAATGAGGGCTGTATTTGGTCAAAATATTTTTCTGTATATATTGAGATAATCACATGATTTCTGTTAATTTTGTTATTAATGTAGTCAATTATGCTGATAGTTTTCATAATATTGAACCTGCCTGGTATAATATATTTCCCTGCTTTAGATATCAGACAAAATAGCTCCTAATCATTGTTTCAGTTTTGATACTTGTAATCCAATTTTCTTCTTTTTAAAACAAGTTAATCAAATGTTTATCTGTTTTATTATTTTTTCCACCATAAAACCAGCTCAATTTTATTTATTAGTTCAATAGTTTTCTTACTTTCAATTTTATTAATCTCTCCTTGATTTTCAGGATTTCTAATTTGATATTTAATTAGGAACTTGCAATTTGTTCTTTTTCTAGCTTTTTTAGTTTTATGTCTAATTCATGCCTGCATCCCATAAGTTTTGGAATGTTTGTCTCATTATTACCATTCTCTTAGATGAAGTTATTGTTGCTGTGATTTGTTGTTTGACCCCTCATTCTTTAGGATTATATTATTTAGCTTCCAATTAATTTTAGTCTGATTTTTTATGACCCTTTATTGAATGTAAATTTGATTACATAATGCTCTGAAAAGGATGTATTTAATAATTCTGCTTTTCTGCATTGAATCGTGAGTTTTTTATGCCTAACTATATAGCTTCTTAAACTTTATCCACTTATGACCCCTTTTTGCACTCAAAAATTTTACAGAATCCCAGTATATAGGTAAATAGGATAGGTATACAAATCAAACATTTATTGACAATAAAACATAAGGAAATTTATTTTAAAATAATTCTTTGGAATACATATAATTTTACCATTTATTAAAGATGAAAACAAATTTGCATACTTATGAGATGTAGGTGCTTGTTTATTTTTACATAAATAATTAAATATTGGCAGAATATTTGATACTACAGGATGTAGAGCTCCTTTGACATTTTTCAGTGAAAACACTACTATGTATAAACATGTAGTACAAAATGGCAGAAGTTTGCATAGGGCCATTTTAGAAATTGTTGGAAATTCTGTCCTAATCAAAAGTCAAAAATCCCTTAACTATTTTGTATGTACTTCAAAAACACTGCAATTCATAATATATAATAGTCACAAATCTGAACTGAGATGTAAGGCATTTGTTGGCATTCTGTGGTATGATAGCATACACGGTACAAAGGGTACCTGTTGTGTTCAGAACCAAGGCTGCAGTGAAATTTTGCTATACAACATGTATAGGGATTCCAGAAACATCTCAAATTCATTGCACATGTGATTTTGAATTAATTTTTGGTCATTGTGTATTCAGAGGCCTTTTACTGTTGTCACATTTTTAGTATGCAAATTCAGTTATGTGACCCCATATGAGGTAGAGACCCACTGTTTAAGAAGCACTGCTCTAGTATGTGATCAGTTTTTATATAGGTGCCTCTACAGAGGTATACCATACCTAAAAGATTTGATTCACCTCCTTAACTTTCTTATTTTGTAGTTGGATTTATCTAGTTCTTAGGAGTGCATTAGAGGTCCCTCACCAGTATACTTTTGCTATTTCTTCCTAGAACTCCGTAGCTTCTCCTCTAAGAATGTTGATGCTCTACCACTTGGTGCATCTATGTTTAGTATTGCTATTACTTCATTGTGTATGGTACCTTTTAGTAGGGTAGACTTTTATTCCTTATCTCTTTTAATTAGATCTATTTTTGCTTTTGCTTTGAGATCAGGATTATTATCCTTGATCTTTTTTTTTTTAACTTCAGCTGAAGTATAATGCAATCAGCTCCAGCCTTTTACCCTTACTCTGTGTGTATTTCTCTGCTTCAAATGTGTTTCTTGTAAAGAGCATATTGTAGGATTATGTTTTTTAATCCATTCTATCCAATTCTATTTTATGGGAGAGTTCATCTAACTCATACTCACAGTTTCTGTGAATGTGTCTCTCTCCATCCTCTTTCACCCCATTTATACTTTTCTCTCTCCTTTCTCCCTTTCTTTCCTCATCAGTGCTTTTCTTCTGACCATTGCCTCCCTCAGTCTGTTCCCCCTTCTATCCACCTCCTCTCTTTTCTTTCCCCTTTCCCCTCATACTTCCTATAGGGTAAAACATTTTTATACCCAGCTAAGGGTGTGTTATTCCCTCTTTGAGGCATAACTGATGAGAGTAGGGTACAAACAATGCTCGCCTCCACCTCTTCTTTTCCTCTACTGTAGTGGATCTTACTGCCTCTTCAGGTTAATTTACCCTTTCCTCTTCTCTCAGTACAATCAGTTTTTCACCCCTCACTGTTTTATCATCAGATCTAAGTCAACTTCTATACATCTCCAATGTCTATGTATACCCCTTCTAAGTGTCATAATAATGATACTGCTTTCAAGAGCTACATGAATCATCTTCCCATGGAGGGATGTAAACAGTTTTTCGTTATTGAATAAGATGCCTTTTCCTTTCCCCTGATGTCCTTTTTATACTTTTCTTGAGTCTTATATTTCAAGATAAATTTTCTGTTCAGTTCTTTTTCACTGGGAAATTTTGGAACTCCTCTATTTTATTAAATGTTATCTCTTCCCCTAAAGGATTTTTCTCATTTTTTTGGGTAGTTTATTCTTGGTTGTAGTCTAAGCTCCTTTGACTTCTGGAATATCTTATTCCAAATTGCCTGGCCCTCCAATGTCAAAACTGCTATGTCCTGTATAATCCTCATTGTGGTTCCATGATATTTAAGTAGTTTCTTTCTTGTTGCTTGAAGCATTTTCTAGATAATTCTAGAATTTGGCTACAATATTCCTTGGAGTTTTCCTTTTAGAATATCTTTCAGGAGGTGATCAGTATATCCTTTCAGTGATTAATTTACCCTTTGGTTCTAACCTTATGGCAGTTTTCCTTGACGATTTCTTGAAAAATGTTGTCTGGGATTCCTCTATTTTTCCATCATGGATTTCAGGGAAACAAATAATTTTTAAATAACCTCTCCTGGATCTCTGTTTTTTTCCCAGCTCTTTTTCCAATGAGGTATTTTGTATTTTCTCCTTTTTAACAATCTTTTGATTTTGTTCGACTGATTCTTGATGTCTCATGGATTAGTTTATATTTGCCCAATTGTCATTTTTTTTAAATTGTTATTTTCAATTTGTTTTTGTACTTCCTTTTACATTTAGCCAATTCTACTTTTTAAGGAGTCATTTTCTTCAGTGGAATTTTCCCCATTTGACCAATTATATTTTTTTTTTTTGCTTTAAATTTCCTTTTATTTAATCCAATTTAGTATACAATTAACGTTTTCCACCAACTCGGGGTGCAGAAACTTTCACAGGCTTCACAATTTTTTGTTTAGGTGCTGCCTTTGTAGGAGCCTTAGCAGCAGATGCAGCTGTCTTCTTAGTTGCTTGCTTAGCCTTTTTTGCTTCCTTGGCAGCCCTGATGGCTTGTTCTTGTTGGGCCTTTCGAACTTCAGGTTTCTGGTTCCTCTTGGCCATTATATCAGCAAGAGAAGCCCCAGTGATGGCCCTTTGGAATTTAACAGCCCGGCGAGTTCTTTTCTTTTGAATCTCTTCCGACTGGCCCTTCTTGTGCTTTCTTCTATACAGGACAGTCCAATTGATCTGTCGGGGGTTCCTCTTTGAAAGGAATGCAGACTCACATTTTGCATTCAAAAATTGGAAAACCTTCCCGTCCGTGCGGGCGTAGCGCCTCCCATGACCCGGGTAGATCTTGTACCCGCTGAAGCTGCAAAGCTCGACCTTCATGGCTGCAAGCGTGAGGAAGATGGCGAAGAGGGCCAATTATATTTTTAGGAATTGTTTTCATCAGTCAATTTTTGGCCCTCCTTTTCCAACCTGTTGACTCTCTCTTGTATACCTCTTGTATCTTTTCTCTTTTTCTACTACCTATATTATTTGACTTTTGAAATCATTCTTGAGATCTTCTAAGAAGGCTTTTCAGATTTGAGACCAATTTATATTCCCCTTTGAGGTTTTGGATATATGTATATTGACAGTGTTCTCCTCTTCAAAGTTTGTGTTCTGATCTTTCATATCCCCATAGAAACTGCCTATGGTCAGTATTAATTTTTTTCCTTTTTTTCTCTTCTTATTTGTCCATTTCCTGAGTGTTAAAAGTTGAGCTCTCTGTGGTAGCTAGGTGGTGCAGTGAGTAGAGTGCTGGCCCTGGAGTCAGAAGGACTTGAGTTCGGATCCGGCCTCAGACACTTAACACATACAAACAAAAACCTAGCTGTGTGAACTTGGGCAAGTTACTCAAGTTACTTAACCCCAATTGCCCTCCAAACAAAGCAAAAAAAAAAAAAAAGTTGAGCTCTCCTGCTTGAGCACAGGAAGCACTGTCTTAAACTTCTCATGCTGGATGCCAGGGTCCTAGTTTGGGTGCTGGGAACTCAGGTGCTTACAGCTTACCTCTTACTGAGCTATAGTCTTAGTGGTTATATCTGGCATCTACTGAGGCCAGGGATTTTTCCTCCCAACATTTCCCCAAAGCTACACTGAAGCACGTGGGATTTTGCTAATGGAGGAAGTCTGCCCACCTAGGGTTTCCCTGGGGCACAGGGATGTCTGACCTCTGGGGGATGCCTGCCTGTCCAGGGCCATGCTAAAGCATTTAGTGGTTCTCTGACCTAGCATCTGCTGGTTCTTCTGGTCATGCTGAAGCCACATGGCTGGGGTGGGGGGTAGTGGTCCTAGTGTTGACATTTGCCTATTTTACTATACTGGTAATCAGAATCTCTCAGTGGTTTGCTGGTATGTGACCAATAAAGTCCATCAAGGGACCTTGGGGCTATTCCAGTCTAGGCTCTACCTATCCTTCTTGAAACACATCTTTGTGACCTCTCTCTATTTAGGTTAAACAAGAGATAGAGAACATTGGGAGTTGAAGGATGAATAATTTTGATTACATTAAATTAAATTAAAAAGGTTTTCCTTACAAAACAATTTAGACACAATTAGAAGGAAAGCAGAAAACTGGGTGAAATGATTACAGGCAGTTTTTCAGATAACAGTCTCATATCTCCAATATTGATAGAATTTTGTAAAATTTGCAAGAGTTTGAGTAATACACCAATTGATAAATGATCAAAGATCTGAATAGGTGTTTTTACAAGCCTCTGGAATCTTCTCCCCCCATCCCTTCTTTTTATTCCTGACCTATATTTTCCAACATAAGAACAGAGATTCAGAATGGAAGACACAATGGAAACAGGCAAAATTATTTTGTGATTTATTCAGGAAAGCAGTCTTGGAAGACTTCATGCTAGACATTACTTTGACTTAGATTTTTTTTTTTTTTTAAAAGCAATTGGGGTTAAGTAACTTGCTCAAGGTTACACGGCTAGTCATTTGATTTATGCGTGGGTGCTCATTTTCTGAGGCCGGATCTGATCTCGGGTCATCCAAACTCCGAGGCCGGCGCTCTTACTCACTGCGCCACCTAGCCGCCCCTTTAGGGCAATTGGGGTTAAGTAACTTGCCCAAGGTTACACGGCTAGGTTTTTGTTTGTGCGGATTAAGTGTCGGAGGCCGGCTCCGAACTCAGGTCCTTCTGATTCCAGGGCCGGCGCTCTATTCACTGCGCCACCTAGCCGCCCCTTGACTTAGATTTTTAAGGAAGGATAATAATTCTGCAAATGAAGAAAGGAAGAAATATGATTTTAAGGACAGAGAACATAACTCCCATGACTGAAATAATGGAAGGGAGAAGGAATATGACATATCTGAGACAACCGTTACCAAATTCGGTCTGAGCAAAGAGTAAGTACATGGAAGAATGTACTTTTGCTCAGCAGATATAACAATTCAGAGCATTATGTTTTTGGTGTGGTTTCTTACCATTTCATTTAAAGTATCAAATTTCCCTTGCCTTTGTTTCTTCCCTAGCTAATCCAGTTTTATAATTTATTTCATATTTTTAAGATACCTTTGTGATCCTTGTGACCAGAATTATTTTTTTCCTCCTGTAGTTAAACTCCATTTGTTATGGATTCAAAGTCTCCTCAGAATTTATTCTTTGAACTTATCTCAAATCAAACTAGTTTCCATTTGATTTAGAATCTAATTATATATGAGTTCTTTGAACTTATCTCAAATCAAACTAGTTTCCATTTGATTTAGAATCTAATTATATATATATAACTTATATATATAAAATTCAATATAAAGATATATATATATATATATATATATATATATATATATATATATATATATATAACTTAGTAGGGAAGAGAGAGTCACTCAATTTTTTAGAAAAGTAGTGACATATCTAGCCTTTTGCAAAAGGAAAATTAACCTGGCAGTGGTATAAATATTGGAATAGTAACTGAATGGGGACAGACAGTAGTTAGTGTGACCTTCCCCTTCTGTAATAGGAAGGAGGTATAATCATAATTTTGTAGAAAGAGACTCAAGTGAAAATGATAACAAATGGTGTAAATATGAAAGTTGAAGAATTTAAGAAGAACTCACAAAAAGACAAAATTTGGTGGATTTTTAAAATTTCTAAACCATGAGAGAATTTTCAATTCATAATATTTTTGTCAGATAATTTGTATCTGGGTCACGTTTTTGAATGCCTTTTTTTTTTAGCTCAAATCCATTTGGAAACCATTTAGTATTTTATAGTAGAACATTTAAGTAGAAAAAATAGTTTTTTTTTTTAACTTACTTGTAACAAGAACCAATTTAGAATGTAAATGAAAGGTCTTAAAATATTCCACACTATGGATATTTTGCCTTACACATAGCAGAAAAATGAAAGCTGAGTCACTATGAAATCATTTAAAATGATACTGTATCCCAGGACTCTGGGAAATGTGGTCATGACTAAGTGATGGTTTTAGTCATAAGCATGTTAAGATAGGAAATAAGTCCACTTAAGCACAAAATTACATATTCTATTGGCATTTTTATCCTTTATGGTAGAATTTATTTTACTGTACTATTTAAAGCACTGTAATCTTTGGGTTTTTTTTTTTTTTTTTTGCTTTTTGGAGGGCAATCGGGGTTAAGTGACTTGCCCAAGGTCACATGGCTAGGTTTTTTTTGTTTTGTGTTTGTTAAGTGTCTGAGGCTGGAAACGAACTCAGGTCCTTCTGCCTCCAGGGCCAACACCCTACTCACTGCGCCACCTAGCTGCCCAAAAGCACTGTTATCTTAAGGCACTTGGGAGATAGATTTTCCCCCCTTACATTGTTGGTGAAGATATGAGTGCTACTTTTGCTCTATAATAATCGAAGCTCTAAGTCATCCTATTCCAGAAGGTTAGCAATAACTACATACCTTTTGTTATGTTATATACTACAAAAAGTCTGAGTGAAGATAGCTCAGTGAGCCACAACAAAATAATGTGTTCTCTTGTGGAAAAGGGGTTGTCCATCCCCACCAGCTGCCAACCATCACTCACAGGCCAGGCAAGCCAGTCTAGCTGAAACAAAAAGGCACCTGAGGGAGAAACAGCAGAAAGCATGTACCAGGTAAGTCAAACCACGGTATCCTTGATTACCAACTCCTCTCACATCATGATAGAGACAGCCCAGTTCCTGATTCCAAGAGCCTTAGGAATAGCAACACGTCTAGCCCAGTACTCTTAAACATCATTCTAACAGTTGAGGAAATTGAGGCAAACAGAGGTGAAATGATTTTCCCAGATGATAAATATAAGTGTGCCACAAATCAGAAGCAGAATTTCACATGTGACAACAAGGGGGATATAGATTCAGAGAAAGGAGTGATGTGATATGTGCCTTAGGATTTGAAGCCTGATGCTGAACTAAGGTGAGATACAGCCTAGAACAATTGCTGCTGATGTATGGTTTTGCCAAAGAGTATGATTGCCCTCAACAACTATCTACTGTCTCTGTCAGACAAATTGTAAAGGGTCATTAATAAAGGAATATGAAGAAGGGATGTATTCTAGAAATTCAAACCCACAGAGGCAACCAGGAGGGCAAGAAGTAGAAATTTCAAGATCAATGGTAGGATGGTTCAAAGTCCAGAAGTTCCTTTGGGGCCAGATAAAATGCATTCTTCATCTATGGGGCCAACAACTTCTGTAGAAACTGGATACTCAGGGAGTAGAACAGCACTAGAATGAAAGAGCAGAATGGCCGGGATCCATAACAGAGTCTAAACCCAGAAATAAACTTAGAAAGCAGGTTCTGAGAAGGATTTAGGCTCTACCTAGATCTAAGGAACAGTAATCCCCAACTTCTGTCTACCTGTGAATAAACATTAGATCATCTTGGTTTTCAATTCAGATGAATACAGAAATGCAGACTCAGTAAATTCTTCTTTAGCTGTGCTAAAATTCATCTTATATAGAATCTGTCTTGCATTTTCTTAGTTTTTTTTTTTTTTACTGAAATGGTCCTTTTAAAATTTCAACGAATTTATGGGTTTATTAGAGGAGAACAATCTGGAACTGTTCCCAAAGGGCAAAAAATAATTTCATACCCTTTGACCCAGCAATAATACTTCTAGGGTTGTATCCCAAAGAGATCATAGAAGTGGGAGGAAGACCCATATGTATAAAAATATTTATAGCAGCTCTTTTTGTGGTGGCAAAGAATTGGAAATTAAGGGGGTGCCCATCAGTTGGGGAATGGCTGAAAAAGTTGTGGTATATGAATGTAATGAAATACTGTTATGCTATAAGAAATGAGGAGCAGATGGACTTCATATTTACCTGGAGAAGCTTATATGAACTGATGCTGAGTGAGAAAAGCAGAAACAGGAGAAATCTGTAGACAATTATAGACACAAACACAAGTATGTGTGACAACTAACTATGATAGACTGGACTCTTCTCAGCAATGCAGGGTTATAAGTCAACTCCAAAAGACTCATGATGGAGAGAGATGTTTGCATTCAGAGAAAGAACTAGAAAGAATAGAGTTTGAATGTAGATTGAAGAAAACTACCTTCTCTCTTTCTTTTTCTGGTTTTGTTTTGTTACCTCTTTCCCATTGTTCATTCCATCCATTACAATCATTCTTTATAACGTGACTAATGTCTAATATGGAAGTATTTGCAGATTCTCTACTTGATTGCATGCTACCATAGGGGAGAGGAGAAGGGGAGGAGAGAAAATTTCAAACTCATGGGATTGTGGAACTGAATCTTGTAAACTAAAAGTGATCAAACAAATTAATAAACACAAAAAATAGCAAAAAAAGAAGAAAGGTGTTTCTTTTCTAATTTATTTATTTTTAGTTTTCAACATTCACTTTTACAAGATTCTGCGTTCTAAATTTTTCACTATACATAAACAATCATTTTAAACATTTTTCCACATTAGTCATGTTGTGACAGAAAAATCAGAATAAAAGGAAAAAAAACAAAAGGAAAGGAAAACATGGTTCTTTTTTTCTCTGGATGTGGATAGCATTTTCCATCATGAATTTTGGAATTGTCTTAGATAATAGTATTGCTGAAAAAAGCTATGTCTATTAAAGTTGATCATGGCACAATGTTGCTGTTACTATGTACAATGTTCTGGTTTTGTTCACTTTACTCAGCATCAGTTTATATAAGTCTTTCCAAGTTTGTTCTGAAATCTGCCTGTGTAATAGTAATGAAATTTGAAGATCTCTTTGTATTGCTAAGCTGAGAGATACTTAGCACCTAGTTTTAAATTAAGCCTCTATTAAAGAAACAGAAGATATGAACCCCTGTTGCTGACATAACACGAAGGTGCTGAACAGGGAACCTGTGTTGCTGATGTAATAGGAATCGGCTAAACAAGGAGGAGCTATACCATATTTAAGGAAGAAAACAAACTGGACAGTCAGAATTTCTTGGGATGAGCCCTGAAGGCTGGGCTGCTGCTGCTGGACTGGAACTTCTATAGAGAAAGTGATTTTGATTTTGAGACCGAAGCTGCTGAAGACTTCTGAGGGCCAGCCAGAGCTGCTGAGGCTGCTGAGGATTTCCAAGGGCCAGATGGAGATGCTGAAGACTGAGGAAGCATGACTGTGGTGTTGATATTCTGTACAAATGTTGTTGTGGCTTTGTTAATGTGTATGAATGTTCTTGTGGCTTTGTTAAACCTTGTCTTCCCAGGAACAGAGACTATGAAGGATTTTAGATAGACTGGACACTGTGAGCTCCAATGTGGAGTAGGAACTGCACAGAGAGCTGGACAAGGAGCTGGCAGCTGTCTGCCTTTGAACTCAGGTGGCAGTTGTTTAGATCCAGGTGGAAGGTGAGACCATGGAAGAGGAGCCATGGAAGCTGAAAGCCTGATCCAAGTCAAGATGAAAAGACCTCTCTGTGGGTAATTAGTACTGGTGAAATTGTGATTTACTTGTGACCAAGGGGTGGATGGATATTTCTAATTTTTCAGTTCTTTGCCACCACAAAAAGAGCTGTTATAAATATTTTACATATAAGTCCTTTTCCTTTTTTATGTTCTCTTTGGGAGACAGACCTAGTACTGGTTTTGCTGGATCAAAGGTATGCACAGTTTTATAACACTTTGGGCATAGTTCCAAATTGCTTTTCAGAATGGTTGGATCAGTTCAGAATTCCACCAATAATGCATGTGTTCCAATATTCCCACATTTTCTCCAACATTTATCATTTCCCTGTTTTGTTATATTAGCCAATCTGATAGGTGTGATGTGGTACAGCTAATGGGAAAATCAGATATTTCTCTACTTACCTATATAGATCCAAATAAGGGATAGATTATGTCCTAAGTGGCTGGAAGTTGTGATGAAAGTAATCAGACCAGTCCAGGGTAATTGTATCCTCTGGGTAGACAGTGAAATTGTGGAAGCTTGCTGTGCTTTACTGCTTAGGCTTTAAGCTTTAAAGAGCTTCAGCTCAGTACCCTTTCATGAAATAAGACTCTTTATTACTACCCTATTCATCTGGATTGAGACAAAGACTTGATGAATGATTGCTCAGTGCCCTTTGAATTCTGAGATTTTTCTGTTTTGGATTCTAGTCCTAGTTAATCTTCATCTACATTTGTGGGAAATAGGAAAGGAAGGAAGCATTTGTTAAGCCCCCACTATGTGTTAAATGTGCTTAGAACTTTCAAAATGTTCTCTCATTTGATTCTTATAACAACATAGTTGAACATATCTTTTGCCTAGTTCTTCTAGGACATTGTACGCAATTATCTAATGACTACTTAAAATCTATTTAGGAACAATAATAACCTCTGTTGTTTAGCAGTCAAAGGCCTTCACCATCTGCCTTAATTTCTCCAGCTTTACTCATCATCATCCCTCTTCCCTCAATTTTCTTTTCTTTTCTTTTCTTTTTTTTGCCTTTTGGAGGGCAATTGGGGTTAAGTAACTTGCCCAAGATCACATGGCTAGATTTTTGTTTGTGTTTGCGTTAAGTGTCTGAGGCTGGATCTGAACTCAGGTCCTTCTGGCTCCAGGGCCGATGCTCTACTCACTGCGCCACCTAGCTGCCCTTAATTTTATTTTCTTAGTAAGTCTGGCCTTCCTACTATTTCTTGTTATCACTCTGTTTCTTAACTCTAAACCTCTAAACTAAAAATGTGCTAAAGCACCTACAATAGTGGCATCAAATTAAAATAGAAATGCGGGCCACTAAACCATATATAAGGATTCTGGTGGGCACATATCAACTTAGAAAACCACACATTAACATTATATTTTATTGCATTTTCCCAATAACCCTCTACTGACAATTTCAGCTAATCTTTTCTCATGTTTAGAATATACTACCTACTAACCTCTAAGCTTAGAATTCCAGTTTCTTTCAATACTCAGCTTAAGTACCATTTACTACTTTTAAGTATTTTATGAGTTACCATAGCCTCTCCAGCTCAAAAAAAAATTATCTTTTACCTATTTTGCATTTGTCTCTATTTGTACAATTCCCCAAGAGAATCTAATCAGCTATAAAGCAGGAACTACTTATCCTGTTTTCCTTCTATCCTCAGCATGAAGCACAGTGCTTGACATGTAGTGACACTTAATAATTGCTTATTTATTAATGTCTGTGTTTCCAACTCAAAATCTGGCTTTGGGAATAATAAAAAAATAACATAGGGCTTATTTTCGCTAGCCACCACATTTAAAATGGAGGCCTCAATGACATTGTAGAGTGCTAAATTCTAAGCAATGAGTTAATGAAGTTTTAATTTTTTTTTCCACAAAGTTGCAGACTTCTGAGGATTGTTTTGTGTAGGGGGCTGTATCTACTTCCTATCAACTTACACTGCACCTTCTGCAACACATTTATGACTGGACTTTGACCAAAAGCTGTAATTTAGGCTGTCCTGCAGTTTAATTTTTTTTTCTTAGTAATAAAATGACTCTTGACAATAAGACAATTGGGAGCATACAGCAGTCAAATGAAATAAAATTTAGTAGCATTAATAATTGGGGGGAAACAATGCTGCAGGTCTTGCAAATGACTTGCCACTATTCTTTTTTTTTTTTTTACTCAACTCTTCTTTTTATTTTTTAAATTTTTTTTTCTTTAAACAAATACTTTATTAACTTCTGCTTTACATCATTCATTTCTGCCAGATTTTGAGTTACAATCATTTTCCCCCCATTATTCCCCTACCCAACCTCCCAGAATAGCAGTCCCACAAGATATCGCTTCCTCCAATCTGCTCTCTCCCATACCTTCTCCCATACCCCCATTGACTTTTCCATTAGAGGAAAATGAATCTTTGTGTCCCAATGCCTGCACATCTTATCTCCCAATTATAGGCAAAAGAGTATTAATAATAGTATTTATATATATATTTGAAACATTTAATGTTACGACCTCGAATTTCAGATACATTTCCTTCCTCCCTTGTCACCCATTCCTTCTTGGGATATAAGTAATACAGTATATGTTGTACATGTCTAGCTATGCAAAACATTATCATAGTAGATATATTGTTCAAGGCTGCTTATAATTCCCTCCCACTCATCCCACCCCCCACCTGGTCCATTCCCTACATGATCCTGTCCCTCTTCTATAGTGGGTACTTACAACCTCCCCTCACCCCAAGGATGCCCTCCCATCCATCATCTCTCCTCTCATCCCCCTTCCCCCTATCCTGCTGCAGGTTGAGATATCCCATTTAGTATGTATGTCATTTTCTCCCTGAACCAAATTCAATGTGAATGTGGTTTTGCCTTTTTAACCTTCCTTATTCTCCCCCTCCTTTGCAACCACTTCCCCTTGCTTCTTCTACATGGGATAGTTTACCCTACCCTGTCTCTCCCCACCTCCTCTTGCCACTTTCCTCTCTCACCTCATAATTTCATCCCTTGAGTATTCTCCCTTCCCAACAAATTCAACCTATGCCCTCTATCCATATATAACTGTAACCATATACACACACATTCACTTATGTATTCATATGACCTCACCCCCTTCTTCCATTATTTTCATAGTGAGAAAGATATCATCAGTCACAGTTATTGCTTTTCCATATAGGAGTGTAAATAGTTCAACTTTGATAAGTTCCTTTTGATTTCTTTTCCCTGATTACCTTCTCAGGCATCTCTTCCTTCTTGTGTCTGGATGTCAAATTTTCTATTCAACTCTGGTTTTTTCCTCAAGAATGCTTGAAAGTCCTCTATTCCACTGAATGACATATTTTCCCCTGAAACAAAATACTCAGTTTTGCTGGGTAGGTGACCCTTGGGTTCATTCCCAGTTCTTTTGCCCTCTGGAATATCATATTCCATGCCCTTCGATCCCTCAGTGTAGAAGCTGCCAGGTCCTGGGCTATTCTGATTGTGTTTCCACAATATTGAAATTGTTTATTCCTGGCTGCTTGTAGTATTTTCTCCTTGATCTGGGGATTCTGGAACCTGGCTATAATATTCCTGGGAGTTTTCTTTTTTGGGATCTTTTTCAGGAGGTGATCTGTGGATTCTTTCAACCTCTATTTTGCCCTCTGGATCTAAAACATCAGGGCAGTTTTCCTTGAGAATTTCTTGAAGGGTGATTTCTAGGTTCTATCCTTGATCATGGCTTTCAGGTAGTCCAATAATTTTTAAATTGTCTCTCCTGGATCTATTTTCCAGGTCAGTGGTTTTTTTCCCATGAGATATTTCACATTGCCTTCTAATCTTTCGTTTGTTTGGATCTGCTTAACAGCATCTTGATTTCTCATAAAGTCATTAGCTTCCATTTGCTCCAGTCTAACTCTGAAGGAATGAATCTCCTCAGTGAACTTTTTGAGATTCTTTTTCCATCTGGCAAATTCGACTTTTTAAGGCATTCTTCTCCTCATTGCCCTTTTGGGCCTCCTTTGCCATTTGAGTTAGTCTATTTTTTAAGGTGTTGTTTTCCTCAGTCAGGCTGTTGACCCTCATTTCATACTTTCCTGCATCCTTCTCATTTCTCTTTCCAATTTTTCCTCCACTTCTCTTATTTGATTTTTAAAGTCCTTCTTAAGGTCCTCTATGGCCTGCAACCCACTCATGTTTTCCCCTGGGGCTTTTGGAGCAGGACTTCCTGACCTCACAGTCCTTTTCCCGCTCTATGCCCCCAAAATAGGAGTCTAGGGTTGCATTTTTCTGTTTCCTTTGCCTTGGCATGTTGCCACTTAATTGCTTGACTTTTGGGCTTGTTGCCACACTATGGCTTTAAGGCCAGATAGAGGAATTTCGTCCCGAACGTGTGGGGGGCAACTTCCGTTTCTGGCAAGCTGTAAACCCACCCACAACTTCCACCCTAGATCCCAATCCAGATCCAGGGAGGTTAAAGCAAGAGCGATTACCCCCCAAGACTGATCGCTGGATCTCCCCACAATTTGTAGGCTGGGAGCCGGAAATGCCTCTGAAAACTACACAGTGGCACGTCTCCTCAGCAGCTTCTAGCCCCCAGGGGACGGAGCTGACGCATTCCCCAAATACAGGTCCCAAAGTCCATAGGACACTAACCTCTTACTTTGTCCTAGGCAAGTCTATGTTGATAATTCTGGCGTCTCCACAGTTCCTGGTGTTCTGGGGTTCCTCCAACTGGCTGCTGGCCCTGCCGCCCTGGGGCTAAAACCTCGGCTCACGTGGACCTGGGCTCAGCTCGGCTCTGGCGCTCTGCGCGCTGCCGGCTCCCAGACCACTGCGCTGGTCCTTCCTGCAGGGTGCTGGGCTGTCCTCAGCGGGAGGTTAGCTTCTCTGTGTCGT
Source organism: Gymnobelideus leadbeateri (assembly GCA_011680675.1). NCBI lineage: Eukaryota > Metazoa > Chordata > Mammalia > Diprotodontia > Petauridae > Gymnobelideus > Gymnobelideus leadbeateri. The sequence goes on along the minus strand of WOXC01005256.1, from coordinate 287,714 downwards.
TCTGTGGGTGCTGGGGCTCCAGAAGATTTTCAGAGTCCTTTTTTACATAGTTTGTGGAGAATCTGGGGGCAGAGAGGCTTGGACGAGCTGTTTCTACTCCGCCATCTTGGCTCCGCCCCTGCCACTATTCTTAAACATATATTTTTGTCAAACACATACAACAATACATCACTGACAAAAACGCATGCAATTATATATACATGACTTAAAATAGAAATTGAGGGAAAATTTAAATATTTAAAAATGTGTGTAGAGCAAAGAATTCAAGGGGGAACTATGAATTGAATTCCTAAGACTAATGCTTTTCAGGAATCTACAATGGTACTAGATAATTTATAAATACCTTTAAGCTGGACTATTTTCTTTTTTTTTTTTGCTGTTTGGAGGGCAATTGGGGTTAAGTAACTTGCCCAAGGTCACATGGCTAGGTTTTTTTGTTCGTGTGTGATAAGTGTCTGAGGCCAGATCCGAACCCAGGTCCTTCTGACTCCAGGGCCAGCGCTCTATTTACTGCTCCACCTAGCCTCCCCTGGACTATTTTCTTTACAAAAAATTAATAAATTTAATAAAAAAAAAGCTTTTTTTTTGAATTAGCAGTTAGCTCTTTCAATGATCTTCATCTTGCAGCACTGTGAGTTTATATCATGAAACACTTCTAAAATGTCTTTCAATCTGACCTTATCATTGTATTTCAAAAAAAGTTTGGAAGTAGAAATATTTCCACAAGATATAATTCATTCATTGTGATGCATTGGTAATCCCATTGGTATAGGTACTACCTCCAAATAGACAATTTCTAACTCAATCAGACCTTGTTATCAAATAAAACTTGTTTCCCTTTTTTAGTTATTTATAGAACAAATTCCAAATACTAGTTACAATATTTTAGTGTTTGGAAATTATAGTTTCTAAATCCAAACAAATATTAATAAAATTTTCTAAGTAAAGATATGATTATTCTTTCTTTTTCTTCCACATGCCTTTGTGTATATGTACCATTTTACTGGCATAAAGAAATTATTTTAACTTTCATTTTACTGTTCTTTTTTACATTATCATTTGGTTAGTATTATATCTTATTTTTTCAGTAACATTTCCTGAACTTCAACTAACTAATCTTTGAAACCTCAGTGCTCAAAAGTGAGACAATTACACAGAGTTGATTACTCAGAAAACATGTTTAATCAAGTCTTATCTTAGAAATAAGAATCAAGGACAGGGGTGGGAAGGGGACAGCAATATTCCAACACTTTGCATTAACTGTCATAAAATGGTTAAGCACAAGTTTTATGTCAGCATGATGGATCTTCATGGGGGAGGGCAACACTTTTCAGCAGTCTCTCAAAGTAGTCCCTGAATATTTTGGTTATCTAGTTGGAGAATACTGGACAAAATATGAGTCCCATTATTCTACCCCCAATTTCTATTAGCACTAGGTCTGCGAACTGGGAAATAGCTTCATTTTTTTCTACACTTTTTTCTCTCTAGATTTTAGAAATGAATAAAACAACAATTTCCAGTTATCATTCTTATAGGGTTAGTGTGTAAAGACAGAAGAATGTGTCCGTAAAAAGCTCTCAACTCTTTGGGGGATTAGTGTTGTATACATATAAAATTCCATATGGAGGTGCAGGATGGGATGGTATTTGCTGAAGCTTTAGAGTTACCATGGTGATATTCATTGGCACATTCATATTCAGTACCAATTTCAGAGGTAAAAAATATAAGAAAAAAAGGGGCATCTATAAAAAATTCATATTACAGTGTCAAATATTGTAGATGCACACAGTAATATTGAGGTGCTGGGTGTGGACTTATGAAGAATTAAGTCTAAATCTGGCCTCAAATTAATAAAACATATCTCTAATTCAGAAAGTTAAAAAATAGGCTAGTTAAATTCACTGAGTATAACATGTAAGGGCTGATGCTGAAATAGTCATGTTTTCCCCCTTTCTAGATATTTATAGAACAAATTCCAAATACTAGCGTGCATAAATCTGGGCAATTCTCTTACTGTCTCTGCATCACTTTCCTTATCTTTTAAATTAGGACAATATTAGTACCCACTCTGAAAATTACCAAGATAAAATGTGAATTCTTGTAAAGCATTTTGCAAACTTAAAAGTTCCATAAATAAATTGGTCATGATGATGAAAAATATTTTCATCATCATTATTATTTTTACTTGAGAGTTTTCTCTAGGCCAAGAAGATATGTGTTCAAATCCTAGTTCTAGCACATGGAAAGAATAACCCTGGAATCTCACTTAATTTCCTAATGCCAACAGGAAACTCACCAAGACTATATTTCAAAACAGTTGTCCGTCTGTTGGTTGAGAGAATTTTTTTCTGTGTTTTCATCACTACATTTATTTTTTTAAACTGAATTTTATATTTATTTTTAGTTTACATCATTCATTTCCACAAGATTTTGAGTTACACATTTTCTCCCCATCACTTTCACCACCCAAAACAGTGATCCCACTGAATCTCCCCTCCCCCAATCCGGTCTCTCTTATATCCTCCCGCATTCCACCTCCGACTTTCCAGTAGGGAAAGATGGATCTCTGTGCCCCAGTGCGTGTATATCTTATTTCCCAGTTGCACATAAAAATTATATATGCATATATAGTTAAACATTTGATTTTAAGATTTGAATTCAAATTCTTTCCCTTCCGCCATCATCACCCACACTTACTGAGAAGATAAGCAATTCAATATAGGTTGTACATGTGTAGCTACGCAAAACATTTCCATAGTGGATACATTGTGAAACACTAACTATATTTCCCTTCATCCTATCCTGCCCCCAACTTGTTCTGTTGTCTGCTTTGCCCCTGTCCCTTTTCAAAAGTGCTTGCTTCCAACTTCACTCCCTCTGAACTGACCTCCCCACCATCATCCCCCCTCTCATCCCCTTCCCCCCTAGTCTCCTGTAGGATGAGACACCATATTTAGTGTGTATGTCATTCCCTCCCTAAGCCAGATTCAATGAGTGTAAGGTTGATTCATTCCCTTTGCCTTCTTGCTCTTCCCCTCCATTGTAACAGTTTTCCCTTGCCTCATCTATATGATATAATATACCCCATTCTGACTCTTCCCATCTCCTCTCATTATATTCCTCTCTTACCTCTCAATTTCACCTTTTAAGTATCATCTGTTCCTATTAAATTGGTCCTGTGCCCTTTGTCTATGTATACCGATACACAAATATACACACACTTACATATGTATTCATAAACCTATATAACCTCCTATATAGACATATATGTATGTATATGTGTATGTGTACATACATACATACATATGTGTGTATACAGACACATACAGACACATATATACACATATATATGTATATATACATATATATGTATGTATGTATACATATATATATGTATGTATATATTCCACAACATTCAAACTGTTTCTTTTTGGCTGCTTATAATATTTTCTCCTTGATCTGGAACCTGGCTATAATATTCCGAGGAGTTTTCTTTCTGAGGTCTTTTCCAAGAGGTGATCAATGGATTCTTTCAACCTCTATGTTGCCCTCTGGTTCTAAAACATTAGGGCAATTTTCCTTGAGAATTTCTTGAAGGATGATTTATAGATTCTTTTTGTAATCTTTCATCATAATTAATTAATTAATTATTATTATTTCTTAAATTTTTCATCATAAATCCTTTGGAATTAACTTGAAACATTGTATAGCTGAGAATAGGTGTCCTTCAAAGTTGATCATATCATATTGATGTTACTGTGTAGAATGTTCTTCTAATGTTCCAAATGTTCTTCTAATCATGTCTTTCAGGTAGTCTAATAATTTTTAGATTATCTCTCCTGATATTTTATGTATTTTCCAGATCAGTAGTTTTTCCAATGAAATATTTCACAATGCCTTCTATTTTTTTCATTTTTTTTGATGTGTTTAATAGTATCTTGATTTCTCATAAAGTCTCTGGCTTCTATTTACTCCAATTTAAATCTGAAGGAATTATTCTCTTCTGTGAGCTTTTGAGTTTCTTTTTTCCCATCTGGCAAATTCAGCTTTTTAAGGCAATCTTTTCATCATTGGCTTTTTGAACCTCTTTTGTCATTTGAGTTAATCTGGTTTTTGTTTGTTTGTTTGTTTGTTTTTGTTTTTGATTTTTTGCTTTTGTCTAGGGCAATTGGGGTTAAGTGACTTGGCCAAGGTCACATGGCTAGTTTTTGTGTTAAGTGTCAGAGTCCGGATTTGAAGTTCAGTTCTCCTAACTCCAGTGCCAGTACTCTATTCACTGTGCCACCTAGCTGCCCCTAGTCTGTTTTTTAAATTGTTATTTCCTTCAGTCAGGTTGTTGACTCCCTTTTCCTTATATTCTTGCATCAGTCTCCTTTCTCTTCCCAATTTTTCCTCCACTTTTCTTATTTGGCTTTCAAAATCCTTATTAAGCTCTTCTGTGGCCTGTAACCAATTCATATTGGATTCTTCCAGAAAAAGCAAACAAACAAACAAAAAAAACCAAACCTGGAAATGCTTAAATGAACTCATGAAATCTGAATTGAATAGAACCAGAAGAACATTCTACTCAGTAACATCAATATGATATGATCAACTGTGAAGGACACCTATTCTCAGCTATACAATGTTTCAAGTTAATTCCAAAGGATTTATGATGAAAAATGCCATTTATCTTCTGGTAGAATCTAAATGTAGTTTAAAGCATTTAAAAATAAACAAATAATTTTTTTGTTGTTGTGGTCTATTTTATTTTCCTATATGGCTAAGAAAGAAAATATGTTTTGTATGTTTGCCCATGTATAACTTATGTAATATTGCTTGGCTTCTAAAGGAGGGAGCAATTGAGAGATAGAGCAAAAGGATTTGGAACTCAAAAGTAAAAAAAAAATAATACTATTGTTAAAATTACTTTTACATATAATTGAGAAAAAATTAAAAATAAATTTCAAAAAGGAACAATAGAGAAAGAAAGAGATGAGGGTGTAGTAGATTTTAGACAAGCCTTAATTACCCTTTCATTAAAATATGACATAATGTAGAACATAGAGCAGTGGACCTGGAATTAGGAAGACGTGAGTTTAAAAACTGGTCTGATACATGTACTATCTCTGTGACTCCGGGCAAGTCACTTAACTTTTGTTTGCCTCAATTTCCTCACCTGTAAAATGGGTATGATAATAATATCTAATATTCGAGGATATTGTGATGATTTAGTAAAATAATTATTATAAAGAACCTAGCATAGTCCCTGGGAAGAAGAAGGTGTAGAAAAGGAAGAAGAGGAGGAAGCAAAATAAGTAGAAGTGGAAGAAGAGGAAGAGGAGGAGGAAGTAAAAAGTCATTCTCACATAAATAACAGATATTTCCTTTTTTAATGCCAGAGGATGCTATTGGTGGTACAACTATTTGATCCTGGTGAAAATACTTCACCCTCCTAATCTCAGTTTCCTCACATGGAAAATGAGTTGAGAAAGAAATGGCAAATACTCCAGTTTCTTTTCCAAGAGAACCCCAAACTATATCATGAAGAGTTAGGCATGACCAAAATGATTCAACAATAACAAAATGTATAAACGTATATTATTAATATATTTTATAATTTACTAACTTGAGCATATATCTATGCATTTTTATGAACAGTTACACTTTTCTAAAAGTTTCACTTCTAAAGTTCTAAAGTATTACAGACTATGCACTTTTTTTGTGAACTCTTCTCTTTGTCTCTCTTCCAAGGACTCAGTTGCATGATTTTTCTATCATAGTGATGGTTGTATCTTCTTCTTTCTTAAAAGAAGGGAATCAGTGAAGCATTTGCTTTAACAATACTACATAGAGACTTCTCAAGTAGAGTGTAGTACACTATGACTGCAAAGACTCTACATAGTGTTCAAGATAGTCATCTCTCTCAGGTAGAAAATGCAGCTGTTTTATAGGCATAGTGTTGCTGTTTTACTTGTTTTTTGTGTTAAGTAAATATGATCAGAATGAATAAAAATAAATGCTTGGATGGGGCCTAGAGTTATTAGTAGTTTGTCATATTCATGGGGGTCCTATACCCTTAACTCTCACAAAGTCAAAAGGTGAGTGTATATATGCATATACACAGAGAAACAGAGAAAGAAGCAGAGAGATTGAGATTATTTAAAAATGGGAGAGGAGACAAAAAAAAAACAAAAAAAAATTACTCTTCTAAAAAGTCTGTGGATCAACATTAGAATGACATATAATGGGGGTGGGGTAGGTGGCACAGTTAGTAGAGTGTTGGCCCTGGAGTCAGAAGAACCTGAGTTTGGATCCGGCCTTAGACACTTAATGCACACACAAACAAAAACCTAGCCGTGTGACCTTGGGCAAGTTACTTAACCCCAATTGCCCTCCAAAAACCAAAAAATAAAAAAAGAATAACATATAATGTCCACAACATTGGGGTGGGGATGAGGGATAGAAAGGTACTGAAGAACAGTTTAGCATTACCCCAAGAATGACTAACTGAGAAAGGAGGAGGTGACTGCAGGAGATCTGGTACAGAGAAAGGGTGCCAGAAAGGGGAGTATGGAACTATATAGTTTGTCCCAGAGACAAATATGAGGGCAAGGGGCATCTGCTTCCTCAGTAAATTCCAAATTCATATTTTTATTGTTATCACAACCACAATTTCATTGTCATTCCCTATAAATGACATGGAGTTATGCCACAAGCTATTAGTAAAAATATTTATTATGCATCTACTATGTGTCAGGCATTGTGCTGTGCACTGGGAATACAAAGAAAGTCATAGGACAGTCTTGCTTTCGGGGATCTTGCAATCTAATGAGAGTGACAACATTCAAATAAAGATGTACAGAGAAGATATATGCAGAAATAAAAGCCAATAATCCTCAAAGGGAAGGCACTATAATTAATATAGACTTGGAAAATCCTTTGGTAGAAGGTAGAATTTTTTTGGATCTTGAAGGAAACCAATAGATAAGAATGAGGAGAGAGAGCATTCCAGTAATGAGGGATAGCCTGTAAAATTCCTGGGTTTGGTAGATGTGGTGCCTTGTCTAAAAAAGTTACACAAAGGCCAGTGTTAAAGGTTCCAAATGTACATGTCAGAAAGTAGGGGAGGGTGGTGTAATGTGTAAAAAGATCAGAAAGGTGAGAAATCTCACCCAGGAGATGAAAGGGAATAAGGGGAGGAATTTTTTTTTTTAACTTTTGGGGGAGAGAAGGGCGGTTAGGTGTGTATATTTGTAATAGTAATAGTAATGGGATTTGAAGATCTCCTTCTATTAGCAGGCTAGCAGGTACTTAGTGCTCAGTTTCAAGTTAATTATATCAAGTATTACCATCCAGAAGTTGTGAATCCCACAATGAGAGGAACTTCCTGTTGTAATATAAGGAAAAGCCCAAGCAGAGAGAGGCCATCATTTCTCTCAGCATACATCTGGAGGCTAGGCTGCTGTTGCTGGACTGAGGACTGAGCTGAGAATTGAGAAGGCCTGAGTACTGAACTGAGAATTGAAAAGAACTGAGAAGAGAAATGAGAACTGAGAACTGAGACAGAACTTCTTGGAATAAACTGTGTGGAGGCTGAGGAGGAGAGGCCCAGGCTGGATAAAGTGCTTTTGATATTGAGAATAGAACTTGTGGTGGCGGAGCTTCTTCTGAGAGCCAGCCAAACTCCTGATGAGAGCCTCAGAGAACCAGTCAGAGGTGCTGAAGACTTCTGGAGACCAACCAAGCTGCTGAGGACTGGTGAGGGCCAGCCAGAGCCACCAGAGGAAGCATGACTGTAGTTTTGGTACTTTGTCTGTCTGTTTTGTGTCTATGTTGATTTCACAGGAAGAAAGTGAATTGAGATGATACTGCCAAACATGTATGTGAATATCGTTTTAATTTTGCTAAGCTTGATATGTGTTGATATTGTTGTGGCTCTGTTAAGTATTCCCTTCCCAGGAACAGAAATTGTGAAGGATTTGAGGTGGACTGGACACTGTGAGCTTCAGTGTAGAGCAGGAACTGCAAAGAACTGGGAGCTGTCTCATTTGAACTCAGGTTGCAATTGGTATGATTTGGGCAGGAGCTGGGAACATGGAAGAGGAACAATGGAAGCTGAAAGCCTTCCTCAAGGCAAGATGAAAAGACCTCTTCTTGGGTATTCAATACTGATTGATGAAAGTGTACCTTACTTGTGACCTAGGGGTGGAGGGCCTTTGTATTTTCCACTACCCCTTCAGAGGGTAGATGGCCTTTGTACTTTCCACTACTCCTTAAGGGGATACTGAGTAGTGACTGATGATATTGCAGCTTAATTCTACCCCATGGGTAGAGGCCTTTGACTTTTGTACTTTGTGATTGACTAAATTAATGTAATTTGCTTAAAATTATGTGATAACTTTGGTGAAAACTATGTGGCTATTTTAGTGATAAGTTGTAACATTGTGAATGCTGTACCTTGATTTTCTTTGAATATTTTGTGTTAGTTTGTTACTGAATAAATAGAGAGTTTACTATACTGTGTAATCAGAATCTTGAAAAGTGTTCATAGCAGCAGTCCTCTGGAAAGATACTTTTGCTTGGCTTTACAACATTTGGAAGGTGATTAACATATGAGTGGAGAATAGATATATAGGTAGAGAACTGGCGAAGACTAACCAGAAACCATAGGAATGCAATATTTATAAACATGACATTTCCTCAATAAAAAGAATGATGTGCAATCTTCAGGAATACAAAGAATTTACTATTGATATGGGGTTTTATTTAAGTGAGTGGAAGGCACAACTGCCACAAAATTATCAGAGTGATCTCAGCATGAGATGGTTACTGGAAAAAAAAAATTAAGATGGGTTTTAGTGGACTTAGGGTTTATAACTCCTGCTAGACTCTCATTGCCATGCATAGACCTAAAATGAGGAAAAATCTTAAGGGCAGCAGACATATAATTTGAATAGATAGAAGCAGGAAAACAATACTAACTGGGAAAAATGTTCAGAAAAACACAGTTGTAAACTAGGAGAGGAAGACTAGTCCCAACTCACATAGGCCCTGCTTTGATAATTGTCTAAGCAACCCAAAGGCTGGTGTGGAATGCAAATTGTGGGGTTAAAAGTAATTTCTTAACCTCATTTAGGCTGCTATTAGCTGGATGGAAAATGATCTTTTCTATGGGAACAGGTAAAGAGACAGGACCTGAATAAAAAAAAATTTACTGGATGTGATTTTATATTGTTAGATATCATTGACTCCTATGATATCTTCTGATGACTCTCATGAAGGATATTAATTAGCTCCATTCTTATCTTAGAATGTGCATTATGAGTCAAATTCTAAATCTTAGGCTAGTCAGGGTGAATTTAAGGACATAAAAGGGAAGAAAAAGGAGGCAACATGGAAAAAAATCTCCCCCTTTATATTTTCTTTCTCTGTTTCCTTTGTATTTCCTCATCCTTCCTTCCCTATTGCCCACAATATAAAGGTGTTTGTCCCAAGAAGAAGGATTCAATCAACCAATAACATTTACTAAACATCTACTTTATATCCTAACACTATACTTTCTTAATGCTGAACTAAAATTATTCTCCACTTTATTTTTTCTTTTTAAATAATTTATTTTTTAGTTTTTAACATTAACTCCCACAAGATTTTGATTTCCAAATTTTCTCCCTATTTCTTTCCTCCCTCCACCCCAAGATGACATTGTGTTCTGCTTATCTCTTCCCCCAATCTGGTTTCCCACCTATCATCCCCCCATCTGCTTTCCTTTTTTTTTTTTGGAGGGGGGGAATGTAATGGGGATTAAGTGATTTGCCCAAGGTCACATGGCTAGTTTTTGTGTTAAGTTTCTGAGCCTGCATTTGAACCCTGGTCCTCCTGACTCCAGGGCTGGTGATCTATTCACTGTCCCACCTAGCTGCCCTATACCTTTCCTTCTATTTTCCTGTAGTACAAGATAGATTTCTATACTCCATTGCCTATATATCTTATTTTTCAGTTGCATAAAAAACTATTTTTAACATTTCTTTTTAAAACTTTGAGCTCCAATTTTTTCCCTTCCTCCCTCCCCACCCACTCTCATTTCCCTCTATCCTATCCTACTTTCCATTTATTCTATTCCCTCCTTTGACTGTATCCCTCCTCAAAAGTGTTTACTTCTAGGAGGTGGAGCAGGACTTGTTGAGTTCTCTCCCAACCCCCTTCAAATACCTGTAAAAATGACTCTAAAAATGCTAGAGCTACAAAACCCACAAGATGACAGAGTAAAACAGATCTCCATCCCAAGAGATTCTAGAAGGTTAAAAGGAATGGTCTATTGCACCAGGCTGGGAGCAGAGTGGAATCCACCATGTGTGGTACCAGCATAGATGGGACAGAGCAGTCCTCAGGGGAATTAATCACTAGGAGCTGTGGCAGTCTCCAGACTTTTCACATCATGAATGTAGAGAGAATAGAAGGTCAATGGGTAAAATGTGTTGAACCTGGGTGAGAGAGGAGTGGGGAGGGGGGGTCTGGGCCCAGCCCTGGGGTGGTGGAGGTGGCAGTAGTGGCTACAGTGGCTGATTTTGGAACTCCCTGCCTATAGACTTTGTGGGGATCCAGTGGCTGATCAGAGGGGGATTCTAGGGATCTCTTTGCTGGTGCTGTTTCCCTTTCTTTCCCAATGCTTGGGTCTGAGTATAATACTTCAAGGGAAAATGAATATTCAGTGCAATAGAGGAATTTCAAGCATCCTTGAAAAGATCAGAGTTGAATAGAAAATTTGATTTTCAAATATAAGACCCAAGAGAATCATGAAAAGGTAAACAGGAAAGAAATCCTAAGGGACTTATTAAAGGTGAACTATTTACGTTCATACATGTGAAGATGATATTTGTAACTCATGAGACTTTTTTCAGTATTAGGGTAGTTGGAGGGAAGATAGATACATAGATACATAGATGGCACAGGGTGAGCTGAATATAAAGAGGTGATATCTAAACCATAAAATTAAAGGGGTGAGAGAGGAATATATTGGAGAAGGAAAAAGGGAGACATTGACTGGGTTAAATTATCTCACATGCAGGAGGCAAAAAAAAATGTTTTACAGTGGATGGGAGGAGGAGAGGTGAGAGGGAATGAGTGAACCTTACTCTCTTCAGACTTGCCTTAAGAAGGACATACCATACACCCTCAATTGGATATGGAAATCCATTTTACCTACCGGAAAGTATTAGGGGAAAGGAATAAGAGATGGGGGATGGTAGAAGCAAGGGCAGATTGGGGAGGGGTAATCAGAAGTAATCACCAAAAAAAATAAGAATTTCTTTTAATGGTTTCTATAGAAAACCCTACAGAGTCAACCAGAAAACATGTCTAAGATAAGTAATAATGTTTGTAATATCAGGTTCAAATTATTTCAATAAAAATATCCTGTATGTTATTAAGAAAAGAACAGAAACAATGTAACAGATAATAAAATATATGAAACATCTGGGAACAAAACTACAAAGACACACACTATTTGGTTATCTGGTCCTTTCATTGTCATTAGGTCTGTGAAAGACCAACTTCACTTAAAAAAATAGGAAGAAGGTTAAGTTTAATCACTTAGCTGATTGTAAACTATAAGAATGTCATTAGGGTCGGCTAGGTGGCACAGTGAGTAAGAGCACCAGCCCCAGAGTGAGGAGGACCCAGGATTGGTTCCAGGCTCAGTACTTAGCACCCACATATAAATAACTAGCCATGTAATCTTGAGCAGGTTACTTTACCCCAATTACTTAAAAAAAAAAAGAATGTCATTAACCAAACTATCTGGTACTGGGTTTTGTAAAATATGGAAAGATAGTTCAAGGGAATAGACTAGAGTGGGTGGGGAACCTGTGGTCTCAAGGCCAAATGTGGCCCCCTGGATCCTCAAGCATGGCCCTCTGACTGAACCCAAACTTTATAGAACAAATCTCCATATAAAAGGATTTGTTCTGTGAAAACCCGGGCCCAGTCAAAAGGACCCAGAAAGTCAAATGAGGCCTCAAGGCCACAGGTTCCCCACTCCTGGACTAGATAAATAAAAAAAGAAACATAGGTACATAGCAGTTTAGTGTTTGGTGAAGCTAAGAACCCAAAATACTGTGTTGAGACTCCTCATCATATATTTTATATGGGCAGGAAAACCAGAAACTGTTTTTTGGGTACAGCAGCCCTAAATCAGACTTCATCACCTCTTCCTTGCCCTAGTATAACCCTTGTTGGCCCATCTACCTCAAGTCTCTCTCTTCTTTTCAATTAATCTAGAGTCAGTTGCAAAAGGGATTTTCTTAAAATTCAGAGCTGATATCATCATTCTTCTTTTTATTTAATTGATTAATTTATTTTCGTCTTCAACATTCATTTCCATAAGGTTTTTAGTTCCAAGTTTTCTCCCCATCTCTCCCCTCCCCTCTCCCCCAACATGGCATGCATTCTGATTACCCCTACCCCCAGTCTGCCACCCCCTCTATCATCCCACCCCCCTTCTATCACCCTGCCCCTTACTTTCTTGTAGGGCAAGATAAGAGTTGTATACCCTATTATTTATATATCTTATTTCCCAGTTGCATGTAAAAAAAAAATTAACATTTGTTTTTAAAACTTTGAGTTCCAAATTCTCTTCCTTCTTCATTTCCCACTCACTTTCATTGAGAAGGCAAACAATTCAGTATACATTATACATATGTAGTTATGCAAAATACTTCCATGATAGTCATGTTGTGAAAGACTAACTATATTTCCCTCCACTAATACTCATTCTATTCTCTCCTTTGACCCTGTTTTCAAAAGTGTTTACTTCTGACTACCCCCTCCCCCAATCTGCCTTCCCTTCTATCATCCCCAACTCTTACCCTCTTCCTGCTAGTTTCCAGTAGGGTAAGATACCCAATTGAGTAAGTATATTATATTATTCCCTCTTTAAGCCAAATCTGATGAAAGTAAGGTTCACTTATTCACTCTCCCCTCCCTGCTTCTTCTCCTCTGTTGTAAAAGCTTTTTCTTGCCTTTCTTATGTGAGATAATTTACCCTATTCTATCTTACCCTTTCTCCTCCCAATATATTCTGCTCCCACCCCTTAATTTTATTTTTTTAGATATCCCTTCATATTCAATTCACCTCATGCCCTCTATTTGTCTGTCTATCTATCTTGTCTATATATCTATCTACCTATCTTCCCCAATTCAATACAAGAATTGTTTCATTCTGGCCTGCTTGCAATATTTTTTCCTTGACCTAGGAACTTTGGAATTTGGCTTTAATATTCTTTGGATTTTTCCTTTTGGGATCTCTTTCAGGAGGTGAATGGTTAGTCCTTTCAATTTTGATTTTATCTGCTGGATTTAGAATATCAAGGCAGTTTTCTTTCTTTTTTTTTCTTGTTTTCCTTTTTTTTCCTTTATTTATTTACTTTTATTTTACAACATTCAGTTCCACAGTACCTTGAGTTTCATCTTTTCTCCCCTCCCTCTCCTCCTTGGCAGCATGCAGTTGAATATAGGATCTAGAAATATCTTCACTTTTATCATTAATCAGGTTGTACAGAAGGATTCTAACTGATGGAATGATCCATGTGAAAGAGGAAACACAACAAAACAAAAAAGAGAGCAAGTAGTTTGTTTCTCTCTGCATTCAGATTCTGCATCTCTTTCTCTGAATTTGGGTATCTCTTTCAGTCATGAGTCTTTTGGAGTTGTCTTATAACCTTACATTGCTGAGAGGAACCCAGTCTATTGAAGTTGGTTGTCGCATATACGTTGTTTCTGTGATTGTGTAGAGATTTCTCATAGCTCTTCTCTTCTCTCTCAGCATCAGTTTATGTAAGTCTCTCTAGGTTATTGTGAAGTCTGTCTACCCATTTCTTACAGCACAGTACTATTCCATTACATCCATATACCACAAGTTGTTCAGCCATTCCCCAATTGATGGGCGTCCCCTTGATTTCCATTTTTTTGCTACCATAAAAAGAGTCCCTATAAATACTTTTGTACATACGGGTCCTCCTCCCACTTCTCTGATATCTTTGGGATAAAAGATGAAATTAAAGATATCTATAAGCATATGAAAAAAATGTTCTAAATCACTAGTAATTAGAGAAATGTAAATCAAAACAACTGAGGTACCACATCTGACAGGCAAGATTGGCTAAGATGACAAAACAAGAAAATGACAAATGCTGGAGAGGATGTGGAAAAAAAAATTGTAACACTAATATATTGTTGGTGGAGTTGTGAACTAATCATCTTCTGAGAACTGCCTGTTCATATCCTTTGACCATTTATCAATTGGGGCATGGCTTGTATTCTTATAGATTTGACTCAATGCTTTGTATATTTTAGAAATGTGGCCTTTATCAGAGACATTGTTTGTAAATATTCTTTCCCAATTTTCCACTCCCCCCTTAATCTTGGTGACCTTGGTTTTATTTGTACAGAAGCTTTTCAATTTAATGTAATCAAAATTGTCCATTTCACATTTTATAATGCCCTCTAACTCTTTTTTCATCTTAAAGTCTTTCCCTCTCAATACATCTGACAGGTAAAACTATTTGTTGTTCTCAAAGATTATTTACAGTATCAGCCTTTATACATAAACCATGCACTCATTTCAACTTTATTTTGGTATACAGTTTTAGATATTGTTCTATCCCCAATTGCTGCCATACCATGTTCCAGTTTTCCCAGCAGCTTTTGTCAAATAATTCATTCTTATCCCCAAACTGGGGTCTTTCGATTTGTCAGACAGTATATTACTATATTCATTGGCTGCTGGGTCTCCTGTACCCAATCTATTAGACTGGTCCACTACTCTATTCCTCAGCCAATACCAAGTAGTTTTGATGACTGCTGATTAAAATCTGGTATGGCTAGGCCACCTTCCTTAGCATTTCTTTTCATTAATTGACTTGATATTCTGCACATTTTGTTCTTCCAAATGAATTTGGCTACCATTTTTTCTAGTTCTACAAAGTAATTTTTTGGTAGATTGATTGGTATGGCACTAAATATGTAACTTAATTTAGGTAAAATTTTCATTTTTATTATATTAGCTCGACCCAGCCATGAGCAATTGATGTTTTCCCAATTAGTTTCCCAATTAGTCTGACTTTATTTGTGTGAGAAGTGTTTTGTAATTGTGTTCATATATTTCCTGGTTTTGTTTTGACAGGTAATTCCCAAATATTTTATAATGTCTACAAAAAAAATTTAAATGGGATTTCTCTTTCTATCTCTTGCTGTTGGGTTTTGTTAGAGGTATATAGGAATGTCGAGGACTTATGTGGGTTTATTTTATATCCTGCAACTTTAGCAAATTTGTTATCTCAAGTAGGTTTTTACTTGATTCTCCAGGATTTTCTAAGTATATCATTATATCATTGTCAAAGAGTGATAGCTTAGTCTCTCCTTTGCCTAATTTGATTCCTTCAATTTCTTTTTCTTCTCTTATTGCTACTGCTAACATTTCTAGGGGTAACAGTGGACATCTTTGTTTCACCCCTTATATTATAGGAAATGCTTCTAGTTTATCCCTATTACATATAATATTTGGTGATGGTTTTAGGTAGATGCTACTTATTATTTTAAGTAAGTCTCCATTGATTCCTATACTTTCTAGTGTTTTCAATAGGAATGGGTATTGTATTTTGTCAAAAGACTTTTCTGCCTCTATTGAGATAATCATATGGTTTCTGCTAGTTTTGTTGTTGATGTGGTAAATATACGGATAGTTTTTCTGATATTAAACCACCCTTGCATTCCTGGAATAAATCCTACCTGATCAAAGTGTATTATTCTTGTGATGAGTTGCTTTACTCTTTATGCTAATATTGTATTTAGAAATTTTGCATCTATATTCATAATGGAAATTGGTCTATAATTTTCCTTCTCTGTATTATCTATTTCTGATTTAGTATTAGTACCATATTTGTGTCATAAGAAGAATTTGTTAGGATTCCTTCTTCTCCAATTTTCCCAAATAGTTTGTAAAGTACTGGAGTCAATTGTTCTTTAAATGTTTGGTAGAATTTACTAGTAAAGCCATCTGGCCCTGGAGATTTTTTCTTACGGAGTTCCTTGATGGCTTGTTCAATTTATTTTTCTGAGATGAGGTTATTTAAGTAGTTTACTTCCTCTTCAGTTAGTCTGCGCAGGGTATATTTTCATAAATATTCATCCATTTCACTAAGATTATCAAATTTATGTGCATACAATTGGGTATAATAATTCCTGATTATTGTTTTAATTACCTCTGTATTGGGGGTAGACTCACCCTTTGCATTTTTTGATACTTGTAATTTGGTTTTTCTTTCTTTTTTTCTTATCGTATTGACTAAAGGTCTATCAATTTTATTGTTTTTTTATAATACCAACACTTAGTTTTATTTAATTATTCAATAGTTTTCTTAAATTCAATTTTGTTAATCTCTCTTTTGGTTTTCATTATTTCTAATTTAGTATTTAATTGGGGATTTTCAATTTGTTCTTTTTCCAGCTTTTTCAGTTGCATGCCCAATTCATTGACCTCCATTTTCTCTATTTTATTTATGTATGCATTCAGGGATATAAAACTTCCCCCCAGAACTGCTTTTGCTGTGTCTCACAAGTTTTAGCATGTTGTCTCATTGTTGTCATTCTCTTGAATGAAGTTACTGACTTTTTTCTATAATTTCTTGTCTGACCCACTCATTCTTTATGATTAAATTATTTAGTTTCCAATTAGTTTTTAATCTATCCTTCCATGACTCTTTATTAAATATAATTTTTATTGCATCATGATTTGAGGAGGATGCATTTAATATTTCTGCCTTACTACATTGATTTGTGAGGTATTTATGCCCTAGTACATGTTCAATTCTTGTATATATGCCATGTACTGCTTAGAAGAAGGTATGTTCCTTTTTATCTCCATTCAATTTTCTTCAGAGGTCTACCATATATATCTTCTCTAAGATTCTATTTACCTTCTTAACTTCTTTCTTGTTTATTTTAAGGTTAGATTTATCAAGCTCAGAGAGGGAGAAACTGAAGTCCCCCACTAGTATAGTTTTGCTATTTCTTCCTCTAATATCCTTAACTTCTCCTTTAGGAATTTGGATACTGTACCGCTTGGTACATAGATGTTTAGTACTAATATTGCTTCATTTTAGATGGTGCCTTTCAGCAGGATATAGTTTCCTTCCTTTTGCCTTTTAATTATATCTATTTTTGCTTTTGCTTTATCTGAAATAAAAATTGCTACCCCTGTTTTTTTTTTTACTTTACCTGAGGCATAATATATATTACTCCTGTCTTTTACCTTTTCCCTGTGTGTATTCCCCTGTTGCAGATGTGTTTCTTTTAAAAAGCATATTGTAGAATTATGCCTTTTAATCCATTCTGCTATCTGCTTCCATTTTATGGGAGATTTCATCCCATTCATATTCACAGTTATTATTACTATCTTTCTTTTTCCCTCCATCCTATTCCCTTCCCTGTATATGCTTTTATTTTTCTCTCCTTCTCCATTCCCCTCCTTAAGAATTTTCCTTTTGACTACAACCTCTCTCAGTACTCCCTTCTTATGAGCCCTCCTCCCTTTTCCTCCCCTTCTCCTTTACATCTTCCCTCCCTTCTAACCACACCCCCCGTTAGTAGCCTGTCCCCCCTTCTACTGCCTGTAGGATATGATAGATTTTTATACTTAATGTAGTATGTTTTTTCTTCCTCGAACCAAGATTAACAAGAACAGATCTTATGCAAGGCTCCTCTCCTTCCCCTCTTTCCCTCTATTATGATAAGTTTTGAGTCTCTTCTCTATAGAGTCCTATACTTAACTGGTTGTGTTATTCCCTCCTTGCACCAGATACAATAAGGGAAAAGCTCATACAATGCTCATCTCCCTCCCTTCTTTCCCTCTACTATATTGTTTTTATATCTTTGTGGAATAATTTACCCTTTTCTCCTTCATTCTTTCCTCTTCTTCCATTCCTTTACAGCTCTTATTAAAGGTTTTTTTTTTATCATCATTTTGTGTAATTTATGCCCACACCCTCTATTTGTCAATAAACAGTTTGCTCTTATTAAATAACATAGTGTATGTGTGTGTGTGTGTGTGTGTGTGTGTGTGTGTGTGTGTTTTCTTTATTCGCCTTTCTATGTCTCTCTTGCATCTCGTAATTAGAAGTTGTATTTTCCATTGAGCTCTGGCTTTTCACTCAGGAAGGTCTGGAAATCCATTATCCTGTTGAATGACCATCTCCTTGCCTGAAAGAGTATGTTCAGTTTCACTGGATAGGTGATCCTTGGTTTTAAACCGAGCTTTTTTGCCTTGCAAAAAATCATATTCCAGTTCCTCCAGTCTTTCAGTGTAGAAGCTTCCAGATCCTTTGTGATCCTCACTGTGGTTCTGCGATATTTGAATTGTTTCTTTCTGGCTGCTTGTAATATTTTCTTCTTTACCTGATAGTTCTGGAATTCGGCCACAACATTTTGCGGACTTTTAAATTTGGTATGTCTTTTAGGAGGTGAACAGTGGATTCTTTCGATTTTTATTTTACCCTCTGGTTCTAGTATCTCAGGGCAGTTTTCCTTGATGAGCTCTTGGAAGATGTTGTCCAGGCTCATTTTTTCATCATGATTTTCTAGTAGGCCTATGATTCTCAGATTATCTCTCCTGTATCTGTTTTCCAGGTCAGTTATTTTTCCATTGAGATATTTTACCTCTTTTTTCTAATTTTTCATTTTTTATGTTTTGTTTGACTGATTCTTGGTTCCTTGTAGAGTTATTTACTTCAATTTGGTTGATTCTAGTTTTTAGTGAATTATTTTCCTCAGTTAGTTTTTGAAGCTTCTTTTCCATATCACACATTTTTCTTTTTAAGGAGTTATTCTCTTCATTGTAATGTTTTTCTAATTTTGCAATTTTGATTTTAAAAGATTTAAAAAGAATTCATTTCATCTTCTATCTCTCTAATTTGTTCTTCAAATTGAGCTCATCTAAGCATGCTTTCTATGCTTGAGACCAGTTAATATTCCCTGTTGAGATTTCAGCTGTAGATGTGGAGTCAATACTATCTCCCTCTGAATTTGGTTCCTCCCACTGGCAATAGTAGGACCCCAGAGTCTTTGTCTTTGCAGTCTACTTTTTACCCATTTTGAGGCAAGGCCCTATCCCACACCTGTCCTCTAGGGTTCGCAAGTGTTGACTGTTTAAAGTCTTGCTCTGGGACAATAATTACTTTGTTTTCAGGGTCAAAGGTGGGGACTGGAGCAGCTGGGGTTCACTCTGCCATCCTGGTCCTGGAAGTTTAGATAAAGTCTTTTTAAATTTCCAGTCTGTGGGTTGGTAGGACCAGGAGTAGGTACTGCCACTCCCAGGGGCCCTGCATTTATCTCTTACCCAGCTCTGTCAGATCCTAGCCCTGCAGTGATAGGCCTGGCAATGGCCCTTGTGGTTGGTGGATCAACTTGCTGCCTCATTGATTAGGATGAGTGATCAGGCTTCTAAGTGCCCTGGCATCCAAGCCTCTACACCAACCCATGTTGTCTTCAGGGCCTCTGTGCTGACCTGTGTTGTCTTTGAGGCAGCTTTCTTAGATAATTCCTTGATATTTTCTTGAAAGACAATGTCTAGGCTCTTCTTTTTATCATAGATCTCAGGTAGCCCAATAATTTTAAACGCTATTTCCTGGATTTTTTTTACATGTTAATCTTTTCTAATAAGATATTTCCCATTGTCATTCATTCTTTTCATTTTGTTTTATTGTTTCTTGATTTCTCATAGAGTCATTATCTTCCATTTGCTTCTTTCTAATTTTTTGAAAAATTATTTACTCTTAGTTTAGAACATCCAGTTCCACAAGTTTTTGATTCCAAATTTTCTCTCCCCCTCCTCCCCTCCCTCAGCCATGGTTGCCTCCATTCAAATTTTTAAAAAATATATTGTTTTTAGTGAATTTTTTCCATTTTTAAAATTATATTTTCAAAGGAATTTTCCATTTTTTCTTCTACCTCTCTAATTTGAGTTTTAAAATCCTTCTTGAGTTCTTCTAGGTAGGCTTTTAGGGTATGTGACCAGTTCATATTCCCCTCTGAGGTTTCCGATGTAGACACAGTGACAGTGCTATCCTCTTTTGAATTTGTGTTTTGATCTTTCCTGTCCCCATAGTATGTATGGGGACATATATAGGATCTTTGCTTTTCTAAGTTGCTTTTTGCTCATTGTGTTTGTCTTTTTACTGGCTTTGAAGTTGGTCTCTACTTGTGGGACACAGGGGAGACTCTGTCCCACATTTGTTAGTCTGGGTAAGGGCTAGGGGCCTGGTTACTGTCTTTGTGTGTCTTGGGCCTCAGGTTCTGGCAGTGGGAAGCTGTATAATGCTGTAATTTATCTTATGCTGAGCTGAAGCTGGTGTATGCTGGTGACAGATGAGGTCTTTTTGCATTTCCCTTGGTTTACACTGAAGCTTGCGGGGTAAGGTGTAGGGGAGGGGTGGTCTGGCCACTGGAGCTCTCCTCCTTCCTGGGGCATGCACTAGGGAAAGGGTAGTCTCAGCCCTTGATGGAAACTCATCCATGGTACAAGTGATGGTTCTCTGTTCTGCTGTCTGCTAATTCCCATGGCTGAGCTAAGGCATGCAGGGGTTAGCATTTGCTGGCTCCACCATTATGGGGTTAAGGATCTCCTGCTGGTTTGAGGAGGTGGGGCTTGCTGCTGACTTGCTTGAACACCTCCTGTCCTGTACTTGTTCTCTTCAGCCACAGCAAGAATAGCCTTTCCTGGGGTGGCTAGGTAGCACAGTGAGTAAAAGTGGTGGCTGGGAGTCGAGAGGACACGGGATTGGTTCCAGGATTCAGATACTTAACACCCATACAAAAATAACTGGCTGTGTAACCTTGGGCAAGTTATTTAACCCCAATTGCTTTAAAATAAAAGAATAGCCTCTCTTGTTAATCCCTGTAGCCTCATAAAACACATCTTTCTGCTGGCTCCACTTTTCCAGGATTTTTTCAGGGACAGTATTTTCTGGGTTTTTCAAGAGCAATAAATGAGAGTCAGAGTGACTTCCTGCTTACTCTGCCATCTTGGCCCCCCATATTACTTTCTTCATTGAGCTCTTTGACTTCCTTTTCCATTTGGCCAATCCTGTTTTTAAGGCATTCTTCTCCTCATTGGCCTCATGGACTTTTTTTGCCATTTGGGTTAGTCTATTTTTAAGGTGTTATTTTCTTCAGTAATTTCTGGGTCTCCTTTAGCAAGCTTTTGACTTGTTTTTCATGATTTTCTTACAACAATCTCATTTCTCTTCCCAATTTTTTCTTCTACTTCTCTTACTTGAATTTCAAACTCCTTTTTGAGTTTTTTCATTGCCTGTGACAAATTCATATTTTTCTTGGAGGCTTTGGATGTATGAGTTTTGATTTTGTTTTCTTGTCTTCTTCTGAGTATATATTTTGATATTCTTTGTCACCAAAGTAAAATTCTATAATCCAATTCTCCCCCCTCACTCTTTGCTTATTTTCCCAGCCAGTTTTTACTTCTTTGTTAAGTTAGGACTCTGCATTGAGTGTGGAGAGTTCACTGTCCCAAGCTTCAGGGATTTTTTGTGTAGCTGTTTTCAGGGACACTTCTAGCAGCATGTAGATTTTCAGTTCTTATTCCAAGGTATTATGATCAAAGGAAAGGTACTCACTCCTTTTCTGGTCTGTGGGTGATGACAAGTAGTCTTTTCTGCCTTGGAACTGTGAATAAGATTCCCTCTCCCCCCAACTCCCAAGCTCCACCATGCCATTCCTCCTCCTCACCACAGGACTGTTACACAGGACTAAGACCCAGATCTAAGCACAGGTAAAGCAAGAGAATCCTGACTCAGCACCAGCAAAGAGACCCTTGTAATCCCTCTCTGATCAGCTGCTTGGTTCCCCCTGCCTTCTATGGGTGGAAAATTCCAGAAGCAGTTGCTGCTCCTACCCCACGGCTGAGGCAGAACCATGCTGCTCTCTCACCTAGGTCCAACAGACCTTTCCTACAGACATTCTAAGTTGTCTTTGGCATTTGTGAGTTGAGAAGTATTTGCTGGGGCCTGATCTGTGTTGGTGTCTTTTGCTCTATACTCTGCTCCTCTCTTAGCCTGGTGCAATAGACCTTTTCCTGTTGACCTTTCAGGTTGTCTTGGGCTTAAATTTTGTTCTACTCTGTAATTTTATGACTTCTGCTGCTCTAGAATTTATTTAGAGTAATTTTTAAGAGGTATTTGGAGAGGTTTGGGGGAGAGCTCAAGCAAGTCCCTGCTTTTGCTCTGCCATCTTGGCTCAGTTCTGCCACCCCCTTCTCTATTTTCAATATTCATCTTGGGTACTACCACCTCAATAGTTTGTTTACCATTCTATGTATAGGTACTTCTCCTCTTCAAATTTTCTAAAGCTTTTCTCTGTATCATTCCTTTGACTGTATTAAAATCTATTATTCTTTGTGACATGCTAACTCCCTTCCTTTCAGGTCAGTTCTTCAGGGGCTAAAACTATTACTCTGAGTTGTATTCATATCCTCATTGCCTAAGACAATAGTTTACATTTGCTTAACTATAAACATGTTAGATGTAATAGAATTGAAAGTTTGGTTATCACTAGCTATTGTTGTATGCTATTTTCCCAAACTCCTTACTAGATAACTATTATGGCACAATCCTACAAACAAACAAAAAAATGACTGTTTAATGAGTATTATGTAATAATATGTTAATTTGCTTTTAAAACTCCTTATGTATGACTTTAATTAAATATCCAAGTAAATGTAATCTAAATATTTGGTCCAGTAAGAATGCTCATAGAGGGGGGGGCGGAGCCAAGATGGCGGAGTAGAAACAGCATTTCCAATGTGCTCTGCCCCACACAAATTTCAAACAATGTGAAAGGGAGCTCCGAACAACTTCTGGAGCCACAGCACCCACAGAACAGCACCGAGAAGGTAACCTCCTTCTAAGGACAGCCCAGCAGCCCTGCAGGGCCTTCAGCCGGCTGGTGGAACCCCAGAACACCAGCAACTGTGGCACTTCCAGAATTATCTGCACAGATATGCCTAGGACAAAGTGAGAGGTTAGTGCCCTATGGACTTTGGGACCAGTATTTGGGGAACACGTGGCTTCCTCCCCTGGGGGCAAAAAGCTGCTGAAGAAACAGCTGCACAGAAGCCATTTTGCAGCATCAGTAGTGGCTCTAGATCCTGGTCTTCGAACTGTAGGAAGATCCAGCAATCAGTCTGGGGGTTAATCACTCTTGCTTTAAACTGCCTGGATCTGGATTGTGGTCTGGGGGGGGAAGTTTGGGGTGGGTATCCAACTTGCCAGAGTGGGTGGAAGCTTTACAGAGGCCACCCAACTGGTGGAAGTTGTGAAGACCCCACGTTTGGGTGGAAGCTCCCCTGTCTGGTGGCAGAGTCCTACTGTGGCAACAAGCCCCAAAATCAAGTAATGAAGTGGCAATATGCCTAGGCAAACGAAACAAAATAAACAGAAAAGTTCAACATTGGACTCCTATTTTAGGGGCAAAGAGGCTCAAAGCATGGAGGTGGACTGTGAGGTCAGAACTCCTGCACCAAAAGCCCCAAGTGAAAATACAAGCTGGCTACAGGCCATAGAGGACCTTAAGAAGCAGATAAGAGAAGTGGGGGAAATTTTGGGAAGAGAAATGAAAAAGATGCAAGAAAAGTATGAAATGACAGTCAACAGCCTGACTGAGGAAAATAACACCTTAAAAAATAGACTAACTCAAATGGCAAAAGAGGCTCAGAAAGGCAATGAGGAGAAGAATGCCTTGAAAAGTCGAATTTGCCAGATGGAAAAAGAATCTCAAAAGCTCACTGAGGAGATTCATTCCTTCAGAGTTAGACTGGAGCAAATGGAAGCTAGTGACTTTATGAGAAATCAAGATGCTGTTAAACAGATCCAAACAAATGAAAGAATAGAAGGCAATGTGAAATATCTAATGGGAAAAACCACTGACATGGAAAATAGATCCAGGAGAGACAATTTAAAAATTATTGGACTAACTGAAAGCCATGATCAAAGAAAGAACCTAGAAATCATCCTTCAAGAAATTCTCAAGGAAAATTGCCCCGATGTTTTAGACCCAGAGGGCAAAAGAGAGGTTGAAAGAATCCACAGATCACCTCCTGAAAAAGATCCCCAAAAGAAAACTCCCAGGAATATTATAGCCAGGTTCCAGAATCCCCAGATCAAGGAGAAAATACTCCAAGCAGCCAGGAAGAAACAATTTCAATATTGTGGAAACACAATCAGAATGGCACAGGACCTGACAGCTTCTACATTGAGGGATAGAAGGGCATGGAATATGATATTCCAGAGGGCAAAAGAGCTGGGAATGAACCCAAGGGTCACCTACCCAGCAAAACTGAGTATCTTGTTTCAGGGGAAAATATGGTTATTCAGTGGAATAGAGGACTTTCAAGCATTCTTTTTTTTTTTTTTTTGGATTATTGATTTTTTTTTAAACAAATACTTTATTAACTTCTGTTTTACATCATTCATTTCCGCCAGATCTTGGGTTACAATCATTTTCCCCCCATTATTCCCCTACCCAACCTCCCAGAATAGCAGTCCCAGAAGACATCACTTCCTCCAATCTGCTCTCTCCCATACCCTCTCCCACACCCCCATCAACTTTTCCATTAGAGGAAGATGAATCTTTGTGTCCCAATGCCTGCACATCTTATCTCCCATTTATAGGCAAAAGAGTATTAATAATAGTATATATATATATATATATATATTTGAAACATTTAATGTTACGACCTCGAATTTCAGATACATTTCCTTCCTCCCTTGTCACCCATTCCTTCTTGGGATATAAGTAATTCAGTATATGTTGTACATGTCTAGCTATGCAAAACATTATCATAGTAGATATATTGTACAAGGCTGCTCATAATTCCCTCCCACTCATCCCACCCCCCACCTGGTCCATTCCCTACATAATCCTGTCCCTCTTCTATAGTGGGTACTTCCAACCTCCCCTCCACCCAAGGATGCCCTCCCATCCATCATCCCTCCTCTCATCCCCCTTCCCCCTATCCTGCTGCAGGTTGAGATATCCCATTTAGTATGTATGTCATTTTCTCCCTGAACCAAATTCAATGTGAATGTGGTTTTGCCTTTTTAGCCTTCCTTATTCTCCCCCTTTGCACCCACTTCCCCTACATGAGATAGTTTACCCTACCATGTCTCTCCCCATCTCCTCTTGGCACTTTTCTCTCTCACCTCATAATTTCATCCCTTGAGTACTCTCCCTTCCCTACAAATTCAACCTATGCCCTCTATCCATATATAACTGTAACCATATACACACACATTCATATATGTATTCATATGACCACACCCCCTTCTTCCATTATTTTCATAGTGAGAAAGATGTCATCAGTCACAGATATTGCTTTTCCATATAGGAAAGTAAATAGTTCAACTTTGATATGTTCCTTTTGATTTCTTTTCCCTGATTACCTTCTCAGGCATCTCTTACTTCTTGCGTCTGGATGTCAAATTTTCTATTCAACTCTGGTTTTTTCCTCAAGAATGCTTGAAAGTCCTCTATTCCACTGAATGACCATATTTTCCCCTGAAACAAAAGACTCAGTTTTGCTGGGTAGGTGACCCTTGGGTTCATTCCCAGTTCTTTTGCCCTCTGGAATATCATATTCCATGCCCTTCGATCCCTCAGTGTAGAAGCTGCCAGGTCCTGGGCCATTCTGATTGTGTTTCCACAATATTGAAATTGTTTCTTCCTGGCTGCTTGTAGTATTTTCTCCTTGATCTGGGGATTCTGGAACCTGGCTATAATATTCCTGGGAGTTTTCTTTTTGGGATCTTTTTCAGGAGGTGATCGGTGGATTCTTTCAACCTCTATTTTGCCCCCTGGATCTAAAACATCAGGGCAATTTTCCTTGAGAACTTCTTGAAGGGTGATTTCTAGGTTCTTTCTTTGATCATGGCTTTCAGGTAGTCCAATAATTTTTAAATTGTCTCTCCTGGAACTATTTTCCAGGTCAGTGGTTTTTCCCATGAGATATTTCACATTGCCTTCTAATCTTTCCTTTGTTTGGATCTGCTTAACAGCATCTTGATTTCTCATAAAGTCACTAGCTTCCATTTGCTCCAGTCTAACTCTGAAGGAATGAATCTCCTCAGTGAACTTTTGAGATTCTTTTTCCATCTGGCAAATTCGACTTTTTAAGGCATTCTTCTCCTCATTGCCCTTCTGGGCCTCCTTTGCCATTTGAGTTAGTCTATTTTTTAAGGTGTTGTTTCCTCAGTCAGGCTGTTGACCCTCATTTCATACTTTTCCTGCATCCTTCTCATTTCTCTTTCCAATTTTTCCTCCACTTCTCTTATTTGATTTTTAAAGTCCTTCTTAGGGTCCTCTATGGCCTGCAACCCGCTCATGTTTTCCCCTGGGGCTTTTGGAGCAGTACTTCTGACCTCACAGTCCTTTTCCCGCTCTATGCCCCCAAAACAGGAGTCTAGGGTTGCATTTTTCTGTTTCCTTTGCCTTGGCATGTTGCCACTTAATTGCTTGACTTTTGGGCTTGTTGCCACACTATGGCTTTAAGGCCAGATAGAGGAATTTTCGTCCCGAACGTGTGGGGGGCAACTTCCTTTTCTGGCAAGCTGTAAACCCACCCACAACTTCCACCCTAGATCACAATCCAGATCCAGGGAGGTTAAAGCAAGAGCGATTACCCCCCAAGACTGATCGCTGGACCTCCCCACGATTTGTAGGCTGGGAGCCGGAAATGCCTATGAAAACTACCAAATGGCGTTTGTCCTCAGTGGCTTCTAGCCCCCAGGGGAGGGACCTGACGCATTCCCCAAATACAGGTCCCAAAGTCCATAGGACACTAACCTCTTACTTTGTCCTGGGCAAGTCTATGTTGATAAATCTGGAGTCTCCACAGCTCCTGGTGTTCTGGGGTTCCTCCAGCCAGCTACTGGCCTTGCCGCCCTGGGGCTAAAACCTCGGCTCACGTGGACCTAGGCTCGGCTCGGCTCGGCTCCTGCACTCTGCGCTCTGCGCGCTGCTGGCTCCCAGACCACTGTGCTGGTCCTTCCTGCAGGGCTGCTGGGCTGTCCTCAGCGGGAGGTTTGCTTCTCTGTGTCGTTCTGTCGGTGCTAGGGCTCCAGAAGTTGTTCAGAGTCCTTTTTTACATAATTTGTGGAGAATCTGGGGGCAGAGAGGCTTGGATGAGCTGTTTCTACTCCGCCATCTTGGCTCCGCCCACTTTCAAGCATTCTTGATGAAAAAACCAGAGTTGAGTAGAAAATTTGACATTCAGACACAAGAAGCAAGAGATGCTTGAGAAGGTAATCAAGGAAAAGAAATCAAAAGGAACTTATCAAGGTTGGACTATTTACAGTCCTATATGGAAAAACAATAACTGTGTTTGATGAAACCTTTCTTAAGAAAATAATTGAAGAAGGGTACATGCCATATGTTCACAGGTATACATGGATAGAGGGCACAGGTTGAATTTGATGGGAAGGGATGATTCTTTTTTTTTTGGATGGCAATTGGGGTTGGGTGACTTGCCCAGGTTCACGTGGCTGGGTTTTTGTTTGTGTGTCGGGTGTCTGGGGCCAGATCTGAGCTCGGGTCCTTCTGGCTTCCCGGCTGGCTCTCTGCTCGTGCACCACCTAGCCACCCCAAGGAAGGGATGATTCCTAAGGGGTGAAGTCAAGAGGTGAAAGAGGAAAGTGGCAAGAGGAGATGGAGAGAGACTGGGTAGGGCAAACTATCTCATGTAGAAGAGGCAAGGGGAAGTAGTTGCAGGGGAGGGGAAGAACAGGAAGGCAAAAAGGCAAAAGCACATTCTCATTGAAGTTGGCTCAAGGAGAGAATCACATACATACTAAATGGAATATCTTACCCTCACTCACTCTCCTGAGTAGGGGAAAGGGGGATGAGAAGGGGGATGATGGAGGGGAGGGCATTCTGGGGGGAGGGGAGGTTAGAAGTACCCACTATCAAAGAGGGACAGGATCAAAATAGGGAATGGACCAGGTGGGAGGTGAGACGGGTGGGAGGGAAATATAAGCAGTCTTTTACAATACATCTACTATGGTAATGTTTTGCATAGATGTACATATACAACACATACTGAATTCCTTATCTTCTCAGAGGGAGTGTGTGACAAGGGAGAAAGGGAATGGATCTGAAAATCGAAGTTTTAAAATTAAATGTTTAATAAGATGTCCAGGCAGTGGGGCTCAGACATTCACCTTGCCCTAATGGCAAAGTCAAAGGGTGTATGGGAGACGATATGGGAGAGAGCAGATTGGATGAGGGGATATCTAGTGGGACTGCTATTCTGGGGTGGTGGGTAGGGAAAAATGGGGGAAAAATATAACTCATAATCTCGTGGAAATGAATGATGTAAACCAGAAGTTAATAAAGCACTTGTTTAATTAAAAAAAAAAGAATGCTTATAGAATTAAATTTGCTTTTTTAAGTCAATTATTTTAAAAGACATATATAGACCTAGGACTCAGGGAAGAAATTTAATGTAAAGTTGTAGATATTAATATGTCTTGGCCTTGCTTTGCCCCTTATATTCTAAGTTTCCATAATTCTGTGTCTTTTGCAGGTTCACAACAGGTGACCAATAAGTGTTGAAAGAAGATTTATACAAGAATAGATGTGATTATTATTCCTCAAAAAGAACTAGTAACAAGATTCAATTCAGTAAACATTTATTTAGTACCTACTATAGAAAGATGTGTATGTAGATACATATTTATGTGTCCATAAGGTATAGAGAAATACACACAGAGACTTTCTCCTATATCTGTCTATCTGTCTATCCATCTATCTATCTATCTGTCTGTCTGTCTATATATCTATCTTTCTATCAATACAAGAGGAGGGAGAGAGAAAAAGAGAGAGGGGGGAGAGAGAGAGAGAGAGAGAGAGAGAGAGAGAGAGAGAGAGAGAGAGAGAGAGAGAGAAAGAGGGAAAGAATAATTTCAATGATAACCTGAGAGAGAATAATTTCACAAAGAGCTTGTAGTATGCTAACCTGAGATTGAAAAAGACCACTGTGATCCTGGGTTATCCCTTAACTTCTATAAACCATAGGCATTGCATTAGGTGCTCTCTCCTAAGTCATAAACATTCTGAAAATTGCAATGCTGTTATTTATTTCTACACTAGGACTCCCTCTTCCTGAGGAAATTAGATGTATGCAAAACACTGTGCTATATACTGGTGAGATCTCTTCTATAATCAAGTATATTATAATCTTTCCCATCATCTAATTATATTCATAAAATCAACAGCTAAATTTTTTCCCTCAAAATGAAAACAAAAAAAATTTTTTTAAATATGCCTCATTTACTAATATGGAAAGTGGCACCCAGTGCTTCATTTTACTATTGCATCAAGTTGACTCAATGATTGCTGCTCCATGAGAATTAATAGGTAATTGTTGATATCAAGAACTGGTCTTACAGCCTGTCTTTTGAGCTTCAATGTCTTTGCAGTTTTATAATAGGCAGAACACTATACTGTGCAGAAAATAAGCCTCTGAAATGTTGAAAAAGAAAGGCAAGTCAAACTCTATTTCAGTCAGCTTGTAGAAAAAAGCCAATTCATAAAAGTTGCGATTTGTTTGACCCTGTGGTTACAGTAATAATTATATTTTATGCACATTAAGAGACAATAGTGTCAGGCTTTGGATAACATCCGGATTTTAAGCCCCCAGTCCTATGTATAGACTTGTAAAGTACATTTGTTGATGGATAACAACAAAGAAAAAGTTGAAATCCATCAAGCTTGTTGCCTATATATTTTAAGAAGTCAACTATAGGAGTAACTAAGTGATTATAAAAATAGTCTGCCCCAAATCTGATTTTATCCTTGCAGGAGAGTCCTACACAGTCAGGGGTGTTGAAGAAAAATAAATTTAGAATTTGTAACCTGTTTTTTTTTTTTTTTTAACATCACATCCTCTTTTGTTTTATCTTTTTCTTGTGAGGGGAATAAAATGCCCCTATTATCTCAGACTAGTGACAAGCATACTACAGAAAATATTTGTATAAGCCATTTCCAAGTAACAATTTACATAGTAATTGTTTCACTGTCAGAATATTCAATTTACAATGCCTGGTTTCAGTCATGCTGTGTTTTTTTTTTTTTCTTGTTGTTCTCATTTTGCCTTGTCAGTTGGGCTTGATAAAGTGGTGATAACTGGTCATTTCTTTTCCACTTGATAGAACTGCTAAATTATTTTGGACAGGAAAATATATGTGGGTTGGGGCTAGGGAAGGGTTACTCTATTTTTGTTATTATTCACAACTAGGTTGTTTTTAATTATTTCTTGAAAGAAGTTATATTTTCAGTGATTTTATTAATGAAGCAATGTAATGCAGATTCCAATGGAAGCTCAAGTGGTATTCAATTTGATATTGAATAGTGGTCAATTTGGTAATATACCTAAGTTTTTCCTACACAAATGCTAACTTTTTATAGGGAGATTCACACTGCCTCAATCTTCCAGCCAAAAGCCCTACCACCTTCACGGAGAAGCAGAATGAATCCTTGTCTGTAAAAGTGCATCATATGATTAGATTATTCATATGGGTCATCAATGAGCAAAAATTTAGAAAAGTAAAAGTAACAGAAATAATACGTAAATACCTTTGGGTTAAGAAATCTGTAACATGTAAAACCCCATGCAGATATCCAGAAATGAAGAAATCTATGGGAATTCTGAAAACGCAAGTTAGGTGGTTAAATAAGTAGCCCTCATTCCAAAAAGTCTACCCATGGATACTGAAGGAATTGGAGCAGAGTAGAAAGGACAACACAAACAAGGTTTCAAGTTGAAAGGGGGAATTCACAAAATAAGGCAATTTGTATCAACTCAGACACTTTTAAGCTATTCTCATTCATATGAGAATTAGTCTGATACTATTCACATGATAATCATCTGTGGTTAAGCATAAATAATTTACTGACCAGGAAGTAAAGCATTTAGGAACCAGTAGAGACATTTTTCTAGCAGGCATATTGGGAAACACTTCCCTTGCTCATTGATCAGATTTAAATCAAGATTACATTTTGCTGAAAAGAGTGAAGTCATTCATTGTAGATCATCACACAATGTTGCTTTTACCATGTATAGTGTAATCCTGGTTCTGCTAATTTCATTTTCCATCAATTAATGTAAATCTTTCCAAGTCTTTTCTTAAATTTACCTTCTCATCATTTCTTATAACAAAACAGTATTCCATACATTCATATACCTCAACTTGTTCAGCCACACCTCAATTGATGAGCATCCCATTAATTGCCATTTTTTTGCCACCAGAAAAAGAGCTCCTATAATTTTTTTTTATTGGTACATTCTGGTCCTCCCCCCCCCCCCTTTTTTAATGATGTTTGGGATACAAACCTAGTAGTAGTATTGCTAGATCAAAGGGTAGTCATAGTTTGATTGCCCTTAGGCCAAAGTTCTAAATTGCTCTTCAGATTGGTTTCATATATCTGCTTCAACATTTATCAATTTCCTTTTCTGTCATCTTATAATCAATCTGATAGGTGTGCGGTGGTACCTCAGACTTCTTTTAATTTGTGTTTGTCTAATCAATAATGATTCAGAGAATTTTTTCACATGAGTACAGATAGCTTTGGTTTCTTAGTCTGAAAATGTCCTGTTCATATTTTTTGGCCATTTATCAATTGGAAAATGAGTTATATGCCTATGAATTTGACTCAGTTCTCACTGTATTATTTTACACACACTTGCTGTAAAAAGTGTTTCCCAGTTTTCTGCTATCATTTTGATCTTGGAGCATTGGTTTTGTTTGAACGGAATCTTTTTAATTTTCTCAACTTTAATAAGTGAATCTGAATGGATTTTAGGGTGACAGAATCCACTGGGAGACAAAGAGTGGCAGAAACCAGCTCAGAAAAGTGCTCATATGGGTCTGGGCAGGGGCAACATTGAGCATGTGAGGGCCGCACCAGTGGAGACTAGATAGCAGACTACAGCAGAGTGAGAAGGAGCCTCAGCCAGTAGACTCATCTACCCCAAGGGCTATTCTCAGCAGTCTCACCAGCACAGGAAAGAGGATCCATTGGAGCTGGGTAAGAGAAAGCTCAGGGGCCCCAGGAGAGACAGCAGTTTATCCTGGGGCTATCAGCCCACAGCCTGGAAGTTTAAAAATCACTTACCAGGGGTGGCTAGGTGGTGCAGTGAGTAGAGCACTGGCCCTGGAGTCAGGAGGACCTGAATTCCAATCCAGCCTCAGACACTTGACACCCTAACTAGCTATGTGACTCTGGACAAGTCACGTAACCCCAATTGCCCTCCGGGGGAAAAAAAAATCACCTACTTGATTTTCCAGAAGCCAAGATAGAAAAGTAAACTCTAGCTGTTGCAATTCCCCTTCCCCGACCTAGAAAACCCAGAGATAAATGTCCCACACAGAAAAAAATCCTGAAATAGTGGAAATAGCCTGAGGCTTAGGAGTCACTGAAAAAAAAAACAGTGCAACTGAGGCAATTAGAAGTTTGAAGTGAAGGGCAGAATGGGTCCCAACAAGCTCCATGTCAGCTGACCAACAAGAGCCTCCAAAGCCCAGAGGAACCTTAGCACTACCAGGAGAATCTGCAGATACCAGTTCTGCCAGCCACCAGCTGCTGAACATTCCTGAGCTGTAGCCCAGGGGCATAGAGGTGGAAATCTGAAGTGGCCAGACTACCCCTCCCCCACAGGTTATTATTTGAGCCTCAGGGTAACTCAGGGGAAACAATGAGTATCCTGGCCTTGGCCTCATTCTAGACACTCAGAAGCTACAGCACACAAAGTCAACAATCAGGCTCTTAGCTTCCAGCCTGAGAAATTAGGAAATAGGAAATCACAATGGGGAAGAAGGAAGCTGAGAAGGAGAAGGGAAAGGCAAGAAAATCAATCTGAGCTTATTATAGCAAGCAAGAACAACCAAATACAGATGACAACATGGACTTTAAATTCACACCTGAGACTACGGAAGGAAATATGAACTGGTCTCAAGCCCAAAAAGAATTCTTGGAGTCGGTCAAGAAAGATTTTAAAAGCCAAATTAGAGAGGCAGAACAAAAAAATTCAATCTACAGTGACCAAATTGGAAAAAAAAAAGACTCTCTGAAGAAAACAAATCCTTAAAAAGTAAAATTTGGAGAAAATACCTCCGTAAAAAGGACCTTTAAAAGCTAACTGAGGAAAAGAATACATAAAAAATTAGAATCAATCAAATTGAAGTTCAGGACTCTATGATGCACCAGGAGTCAATTAAGCAAAATATAAAGATTGAACAATTACAAGAAAGTGTAAAACATCTCCCTGGAAAAACAACTGACCTAGAGAACAGATACAGGAGAGATAACCTAAGAATTATTGGTCTACCAGAAAGCCATGATGAAAAAAGTAACCTGTACAACATCCTCCAAGAGATTGTCAAGGAAAACTGTCCTGAAGTCCTAGAATCAGAGGGTAAAATAGTTATCGAAAGAATTCACTAGTCTCCTGAAAGCAATTCCAAATTGAAAACTCCAGCAAATATAGTATCCAAATTCCAGAATTACAAGGTTAAGGAGAAAATACTGCAAGCAGACAAAAATAAAGAATTCAAATATCGTGGAACTACAATCAGGATTACACAGGACATAGGAGCTTCTACATTAAAAGATGAGAGAAAATGGTATTTGATATTTAGATAGGCAAAAGATCTAGGACTGCAACCAAGGATGAACTACCTAGCAAAACTGAGCATAATCTTTCAGGCAAGGAGATGGTAATTTAATGAAATAAGGATTTTCCTGATGAAAAAACCAGACCTCAATGTAAAATTTGATCTCCATTTACAAGACTCAAGAAAGACATAAACAGGTAAACAAGGAAAACACACACCCACACACACAAATGCAAACATCCAGACTCATGCAGAAATGCACATAACTTGGCATACAATAAGATCAAACTGTTTATATCCCTATATGAGAAACTGATACCTGCCCATATTGACATTTATACAATTAGCATGACCTTTAAAAGGGATATACATAGATAGAGGGTATAGGTAAAAATGAACTAATCTGATGATTAAAAAAAAAAACTTGTTAAGGGGTTCAAAGGGATTGTAATGGGTTAGAAGGAAAGGATGAGGTAGAAAAAGGTAAATTATGCCACACAAAGAGACATAAAAATCCATACTATTGTAGAGGGCAAGCAAAGAAGGAGATGAACATCATATGAACGTTATTCTCATTGCCTCTGGTTCAAAGAGGGATCCACATAATCAGTTAAGTTTAAGATTATAATGTGAAAATACACAAAAACTCATTATAATAGAGGGAAAGGAGGGAGGGAGAGGAGCACTGTATGAAATTTACTCTCACTGGTTTGGGATCAAAGAGGGAGTAACATACTTTGATAAGTATAAATATGCTTTGTGCCCTATAGTCAGTAGGAGGGATAAGGGGGTGATAAGAAGGCAGGATAGAAAGGAGGGAAATAGCAGTAAGGGGAAAGGGTTTGTAAAGAATGGGGTACACATGGAGGTAATACTGAGGGAGGTGATGGTCAAAAGGAAAATCCTTAAGGAGGAGAAGGGAGAAGGAAGAAACAAAAACAAACAGATGAGGGAATAGGATGGAAGGAAAGAAATACATAGTAATCATTACTAGGAAAGTAAATGGGGGTGAACTCTCCCATAAAATGAAGGTGGATAACAGAATAGATTAAAAACCATAATCCTACAATATGCTCTCTATAAGAAAAACATATGAAATAAGGGAATACATACAGGATAAATGTAAAAAGGCTGAAGCAGAATATATTATACTTCAGCTAAAGTTAAAAAAAAAAGGAGAGGTAGCAATCCTTATCTCAGATAAAGCAAAAGCAAAAATATATCTAATTAAAAGAAATAAGAAAGGAAAGTATATTTTTTTAAACAAATTGAAAATCCACAATTAAATACTAAATTAGAAATAATGAAAACCAATAACCTGACT
Organism: Gymnobelideus leadbeateri; assembly: GCA_011680675.1. Lineage (NCBI taxonomy): Eukaryota > Metazoa > Chordata > Mammalia > Diprotodontia > Petauridae > Gymnobelideus > Gymnobelideus leadbeateri. The sequence continues at coordinate 252,680 of WOXC01005256.1, read as the reverse complement.
GGTGGGCCTAAGTGATGGTGACAGAAGCAGGGGCAGAAACTTTGGGAGCTCTTAAAGCAAAAACAGTAAGGCAACCTGGAAAGTGTTCAGAAAGAGACAATAGGGTATCTCTGTGCTAGCACTGGATATAGGACTAGACAGGGTTTGGCAACTCCATTGTCTATAACCACTTCTGGGTCATAGTCTAATGGTGGGAAGAGGCACTTTCTATCAAGAGGAAGTTAAGGACCCTGAGCTACAACTGTTTTGCAACTCCATTGTTTATATTCACTTCTGGGTCATAGTCTAAGGGCAGGAAAAATCACTTTTGGTCAAGAGGGAGTGCAGGCCCTGAGGGGCAATATCCCTTTTGATCCTAAGAAATCAGGGACACTGAGGAGCCATATGGATTGCAATCCCAAGGGATTAGGGGGCCTTTCCTGGGTAAAGACCAGAATTTAGAGCAGGACATCAGTAACCACACCTTTCTTCACATCACAGCAAAGCACCAAAGCACAAAAAAACTTCCAAACCCACAGAACAATCTATGAAGATAGCAGTGTGATTGAAAAAGTGCTCGTCTACTCTCAATTCAAGTGATATAGCCAACATTAATGAAGTTTCATATCAAGAAATAGTGTGGAAAAATAAGAAAACAACAACAATGATATGATTATAAACATCTATGGTGAGAAAGGTAATCAAGACATAACTCATAAGAAGAAAATAAAGTCAAAACATTCACAAACAGAATCTTAAAGAAAGTGTGGGTTTTGCTACAGCCTAACAAGAATTCTTGAAAGAGTGAAAAAATATTTTCAAAATCAAATAAGAGTGGTAAAGAAAGAATTAAACAAAGAAATGAAAGGAAAGGGAGAACATTGTAAAAAGACAATTAACAAGTTGGTAAAAGACGCACAAAAATATTGAAGAAAATAACACTTTAAATGGGAAAGAAAGTATCTTTTCCAAGAAAACCTCAAATGGGGTCAAAAAGAGTCAGACACGGGGGTACAGAGCTAAGATGGCGGAGTAGAAACAGCACTTCTCCAGTGCTCCTGCCCACACCACTTCCAATATATATAAAAGGGGACTCTGAACAACCTCTGGAGCTACAGCACCCACAAAATGACACAGAGAAGCTAACCTCCCACTGTGGATAGCCCAGCAACCCAGCAGGGAATGAATCTGGAATTCAAAGTTTTAAAATAAAATGTTTCAAAAAAAAAGAAAAAAAATATATATATATAAATACTATTATTAATACCATTTTACATATAATTGGGAAATAAGATATATAGGCTTTGGGGCACAGAGATTCACCTTGCCCTAATGGAAAAGTTGGAGGGAGTATGGGAGAATATATGGGAGAGAACTGATTGGATGAGGGGATATCCTGTGGGACTGCTATTCTTGGGTGGTGGGTAGGGGAAAAATGGGGAAAAATTGTAACTCAAAATCTGGCAGAAATGAATGATGTAAACCAGAAGTTAATAAAGCGTTTGGAAAAAAAGAGTCAGACACCAATGAAATAATTGAACAATAACAAAATCTAGTGTTTTATAAACTCAAAGATTTAACTTTTGGGGTAAGAACCCAACATCTGAAAAAATTCTGGGAAACCTTTAAGGAAATGTAGCATAAATTAGGCAGATATCAGTATCTCACACCATATACCAATATAAGACAAAAATGGATAGATGAATTAATTTATATAAATATAAAATATTATATAATTTGATATAATATAATACAATATAATATAAATATAATTATATAAATCAATTTATATAAATAAATGGTGATTTTAGTTATTGTTAACATAAGTAAAATAAGGGAGCATGAAAAAAGGTACCTGTGAGATCTATGGATATTTTCAAAAGAAATTAAAAAAAATCTAAATGACTCCTCATTAGAAAAATGCCAGTAAGATAACTCTGAGAAACCACCTCACATCTATCAAATTGAGAAACATGATACAAAAGGAAAATGACGTTCTGGGGGGAGGCCGTCAAAATTGGGACACTAATTCACTGCTTTTGGGTTTGTATATACCCGTTCTGGACAAGAATTTGGAACTATGCCCAAAGTACATTTTAAAACTGTGTATACACCCAGGTATGCCACTACCCAATTCTGTATTCCAAAGAGATCAAAGAAATGGAAAAGTACCTTTTTGTATAAAAATATTTATAGCAGCTTTTTGTGGTAGTGATTAAATTGGAAATCAAAGGGATTCCCATCATTTGGTGAATGGCTGAACAAGTTGCGGTATTTGATATAGATTATTATTGTGCTATAGGAAATGGCAAGCAGGATGCTTTCACAAAACCCTGAGAAATCTTATATGAATTGCTGAATTAAGTATACATGTACTTTTTCCATAGTAACAAATATATGTTACTTTTTGGAGGGGGGAAGGTAGGGCAGTTGGGGTTATGTGACTCGCCCAAGGTCACATGTCTAGTATGTTTGTATTAAATATCTGAGGCCGGATTTGAACTCAGGTCATCCTGACTCCAGGGCCAGTGCTTTATTCCCTGTGCCACCTAGCCTTGCCTAGTAACAACAATATTTTAAGGATGATCAACTGTGAAAATCTTAACTGATCAAGATGATGATCTATGACAGTTCCATTAGCATCATGATGAAAGATGCTATCCACCTCAAGAGAGAGAGAACTTATGAAATTTGGATGCAAAATGAAGAATACTTTAAAAATATTTTTGTGACTTCATTTTGTTTGTATTTTCCTTCACAACATGGCTAACAGAGGAATATGTTTTGAAAGACTTTACATGTATAATCAATATGAAATTGTTTTTTTCTTTTTTTTTTAAGCAATTGGGGTTAAGTAACTTGCTCAAGGTTACATGGCTAGTCATTATTTATGTGTGGGTGCTCATTTTCTGAGGCAGGTTTCGATCCCGGGTCATCCCAACTCCGAGGCTGGCGCTCTTACTGCGCCACCTAGCCGCCCCGAAATTGTTTTTTAAAGGGAGGAGAGAGACAAAGACAGGAGGCAAGGAGGGTAAGATTTGGTGATCAAAATTAAAAAAAAAAAAGTTTAAAAAGTTTTACTTGCAATTGGGAAATATTTAAAGAGAATGTTTTTTTTAAAGAAAAGAAATTGCAGTTTGTAGGCCCAAGAACAGCCCTCTGTTGGAAGTGGCACATGACATGAATCTAGAAGGCAGTCACAGCTTTTAGCAAGTGGGAGAGGAGAAGATTTTCATCCCAGTGGATAGCCAGTATAACAAAAGGCTACAGAGATAAGACAAAGAACATTGAGTTTAATGATTAAAAAGAAGGCCTGTATGGCTAGACTGTAGACTGTGTAAGGGAGAAATGTGTAAGAATACTAGAAAGGTAGGCAAAAGTAGGTTGTAAAGAGCTTTAAATGCTTAACAGGGCAATTTTGTATTTTATCTTAGAGATAATAGGAGTCATTGTGATTTATTGATTGGGAAATAGGTGAAATTGTCAGAACTGCATTTCAAGAAAATCACTTTAGTGATGCTGTGGAAAATGGAATGGAATGGATTGAGGAGAGATTTGCAGCAAAGAGAGGAAGAGAAGGTAAGAAGTAATTAGAATTTGAAATAGGGTAGTGGCTGTATGGATAGTAGGGAGGCATATTTTACAGGTTTTGTGGCTATATAAACAAGAAATGGATGTGGGAGGTGAATAATGACTCAAAAATGATATCAGAATTATGAATATGGATGATTAGAAAAATGAGATCTTCAAAAATAATAAAACAATTTAGAAAGGGGGGGGTGGAAAAAATAAAAACTTCTCTTCTAAGTATAGTGGGTTTAAGATATTTCCTAGACATCTAACTTGAAATGTTTCCTCGGTAATTTGCAGTGTATAATTATTGCTCAGGAAAGAAACTAGGGCTAAATATATAGTCCATGGATTCATCTGCATAAGTAATTAAAACCACATGAGCTGATTGGAGAGAGTATTTTTTTCAACTTCCAAACTCATTTTGGGTCACTATGAAACTTCCAAATTGTTCCCCAGAAGAGTTAAATCACTTAACAGCTCCACCAACAACACATTTTTCTGTTGGCATTACCATAGCCATTAAAGTTTTTCATTTTTTTCATGCTTTGCCCATTTTCCTACATATTTTAGACATGAGTTGAAAAGTCAGAATTATTTTGATGTGACTTTTTCTTATTTTTCTATCAATTTTCTTTGGCTATTAACAAAACAGAATTTAAGAGTACCTTGAAAGAGTAAGCAAATTTTACAAATATTTGAGAAATATTTTGCCACTTATATATTTGGGATTAGCTTATTGTCATATATTTGTGTTAATTCTCTATATGCTATATTATGGATAATATACCTTTATGAGGAATATTTTATAGTATTTCCTTCCAGTCGACAGTTTTCTGTCTTTTTCTTATTCATTTGTTCCAGTCATGCCCTACTCTTTATAACCCCATTTGAGGTGTTCTTGGCAAAGATATCCTGGAGTGGTTTGCTCTTTCCTTTTCCAGCTAATTTTATAGATGAGGAAACTGGGGCAAACAGGGTTAAATGACTTGCCCAGGGTCATACAGCTAGTGTTTGATGCTGGATTTGAACTCCAGTCTTCTTGACTCTGGGTCAGGCACTCTATCCATTGTGCCCCCTAACTGCTCCCTTTCTCATCCCACCCACATTGATTTTGTTCATGCAGAAGTGTTTCCATTTTATGTAATCTAAGTTGTCTATTTGATCTCTTTTAATCACTCTAACTACTTGTTTGGTAACATTTAAATTAACTAGCCATAGGTATGGAAAGGTAATTTCTTCCATTTTCCTTCATTAAAAAACATAATGTGTCTTTCTATAGACTAGTCCTTTCTTTATTTGGAACTTCATAAGGCCATTCATTACTGATAAGAAAACTGAAAATGGTTAAGGGACTTGTCCAAGGAGATGAAGCTAATACATGTCTGATACACAATTTAAAGGCAAAATATTTAGTTCTTTATTTCCTCAGTTTTCTCATCCGCAAGGTAATAAATTTGACTAAATCAAAAGAAATACCAATACTCCAAATCTTAATGATCATCTGATTGGGGAGATTTTTTTTTTTCACACATGGTATTGAGACTTTTCAGTTCCTGAAAGTATTCAGCTGTCTGCCATGTATATCAACATTCTCAATCACCATACCCTCCCATAATTTGATTTCCCCTCCTTCTCCTTCCCATTCCTCTCCCTGACTCCCGCAAACCACTGCCTTCCCCCAATTGTGGTTAGGGTCTTGTTTCTATTATCAGACTTATCTAAAGGATGAATACAGAGGGGGAGGTGAGAATATTTAAGAAAAAAAATTCAGAAACTATCACTGTGACTATATCTTTTACCATTTTGTAATCCATGTTAGGCATATGTTGTTGTTGTTTATTTAGCTTGCAAGATGGAAGAAATACTGGTCAATATTCAATCTAATCTATAAATACAGGCTATGAAAAATAATTTAACCGCTTTGAAATGGAGAAATGCAGTGGTTTGGGATTCTCCTTTCTTTTCATTATAATTTGGAAGTCATAACAATTGTTTTGTGAAAGAAAGGAGCTAGTGAATTAGAGTTAAAATAGTTTTTTTTAATTATTTCTCTATAAAATGGAAAAATATCATTCTGGCAGAAGACAAAATATCAATACTAAAATTTAAAAGTGGAAGATTCAGCCTTATAAAACATTTTTTCTTAATGAAATTAAAATATTCCACTCACGTGAAATATCTTAAAGCAAAAATGTTTGAATTATGGTAACAATGATCTAATTACTTTGCTAGATAGCAATCTGGTCTAAAAAAGGTGTTTTTAAAAAATTACATTTATTATGGCCTAAAATATTTTGTAGTCATATGAAGACCTGAATATCAATCTAAATATACTATTAGAGAGAAGGCAAACATTAATTTAATGAATGGGGGAATGAAATAGAGGACTGATTGAAGTCAGACTTTTAGATTTATGGAATTTTATAATCTCAGCTTTAGGAGAGAAACCTCATAGAATATATAGTCTAATATTTTAATATTTAATAGACAAAGACCGTCAATACTTTGTACTATTAAATTAAAGAATGCTCTGTATAAGTACAGAAAATTGAATGCTTCCCATTTTGGGAATGCCCCCATAATGGGGGCTATTATATAAATTCTTCCCACAGACTCTTGACAGTACAACCCATAAATCCCTTTCACATTACAGAATTCATACTGTCCTGAAGTCTTCATTAAAGCAAGTCATTTGGTCTCAGGAATAACAACACATGCAATTATATATATATATATATATATATATATATATATATATATATATATACATATATATATATATAATTATTATTATAAAATAAAATGGATAAATAAAACCTTTCAAAGTCATGTTAAAGATATGCTAGAGCTTGACCAACTCACAATTTGACCTCTAATGCAGATACAGATACCAGCTGATATTGGGGCACTACTAGTATATCAGTGGGAAAATGGGAGGTATAACAAGATCCTCCTTCAAATGGAAGAGGTGTGTGTGTGTGTGTGTATACCTACCCCAAGCTGTTCCTCCTTAGGAAGTTGCTAGAAGGTACTCTAATTTCTGGAAACTTTACAGGCAACTAACATTGCTTGTTAATTTATAGAAGATTCCTGGAGTGTGACCATGTTTCTTCAGTCTTTCTGAATATGATTCTTATGCAATGTTCAAGGCATTTAAATATATAGCCTAAAGCCTATTCATGATGAAAATATGTTCTCCTCTTAGTTAAGGGATCATTGATAAAATGTTCTGGAGTTGGTTTTAGCCCTACCTTTTAATTATAAATTGGTGTGATGATCCCTTAATTCCTCAGAGAGTTGTTGTGAAGGTCAAATGTGATAATAGCATCTTACAAATGATAAATCACAAAAATAGGTATGTTACCATTACTACTTGAATTATTGTTCAGCTCACTTGACCCATTTCAGAGGGCTTAATAGGAAGAATTTAAATGATTTTAGTTATGCAGTGTAGAGCAAAGGAAAATAATCTTGAAACATCTGTTTAAATGTTCATCCTTCCCCTATTCTCTTACTCTTATCATAGTCAAATAAGAAAAAAAAACTTCTTGGGAAGTACACCTATGCATACTGGCAGATATCTCAAAAACATTTTTATATCTGACATTTCTATCTCCATATCTAAACATAAAGGTAAAAATAGATTTCACATTTAGGGTAAGACTGGCTGTAGACTACATAAATGAAATCCTTTTCTTACTAGCACACAAACAAAAGATATGCAGGTGTTTATTCCATTAGCATATCAGAAAAACTGCAGAAAAAGTCAAACCAGAGTTCAGAATATTGAAATAGGAGGAGAAAACAAAGTTATTACTAAGAATTGTACATATCTGGTGCAAGGACATTCTACAAGGCAGACTAATTTCTACATTAGGGTATTACTTTCTAAGAACCTTAGGATGAAAAAATAGTCATTAGCATTTGAGTAATGATTAAAGTAAATAGAAAGAGAAGTGATTACTGTGTGAATATAAAAAGAAGCACCCTGACAGATATAGGATATAGGGATTCTTTCCTGCTGCAAATATAACAAAGATATTAGAAATGATGAACAGTAACTCTGTAAATTCATGCTGAGAATTTCATTAGAATATAAGCATCATATGATTTTTTTAGCTTACCTGGCTTAGCTTTTCCTTTCTCTGAAAGTGTAATGTAGAGACATGCTATATTTGCTTTCTTTTGCTCAAGAAGAAAATTGAAAAAGTTTCCATAAAAGAAACTTCAGGAGAATGCAACTGTACATAAAATTGATATGGAAAAATCAAGAAGTGGAAATCTAGGCATAGTCGACACTTACCCAATAATCTTTAGAAAACCAAATTCAAAAAACTTCAAAGAGTAGGTAGGTATGATGCTATGGTCCAAGACTTCTAAAAAAGAAGACTGTTGAAAACGAATAGGGAGGCTATCAAAAATGAATGTAGCAATGCATTAACAAAAGATTGTGATGCAGAAGAAAAGGGAAAGTCATTTAAAAAGAAAATATGTTGCTACACATGGAGCTCTCTGATGGAATGGCTTGTAGAAAAATTAAAGGATAATTCATTCAAGATGAGTGTACAGCCAAGGATGAGCAACTTTCCAGAAGAATGCTACTTTGAATAGCTTTCAAGTTTCTGATTACATAGTATAGAGAATACTCTATTTATTCAATAACAAACCAGAGTAAAACATTCACAGTAAATCAAGGTATAATATTCACAATGTTTCAACTTATCACAGATAATCAAAATACAGCATTCACAGCAACTTATCACAGAAAATGGCCACATGGTTTTCACCACAGTCATCAAACATTTTTGAATAAAATATAATCATTTAATCAATCACTTAGTAACTCAATCATTCAAACAACTCAATCATTCAATCATCCTTAAGGAGTCTTAAGGGTCACAAAATACAGTAGTCAAAGTTCTCCCCTCAAGGGGCACACTAAGTTACAATATCAGTCACTACTCAGTATGCTCTTAAGGGGTAGTGTAATATACACAGGCCATCCACCCCTCAGTCACAAATAAGTTGCAGTCTTCTCAGGCAGTACACAGTATCCAAGTAAAGTCTTCTTTCAGCTTGACTCTGGGTAGTGTCTCAGATTCCCTGGATCTCCTTCTATGGTCCCAGATCTTACCTGGATTCACCAAACTGTCACATGGGTTCATGAGCAGACAAGTCCCCGTTCCTTGTCCAGCTCTCCACACTATTCTCTTTCCACACTGAAGCTCACAATGTCCAGTTCACCTTAAATGCTTCATAGTCTCTGTTCCCTGGGAAGTCAAGGCTTAAGAAAGCCTCAAGCAGGTTCATTCAAAGTACCAGTATCACAGTCATGCCTCCTCAGTCTTTGGCAGCTCCCAGGAGAATATGGTAGCTACCCAGCAGAAGCTCCAGCTGGTTCTCAGAACCAAAATCACTTCACCCAAGTTCTCAAAATCAAAATCATTCTCTCCAGCCTGGGCCTTTCCTCCTCATCCTCCTTGGAAGCAGCTCCTTCTACCTGCACAAAGCTTATCCCAAGCAGTTCTGACTCTCCCTCTCTGGGGCTTTTCCTTATATACAGTATTACCCCTCCCTTTTCAGCCCCTTCTTGTTATGTCAACAATAGGGGTTCCCTGTTCAGCACCTTCCTGTTACATCAGCAGCAGGAGTTCATGTCTTCTGTTTCTTTAACAGAGGCTTCCTTTAAACTAGGTGCTAATCTCTCAGCTTAGCAATACAAAAGGAACTTCAAATTTCATTACTATTAAAATTCATCCTGCTCAACTGTGAGAAAAGCATCAAGATGACAGAATCCTGGAATGGGCTGAGGTTGGTCAAAAATACTAAGTAGTCCGAGAGTGCAGAATTACATGAGTTTTATTTTTGGTACATATTTTCCTATCAAGGAAAATTATATTCAAATTGAAATGGAAGAACTGATACAATTAATTGATAGGAAATCAATAAAAATACATGGAGCATTGAAGATAATTTGATTTCTTTAAATGAGTTAAAATCTGCAGGTACACAACATAAATAGGAATGAAAAGAATTGGAGACATGTTTATAGATCAACTACTGTAAGGTTTGAGGAAAGACTGAGCCAGATGAGGTGACAAAATTCTTGATGGACAAAAAATTTTCCCCAAATCTCCAAGCAAGGTTAGGACAAGAAGATGCATTTGTAGGTTACAAACTAGTTTGCTTGACTTCAATTGCCAGAAAAATTCTAGAATACTCTTTTTATTTTTTTGGTTTGTTTTTGCCTAAATGGATGCATAAGTGATGATACCACAAAAAAACAAAATCCTCTCCACTTCATTTTATTCAAATTAACCTAGAAAGTATCTGACTCTTGGCAAAGTCTCAAGTAATGTAATGGCCTCAATGGTTAAATTATCACTAGATATATTGAGAAGGAAAATCAACATCTTGGTCTTTGGACTCCAGTGATTTTCTTCAGTGTTTCCATCAGTAGTTTCTTCCACATGAACACAAATTTGAGGTGGGAGCGGACAGTTCTCAGAGAATATTCATCATGCCAACAAATATAATTTAATGCATCTTTGATGCTATGCAATTATGTATTAAAATTCCACATAACTAGAAGTGTTCTTAACCAGTGGGAATTACTGTAGATAATTTCTGGTGACCTGGGGATAATTTGGGCAGCCAAAAGGCATAAACAAAATATCTAAAACATTCACTTCAGGGAAAAATGAATTTGTTTTTCAAATTAATCCTATGCAGATCTATGCTGGGAAATGCAAATTCATTTCAAGCCTTCAGAGAATACCTGTACGACTTTATTTTTCCTTTTAGAGTGAATTAAAAGATGAAATGTAGTGCTTAGCAAACAACACAGAAAAACATCATAATTGATTACTATCTCTTTGGGGTTAAAGAACTCTTGGTTTTAAAGAGCTTCCACTAAGCCCTACATCATTTAATCTAAATACCCAGTTACTATTTGAACTCATTCTCCATATGTATTCCTTCTTATTTTTCCCTGTTACAGTCTAGAAAGGTCTTGGGCCCATATGTCTCCGAATCAGGCTGCCCTATGCCTCCATTGAGGGTAGTGTAAAGTAGCACTAAATAACCGAATGAATGCTCACAACGTTTTGATACCTTTCAAATTAAATGACACCTGCATACTTGGTAATGTCCACATCAAATTTTCAATTAAACTATTTGATTTTAGAAACTCAAAACAAAAATTCAGTGTTAGCACTAGTTTAGAATTTACAGTAGAATGAGAAGTTCTGATACAACTAAAACAGGAAATACCAATTTCTGATACTTGATTATTGGGGCCCACAGTCATTACATGGGAAAGGACTTTTCCACCAAGCTAACACTTCTCAGCAGTGATTCCATGCGATGAAAAGGACACAAAGGTGCCTCTTATTCTATGAAGACAATGGTATTTATATACTAAGTTTTCTCTAATTGAATTTTATTTTGTTTCTACTGTGGTGCTGACATATGAAGTCAGATAAAGGAATGCATATTATTTCTTCATTCAAGAAATATTTATTAAATGTCTACTAAATGCCATTATCAACTATATTAGTAGGTTGGTAGAAATGTAATGTTCTCATTTGGATTTTAATTTATTAAATGAAAAAGATGATATAGTTAAAGTTTTAAAAAATGTAGATAACATTATAGATTTGGAAATGACTTTTAGACATCATTTAGCTCAACCTGTATATCTAAATCAGAACTCCTTAGGGATCTTACTGCTTGCTCAGGAAGCCAATTGCTTCTTTCATTGCTACTTTATTTGGCCACATTATTCAGGTTAGAACAAAGACTCTCTTTTGAGGATTTGTAGGAAATTGGTACTCACAAAGCTAGTACAACCACATGTTTTATTACTATATGGTAAAGCAAGTAGATAAAAACAAAGTAAAGCAGTCACACCATTGCTTATATGAAGAGGTAGACAGAGAACTTGGTGAAATATATACACAAGTAGAATGAGGAGAGCAGATTTATACCTTGCAGATGGGCTTAGCTGAGAAGAGGGAATTGATACTGGTGGCAACATTTTAAATCAGATATATATATATATATATATATATATATATATATATATATATATATATATATGTGGTGGGGAAATTCCCTTAGTCACTTATCAATACAACACCTGGGTTGGAGAATTTCTTAACTGGGACCGGAAACATGCTGAATTTTTTTTATTCCAAATGTTTTATTAACTTCTGGTTTACATCATTAATTTCTGCCAGATTTTGAGTTACAATTTTTTTGCGCATTTTCCCCCTACCCACCACCCCAGTATAGCAGTTCCACAGGATATGCCCTCATCCAATCTGCTCTCTCCCATAACTTCTCCCATACCCCCTTTGACTTTTCCATTGGGGCATGGAGAATCTCTGTGCCCCAATACCTGCACATCTTATCTCCCAATTATATGCAAAATAGTATTAGTAACAGTATTTATATATATTTGAAACATTTAATTTTAAAACTTCAAATTCCAGATCCATTCCCTTCCTCCCAGTGGGAGTCACCCACTCCTGCTGGGAAGATAAGCAATTCAGTATATGTTGTACATGTATAGCTATGGAAAATATTACCATAGTATATATATTGTAAAAGACTGGCTATATTTTCCTCCCACCCATACCACCCCCACCTGGTCCATTCCCTACTTTGTTCCTGTCTCTCTTCAAAAGTGGGTGTCTCCAAACTCCTCTGCCCCCAACATTCACTCACCTCCATCATCTCCCCTCTCACCCCCCTCCCCCATACTCTCCTGCAGGGTGAGATATCCCATTTAGTATGTATGTCATTCTCTGAGCCAAATTCAATGAGAATATGGTTTTGCCTTTTTGCCTTCCTGTTCTTTCCCTCCCTTGTAACCATTTTGCCTTGCCTCTTCAATATGATATAGTTTACCCAATTCTGTCTCTCTCCCATATCCTCTCATTATAGTTTTCTCTCACCTCTTAATTTCACCTTTTAAGTATCATCCCTTCCTATTAAATTTGACCTGTGCGCTCTATCTATGTATACGTGTAAAGATATATACACACATTCACATATGTATTCATATACCCATCTTCAACAATTTTCATACTGAGAAAGGTTTCATCAGTTATAATTATTATTTTTCCATGTAGGAATATAAATATTTCATCTTTGATAAGTTCCTTTTAGTATCTTTTACCTGTTTACTTTCTCAAGCATCTCTTGCTTCTTGTGTCTGAATGTCAAATTTTCTATTCAACCCTGTTTTTTTCCTTAAGAATGCTTGAAAGTCCTCTATGCCACTGAATGGCCATATTTTCCCCTGAAAGAAGATACTCAGCTTTGCTGGGTAGGTGATTCTTGGTTTTAATCCCAGCTCCTTTTCCCTGTGGAATATCATATTCCATGCCTTTCGATCCCTCAGTATAGAGGCTGCCAGGTCCTGGGCTTTTCTGATTGTGTTTCCAGAATATTGAAATTGTTTCTTCCTGGCTGCTTGTAGTATTTTCTCCCTGATGTGGGAATTATGGAACCTGGCTATAATATTCCTAGGAGTTTCCTTTTTGGGATCTTTTTCAGCAAGTGGTCTCTGTATTCTTTCAACCTCTATTTCACCCTCTGGGTCTAATACATCAGGGATATTTTCTTTGAGAATTTCTTGAAGGATGATTTCTAGGTTCTTTTTTTTGATCATGGCTTTCAGGTAGTCCAGTGATTTTTAAATTATCTCTCCTGGATCTATTTTCCAGGTCAGTGATTTTTCTCATGAGATATTTCAAATTGCCTTGTATTCTTTCAATTGCTTGTATCTGTTTTACAGCATCTTGATTTCTCATAAAGTCACTAGCTTCCATTTGCTCCAGTCTAACTCTGAAGGAATGAATATCCTCAGTGAGCTTTTGAGATTCTTTTTCCATCTGGCAAATTTGGCTTTTTAAGGCATTCTTCTCCTCATTGCCTTTTTGAGGCTCTTTTGCCATTTGAGTTAGTCTATTTTTAAGGTGTTATTTTCCTCAGTCATGCTGTTGACTCTCGTTTCATACTTTTCCTGCATTCTTCTCATTTGTCTTCCCAATTTATCCTCCACTACTCTTATTTGGTTTTAAAATCCTTCTTAAGTTTCTCTATGGCCTGTAACCTACTTGTATTTTCATTTGCGGCTATTGGTGCAGGTGTTCTGACCTCCCAGTTGTCCTCCTGTTCCATGCTTCGATCCTCTTTGCCCCCCAAATAGGAGTCTGTTGTCGAATTTTTCTGTTTATTTTGTTTCCTTTGCCTAGGCATGTTGCCACTTAATTACTTGACTTTTGGGCTTGTTGCCACAGAAGGACTCTGCCACCAGACAGGGTAGCTTCTGTCCAAAACTTTGGGGTGTTCTCAGCTGCCGGAGGTATTAGTTGAGGGCCCTCCCTGAAGCCCCCACACACTCTGGCAAGCTTGTCAACCACCACAAGCCCTCCACTCCAGACTGCAATCCAGATCCAAAAAGGTTAAAGCAAGAGTGATTACCTCCAAGACTGATCGCTGTATCGCCCTACAGTCTTCAGGCCAGTAGCAGAAGCTGCAAATGAAGCTGAAAAATGGCAGCTAAATGGGGCTAAAACTCTGACTCACATGGTCCTTGGTTCCACTCCTAGAGCCCTTTACTGGCTGCTCCCTGCAGGGCTGCCATGCTGTCCTCAGTGGGAGTTTAGCTTCTCTGTGTCATTTTGTGCGTTCTGAAGCTCCAGAGGTTGTTCAGAGTCCCCTTTTACATAATATTGAAATGGTGTGGGCTGGAGCACTGTGGAAGTGCTGTTTCTACTCTACCATCTTGGCTCTGCCCCCCAACACACTGAATTTTGAGTTGGTAATCAGGAACCCTTGGAATATGTGTTGGTACAACTGCTTGCAGTTCCCTTGAATCCTTATTCCTTCAAGAACTATGATCATTTATACGTTTGACACAGAATCAGAATGAGCACAATGGAAAAGGCCAGGATTCCCATCATCATTTATGTTTTTGGTCATTAGGACCACTTAATCTAAGTAACTGAATAATGGAATTCTATCATTTAGTAATTGAAATGTTTCAAAAAAAACAATTATTGCTATGACTATAATTGTCCTACTGTTTCTAGTTCTAATCTCTGAGGTCAAGCAGAATAAAATAACCTTTGCTTTTTTTGTTTGTTTTTCTTTATATTTTAAGTGCCCTTAACTGGAAACTGTAATAATATGCTTCTAAAATCCATTTCTTCTCCAGATGTATTATACTTATTTCTTTGATCAATCTGTCTTCTGAGTATATTGAGAACCCTCTCCTAGATAGTATTCTAATGTCTTCAAGCAAAAACTTATCATTTATTGAGTATGGTATAGAGTGAATCATTTTTTTGTTGTTGTTGCTTGTTTCTTTAAGTTTTTATTTATTTAAGTTTTTTGGGGTTTTTTGCTGGGAAGGTCATGTCTAAATTTCCTTAAAATTCTAAGGTTTCATAAGACTGTGCTGGATGGGATTCAGTTGTCTAATGCTCTTTTAAAAACATGTCCTTATAATATTTGACCAGGAGAAAGTATATGCAATTTGATAAAATTTTAATAAATACCTAATCTGTATAAAGGGCTTTTTAAGGAAATAAATGATATAAAGAAAGGAATAATGCAGACATTTCCATCAATAGTCTAAATGGAAGGAAGGAGATGGCTTTTCACACACAGTGAAAAATGTAATAAGTTCTTGGGAGAAGCCCAGGTCAAGTTCTATATGAAATTTTTAGAATTAAATTTGGATGTTGTGGCATCAGGGAAATCTTTCAAGAATTTTTGTATGTTTTTTATTCAAGCATGGCAGGCAACTTTTATATGTTGATCCTTCCTTTAATTAACCTAATGCCTTTAAAAAAAAAAGTTAACATGGGGGAGGGCATGTTGGCAAAGTAAAGTTAGCAAGTGCCTAAAGTCTCCCTCACATCCCTCTACATGCCTTTAAAATGAATCTAAAGAAATTCTAGAACAGCAGGATTCACACAAAGACAGAGTAAAATAAATTTCCAGCCCAAGCCAACTTAAAAGATTGACAGGAAAGGTCTGTTGCACCAGGATGAGAATGGAGTGCAGTCCATACAGGACATGCCAGCACAGACTCAGCAAAATGGAGCATGCTAAAGCAGTGATAGCAGTGGTGGTTTCCAGAAATCTCAGCCCACAGACACCAAAGACAATTTAGAAGGTCAGCAAGTTAGGTCCCACTAGCTGGGTGGGAATGGAGCATAGTCCACCTTAGGCTGTGCTAGCATATTACCAGTCCCAACAAACCAGGAGCAGTTCTTGGGAACCACTAAATATGCAATGGCACTGGTTGCTTCTGGAACTCTCAGCTCACAAATAGTAAGGAGGACAAACAACTGGTCAAAAGGATATTACAGGGGTGTTTTTTTGCTAACACTGAGGCAGGACTCTATTAGTTTGGCCACATCTGGTTCTGAGTTAGACTCCTAGCTGGCTCTCTCAAGAAGAGGAGAAGCACTAGTGTAGAAGATCATGTGACCACAGTAGATAGAGAACCCTCCTCACAGTTCCAGAGCAGAAAAAAGTGTTGCCCATAGACCACAACATGGACCAGGAGAGTAGTAAGCACCTCTCCTTAGATGATAGTACCTTGGAAGTACTGAAAACTTATAGGCTCCTAGAAGTATCTTTGAAAACAACTTCACAAAACCTCTGAAGCTTGAGACAATGTGCCCTCCACCCTGGAAGCAGAGATTTACTTTAACAAAAAGTCAAGTAATGAACAGCGAAAATGAGCAAAAAATAGAAAAATAAGCTCTGATTATTGAAAGTTACTATGGGGACAAGGGAGATCAAAACACACACTCAGAAGGCCACAAACTCAAAGCTTCTACCATCAAAAGCCTCCAAAAAATAAAAATTGGGCTCAGGACATGGAAGAGCACAGAAATGATTTTGAAAATCAAGTAAGAGAGGTAGAGGAAAATTGCAAAAAGAAGTGAGAGTGATCCAAGAAAATTGTCAAAGGTGAGTCAACAAACTGGAAAAGAGGACACAAAAATAGTAAATAAAATAACACCTTAAAAACAGAGTAGGTTAAATGGAAAAAGAGGTCCAAAAAGCCAATGTAAAGAAGAATGCCTGCAAAAACAAAATTGACCAAATGGAAAAGGAGGTCCCAAGATCAATGCAGAAAATAAATCCTTAAAAATTAGAATGGAGCACATGGGATCTAATAACTTTATGAGAAACCAAGAATCAATAAAAAAAAAAATCCTGGGGGTAGAGAGTGGAGCCAAGTAGGAGGAAAAGAAGCAGTAACTTTTCTAGGCTCCTTCATGAATCCCATCACTAAAATTTAAGGAGTGAATCTGAATGGATTTTGGAGTGACAGATTCTACTGGAAGATAGAACATAGAAGAATCCAGCCCAAGAAAGTGCCCACTTGTTCTGAGCAGGGGGAGTAAGGCTGTACCAGCACAGGCTAGAGAGCAAACTACAGCAGAATGAGAAGGGGCCTCAGCCAGCAGACTCACACACCCCAAGGGTAATTCACAGCACTTTCACCACAGGATGGGAGGATCATTTAGAGCTGTGGAAGAGAAAGCATAGGGCCCAAAACAGGGATAGCAGCTTCTTCTGGGGCTATCAGCCCACAGCCTGGAAGTTTAAAAATCATCTACCTAAATTTCCAGGAGCCAAGATGGCAAAATAACCCCTAGGTGCTCCAATACCCTTTCCCTGATCCAGAAAACCCAGAGATAATTGGCTTACCCAAAGTAAAATCCTGAAATAGTGGAAATAGCCTCAGGGTTAGGCATTACTGAGAAAGGGTATAACTGAAGCAATAAGGAATTTGAAGTGAAGGATAGGAAGGGTGACAACAAGCCCCACTCCAGCTGACCAGCAGGAGATCCAGAAGCCCAGGATGATGGAGCAGCAAGCACTAATAACACAAGCTCTGATGGGCCTTAGCACCACCAGGCAAATCTATGGACACCAGCTTTGCTGCCTGCCAGCTGCTGAACCTTCCTGAGCTGTAGCCCAGGGACATAGAGGCAGAAATCTGAAGTGGCCAGACCACCCCTCCCCCACAGATAACTCTGTGAGCCTCAGGGTAACTCTGAGGAAAACTGGCCTTGGCCTCAATCTAGGCACCCAGAGGCTACAACATGCAAATTCAACAACCAGGCACCTAGCTCTAAGCCTGAGAAGCATGGGTCAGAGCCCTCTGTACCACAGAAGCAGAAATACACTTTAAAGGTCAGCAAATAGGCAATTACAATGGGATGGAAGCAACTTGAAAAGGCAGGGTCAAAAACAACTGAATCCTATTATTGTCAACAAAAAGAATCACTTTCAGGATACACCATGGACTCTGCATCCACACCTGAAACCATAGAAGGAAATATGAACTGGTCTCAAGCCTGAAAAACATTCTTGGAGGAGATCAAGAAAGATTTTAAAAGCCAAATTAGAGAGGTAGAAGATAAATTTAAATCTACAGTGACAAAACTAGAAAAAAATAATCTCACTGAACAAATACTTAAAAATAAAAAATTTGTGAACTGGGGCAGAACATTCAAAATCTAACTGGAGAAAATACCTCCCTAAAAATGGAGCTTCAAAAATGAACTGAGCAAAGTAATACACTAAAAATTATAATCAGTCAAATCAAAGCTAAGGACTCTATGATGCTTCAAAAGTCAGTCAAGCAAAACATGAAGATTGAAAAATTAGAAGAAAGTATAAAACATCTCACTGGAAAAACAGCTGAACCTGTATAACAGATCCAGGAGAGATAACCTAAGGATTATTGGTCTACCAGAAAGGCATGATGTAAAAAGCAGCCTGGATAACATGCTCCAAGAGATTGTCAAAGAAAACTGTCCTGAAGTCCTAGAATAAGAGGATAAAATAGTTATTGAAAGAATTCACTGGTCTCCTCCTGAAAGAGATCCCAAATTGAAAACTCCAAGAAATAAAGTGGCCAAATTCCAAAATTACAAGGTCAAGGATAAATTATTGCAAGCAGGCAAAAAGAAACAATTCAAATATTGTGGAACTATTGTCAGGATTACACAGGACCTAGCAGCTTCTAGATTAAAAAATCAGAGGAACTCTAATTTTATGTTTCAAAAGGCTGAGCTAGGACTGCAACCAAGGATTAACTAATTACCCAGCAAAAATGAGAATAATCTTTCAGGCAAGGAGTTGGTCACTGAATTAAATAAGGGACTTCCAGAGTTTCCTGATGAAAAATCAGACAGTGTAGGTGGAGCCAATATAGCCGAATGGAAGTAGTAACTTTTCTAAGCTTCTCCTTGAATCCTGTTATTAAGCTTTAAAAAGTGAATCTGAATGGCTTTTATAGTGACAGAATCCACTGGAAGATGGAGAGTGGCAGAATCTAGCCTAGAAAAGTGCCCACATGGGTCAGGCATGGAGATCGAGGAACAAGTGGGGGCTGCAGCATTGAGGGCTAGAAAGCAGACTACAGCAGAGTGAGAAGGAGCCCCAGCCAGCAGACTCACCCACCCCAAGGGTGAATCACAGCAGTCTCACCAGCATTTTACCAAGGGACAAGATGATCCGTCAGAGCTGGGTAAGAGAAAGCACAGGTCCTGAAGCAGGGACAACAGCTTCTCCTGGGGCTATGAGCCCACAGCCTGGAAATTTAAAAATCACCTACCCGATTTTCCAGAGGCCAAGCTGGCAAAGTAAACCCTAGCTGCTCCATTTCCCCCTCCTTGACCTAGAAAACACAGGGATAAATGTCTCATCCAGAGTAAAATCCTAAAATAGGGGTAGTAGCTGCAGGCTTAGCAGTCATGAAGAAAGGGTGTAACTGAGGCATTAAGGAGTCTTAAGAGAAGGGCAGGAAGGGTCCCAGGAACCTTTACCTCACCTGACTAGCAAGAGCCTGCCTGAACTGTAGCCCAGGGGCATAGAGGTTGAAAATTGAAGTGGCTAGACTATACCTCCCCCACAGGTTAATCTGTGAGACTCAGGGTAACTCAGAGGAAACACTGAGAGTCCTGGCCTTGGGCTCAGTCTGGGCACCCAGAGTCTACAGCATACAACCAGACACCTAGCTCCCAGCCTGAGAAGCTTGGGTCAGAGCCCTCTGTACCCCAGGATCAGAAATGCACTTTAAATGACAGGAAATAGGCAATTACAGTGGGCTGGAAGCAACTTGCAAGGGCAAGACTAAAAACAATAGAATCTTATTATTCTAAAATAGAAGAATCACTTTCAGGAGACACCATGGACTCTGTATCCACACCTGAGACCACAGATGGAAATATGAACTGGTATCAAGCCCAAAAAGCATTCTTGGAGGAGCTCAAGAAAGATTTTAAAAGATAAATTAAAGAAGTAGAAGATAAATTTAAATCTAGAGTGACAAAATTGGTAAACAGTCTCACTTAAGAAAACAAACCCTTAAAATAAAATTTGTGAACTAACTGGGGAAAATACCTCTAAAAAAGGACCTTCAAAACTAACCTAAGAAAATAATTCACTAAAAATTAGAATCAGTCAAATTGAAGCTCAGGATACTGATGCACCAAGTGTCGATCAAACAAAAAATGAAGATCGAATAATTAGAAGAAAGTGTAAAAAAAATATCTCACTGGAAAAACAACTGACATGGAGAACAGATCCCAGAGAGATAACTTAAGAATTTTTGGTCTACCAGAAAGCCATAATGAAAAAAGCAGCCTAGACAACATCATCCAAGAGATTGTTAAAGAAAACTGCCCTGAAGTCGTAGAATCAGAAGGTAAAATAGTTATCGAAAGAATTCACTGTTCTCCTCCTGAAATATATTCCAAATTGAAACCTCCAAGAAATATAGTATCCAAATTCCAGAATTATAAGATTAAGGAGAAAATATTACAAGCAGCCAAAAAGAAAGAATTCAAACATCATGGAACTACAGTCAGGATTATATAGGACCTAGCAGCTTCTACATTAAAATATCAAAGGGAATTTAATTTGATATTTCCATAGGCAAAAGAGCTAGGACTGCAACCAAGGATCAACTGCCCAGCAAAACTGAACATAAGCTTTCAGGCAAGGAGATGATAATTTAATGAAATAAAGGACTTCCAGACTTTTCTGATGAAAAAGCCAGAGCTCAATGGAAAATTTGATCTCCAATTACAAGACTCAAGAAAGACATAAAAAGGTAAACAAGGAAAACACACACACACACACACACACACACACACACACACACACACACACATAACTTGGGATGCAATAAGAGCAAATTGTTTATATCCCTATATGAGAAACTGTCTATATTGAATTATTGAATATATATATATATTTCTATGATAAATTGTTAATACTGAAATGTATTTGATTATCATGACCTTAAATAGGGATATACATAGACAGATGGTATGGGTATAAATAAGCTAATCTGATGATTAAAAAAAAATTATTAAGGGGTGCAAAGGGATGGAATGGGATAAAAGGAAAGGGTGAGGCAGAAAAAGGTAAATTATGCTACACAAAGAGGCATAAAAACATACTATAGTAGAAGGTAAGCAAAAAGGGAGATGAACATCATTTGAACATTATTCTCACTGGTTCTGGTTCAAAGAGGGATCAACATAATCAGTTATGTTTAAGATACAAATGTGAAAAGACACAAAAACTTATTAAATAGAGGGAAAGCAGGGAGGGAGAGGAGCACTGTATGAAATTTATTCTCATTGGTTTGGCGTCAAATGGAGAATAACATACTGCAATAAGTATAAAAATCTATTGTGTCCTATATGCAGTAGGAGGGTAAGGGGGGATTAGAAGGTGGGGTTAGAAGGAAGGGAAATAGTAGTAAGGGGAAAGGGCAGGTAAAGTGGGGGGGGTCACAGGGAGGGAACACTGACATAGGTGGTGGTCCAAAGGAAATCCCTTAAGGAGGGGAAGGGAGAAGGAAGAAACAAAAGCATAAAGAGGGGAGTGAATAGGATCTACAGAAAGACAGATAGCTAAATAACTGTGAATGTGAACGTGATGTACTCTACCATAAAATGGAGGTGGATAGCAGAATGGATTAAAATTTACATAATCCTACAATATGCCGTCTACAAGAAACACATTTGAAACAAGGGGATACACATAGGGTAAAGGTAAAATGCTGGAGGAGAATATATTATACTTTAGCTAAGGTAAAAAAAGCAGTGGTAGCAATCCATATCTCAGATAAAGCAAAGCAAAAATAGATCTAATTAAAAGAGATAAAGAAAGAATCTATATCTTGCTTAAAGGCACCACTGAGAATGAAGCAATATCATTACTTAACATATATACAACATAGGTATAGCATCCAAATTCCAATAGGAGAAGTTAAGGGAATTATAGGAGGAAATAGATAGCAAAACTATACTAGTGGGGGACCTTAATCTCCCCCTCTTTGAACTTGATGAATCTAAACTCAAAATAAACAAGAAATAAGTTAAGGAGATGAATAGAATTTTGTAGAGACTAGACATGATAGATCTCTCAAGAAAACTGAATGGGGATAAAAAGGAATAAACCATCATCTCAGAGGTACATGGCATATACTAAAAAATCAAGCATGTACTAGGGCATAAAAACCTCACAATTTAGTGCAGAAAGGTATAAATATTCAATTCATCATCCTTAGATCATTATGTGATAAAAATCATATGCAATAAACCACCATGAAAAGATAGACTGAAAACTAATTGGAAATTAAACAATTTAATCCTAAAGAATAAGTGGGTCGGGGTGGCTAGGTGGCGCAGTGAGTAGAGTGTCGGTCCTGGAGTCAGAAGGACCTGAGTTCGGATCCATCCGGGCTCAGACACTTAACACACACACAAATAAAAACCTAGCCGTGTGACCTTGGGCAAGTTACTTAACCCCAATTGCCCTCCAAACGGCAAAAAAAAAAAAAAAAGAATGAGTGGGTCAAACAAGAAATTATAGAAACAATAAGTAACTTTATTTAAGAGAATGACAATAATGAGACAACATACCAAAATTGTGGGATGCATTAAAGGCAGTTCTTAGGGGGAATTTTATATACTTGAGGGCATACATGAATAAATTATAGAAAATAGAGGTCAATTAATTGGGCATGCAATTGACATAGGTAGAAAAAGAACAAATTGAAAATCCCCAATTAAATACTAAATTAGAAATACTGAAAAGCAAAAGAGAGATTAATAAAATTGAATTTAAGAAAATGATTGGATTAATAAATAAAACTAACATCTGGTTTTTATGAAAAAAAACAATAAAATTGATAGACCCTTAGTTAATATGATAAAAAAGAAAGAAGAAAACAATTCTGAGTATTGAAAATGAAAAGGATGGATCTACCTCCAATGAAGAGGAAATTAAAACAATATTTATGAATTATTTTGCCAAATTGTTTGCACAAAAATTTGACAATCTTAGTGAAATAGATGAATATTTACAAAAATATAAGTTTCTCAGATTAATTGAAGAGGAAGTACATTACTTAAATAACCCCATCTCAGGAAAAGAAATTGAGCAAGCCATCAGTGAAATCCCTAATAAAAAATCTCCAGGGCCAGATGGATTTACTAGCAAATTCTATCAAATATTTAAAGAACACTTGATTCCAGTACTCTATAAAATATTTGTGAAAATTAGTGGAGTCCTACCAGATTCTTTCTATAACACAAATATGGTGATAATACCTAAATCAGGAAGAGATAAAACAGAGAAAAAATTTATAGACCAATTTCCCTCATGAATATAGATGCAAAAATTTTAAATGAAATATTAGCTAAAAGACTACAGTAAATTATCACGAGAATAATTCAATTTGATCAGGGAGGCTTTATTGTAGCAATGCAAGGATAGTTTAATATTAGGAAAACCATCAGTATAATTGATCATATCAACAATAAAACTAGCAGAAACCACATGCTTATCTCAATAGATGCAAAAAATGCTTCTGACAAAATACAACATCCATTCCTATTAAAAAACACTACAAAGTATAGGAATAAATGGAGCCTTCCTTAAAATAATAGGTAGCATCTATTTAAAGCCACCAGCAATTATTACATGTAATGGGTATAAGCTAGAAGTCTTTCCAATAAGATCAAGGGTGAAACAAGAGTTTCCACTATTACTCCTCTTATTCAATCTGGAACTAGAAATGTTAGCAGTAACAATTAGAGAAGAAAAAGAAATCAAAGGAATCAAATTAGGCAAGAAGAGAACAAGCTGTTAACTCTTTGCAGATGATATTATGATACACTTAGAGAATTAAGTAAAAAACTACTTGAGACAATAAATAAATTTGGCAAAGTTGCAGGATATAATACAAACCCACAGAAATGTTCAAAATTCCTATATATTTCTAATGAAATCCAACATGAAGAGGTATAAAGAGAAATCCCATTTAAAGTTACTGTAGACATAAAATATTTGGGAATCTACCTGCCAAAACAAACCCAGGACCTATGTGAAAACAGCTACAAAACACCTTTCAGGCAAATAAAGTCAGATTTAAATAACTGGAAAAAAAACATCAGTTGCTCATGCCTGGGTCAAAATAGTATAATAAAAATGACAATTTTACCTAAATTAAATTACATATTCAGTGCCATACCAATAAATCTACCAAAAATTACTTTATACAGCTAGAAAAAATAGTAACAAAATTCGTTTGGAAGAACAAAAGGTCCAGAAGATGAAAATAAATTCTAGGGAAGGTAGCCTACTCATACCAGATTTTAATCTATTTTAAAGCAACAGTCATCAAAACTACTTAGCACTGCTTGAGGAATAGAGTAGTACATTAATGGAATATATTGGGTACACAAGACTCAACAGTCAACAACTATAGAAATCTACACTTTGATAAACCCAACTACCCCAGTTTTTGTGATAAGAACTCATTACATGACAAAAACTGCAAGGAAAACTGGAATATAGTCTGGAAAAAACTGGGCATAGATCATTATCTAACACCATATACCAACATCATGTCTAAATGGGTGCATGATCTAGGTATAAAGGCAGATACTGTAAGCAGTCTCAGAAAACAAGGAATAGTTTACCTGTCAAATTTATGGTGAGGGGAAATCTTTATGACCAAAGAAGAAATAGAGAGCAGTATAAAATGCAAAATGAATCATTTTGATTATGTTAAATTGAAAAGTTTTTGTACAAAGAAAGGCAATAAAACCAAGATTAGGAGGGAAGTGGAAAATTGAGAAAGAATTTTTACAAACAATGTCTTTGATAAAGGCCCTATTTCTAAAATATAAAGAGAATTGAGTCAAATGTAGAAGAATACATGTCATTCCTCAATTGATAAATGGTCAAAGCATATGAACAGGAAGTTTTCAGAAGAAGAAATTAAAGATCTCTACAAGCTAATGAAAAAAATGCTCTAAATCACTATTGATTGGAGAAATGCAAATCAAAACAACTCTGAGTTACCACATCTCACTGGTCACATTGGCTAAGATGACAAAACAGGAAAATTACAAATGCTAGAGAGGATGTGGAAAAAAAATTGGAACACTAATGCATTGTTGGTGGAGTTGTGAACTGATTCAACCATTCTGTAGAGCAATCTGGAAATATGCCCTAAGTGTTATAAATAATTTCATAACCTTTGACCCAGCAATACCACTTCTAGGCCTGTAACCCAAAGAGATCATAGAAGTGGGAGGAAGAGCCATATGTACAGAAATATTTATAGCAGTTCTTTTTGTGGTGGCAAAGATTTGGAAATTAAGGGGATGCCCATCAATTGGGGAATGGCTGATCAAGTTGTGGTATATAAATATGATGGAATACTAATGTGCTATAAGAAATGAGGAGCATATGCATTTCATATTTCCCTGGAGAGGCTTATATGAACTGATGCTGAGTGAGAAGGGGAGAACCAGGAGAAATCTATAGATGATTACAGACACAATGTATATGTGATGACCGACTTTGATAGACTGGACACTTCTCAGCAATGCAGGGTTATAAGTCAACCCCAGAACACTCATGATGGATAGAGATGTCTACATTCAAACAAAGAACTAGAAAGAACAGAGTTTGAATACAGATTGAAGGAAACTACCTGCGGCTCTCTTTCTTTTTCTTATTTGGTTTTATTTCCTCTTTCCCATTGTTCACTCCATCTATTACAATCCTTCATTATAATCTGACTAATGTCTAATGTGGAAGTATTTGCAGATCCTATATTTGACTGCATGCCGCCATGGGTGTGGTGGAAAAGGAAAGGAGAGAAAATTTGAAACTCAAGGGATTGTGGAACTGAATGTTGTAAACTAAAAGTGAACAAACTAATAAAGACAACATTTTTTTAAATCCTCAGATGAAAAAAAAAATAGAAGGAAGTATAAAATATGCCATTGGAAAAAAACAACTAACCTGTAAAACAGATCTAGGAGAGATAATTTTAACACTATTGGCCTATCTGAAAGGCTTGATAAAAAAGAGCCTAGACATGATGTTTTAAGAAGTTATCAAGGAAAACTGCCTTGATATTCTAGAACTAGAGGATTAAAGAGAAATTGAGAGAATTCACTGATTACCTCCTGAGAAAAAAATCCCCAAATGAAAACTGCTAGAAATATTATAGCCAAATTCCATAGTTCCCAATTCAAGGAGAAATTATTGCAAGTAGCCAGAGATAAACAATTCAAGCATCATGAAGCCACAGTTAGAATAACATGAGATTTAGCAGTTTCTACATTAAAGGATCTGAGGATTTGGAATATGATAGTCTGGGGGGCAAAGACACTAGGATTACAATGAAGAATCACCTACTCAACAAAATTGAATATAATCCTTCAGGGAAAAATAGATAATTCGATGAGATAGAGGACTTTCAAGTAATCTTAATGAAAAGACCAAAGCTGAATAGAAAACTTCACTTTCAAATACAAGACTCTAGAGAAACATAAAAAAGTAAAGAGAAATAATAAGGGTTTTAATTAGATTAAATTGTTTACATCCCTACATAGGAAGATGATATTTGTAACTCACAAGAACTTTCTCATTATTAGGACAGTTATAATTAGGAGTATATGTAGCCTGAGGGCACAGTTGTGAGTTGAATATGCAGGGATAATATCTAAAATTAATTTAAGGTATAAGAGATGAGAGTACTGGGAGAAAGAAAAAGGAGAATAAGAATGGGGTAAATTATTTCACATAAAAGAGTCAAGAGAAAGCTTTTACAGGGGAGGGAAAGGGGGGGTGAGTGGGAGTGGGTGATTCTTATTATCATCACAATTGGCTCAAGGACAGAATAACTTCCACATGCAATTGGGTACAGAAATAGATCTTACCCTATAGGAAAGCAGGGCAAGGCAAAAGAGGAGGAGTGTGTGTGATAAAACAGAGGGCAGGTTGGGAGAGGGAGTAGTCCCAAGCAAAACACCTTTGAGGAAGGATAGGGCAAAAGGAGAAAAAGAATAGAATAAAACATGGTGGGGGGAGATAGGATGGAGGGAAATGTAGTTAGCAACAATAATTGTGAAAAACATAAGCCAGTTTCTTGGATTAAGACCTCGTTTCTCAAACATGTAGAGAACTGTCTAATTTATAAAAATAAGAGCCCTTCCCAAATTAATAAATGATGAAAAGATCATTTTTAGATGAAATAATCAAAGCTATCTATAGCCATATGGGAAAAAAGCTTCTAACTATTGATTGGAAAAATATAAGTTAAAATAATTCTGAGGTACTATCTCATATCTATTAGGTTGGCTAATAGGAAAGAAAAGGAAAATGATAAATATTGGAGGGGATGTAGAAAAAAATAGATATTAATGACTGCTAGTAGAGTTGTGAACTTATTCAACCATTCTTGTAACTATGCCCCAAAAGTTTATACAATCATGCATATCTTTTGATTGAGGAATACCTCTACTAGCTCTGTATTCCAAAAGAAATATAAAACAAAAACAAAAAGGACATATATGTAGAGAAATATTTATAGCAGCTATTTTCTAGGATAAAGAATTAGAAATTGAAGGAATACCCATCAAAAATGGAATTACTGAACAATCTGTCTTATGTGATTATGATGGAATCCTATTGTAGTATCAGAAATGATGAGCAGGGTACTTTCAGAAAAAACCTGGAAAGATTTGCGTAGGCTGAGGCAAAGTGAAATGTATTGTGTACAAAATAACAGTAATATTGTAAGATGATCAGCTTTGAATTACTTAATTATTCTGAGCAATACAATGATCCAAGGCAACTCTGAGGGACAAATGATGAAAAATGCTATCCAATCCCATAGAAAGAACTGACAGTATCTTAAAACAGACTGAAAGTATACTTCTTAAACTTTATTTTTCTTGAGTATTTTTGACTATGTTTTCTTTCACGACATAACTATTATAGGTATATTTTGTGTGACTACACTTGTATAATCTATATTTAATTACTTGCGGTCTGAATAGGGGGAATGGGGAGGGAAGGAAATAATTTGGAACTCAAAGTTTTAAAGAGGAATGTTAAAATTATTTCTGCCTATCACTGGAGAAAAATAAAATACTAAAACAGAAAAAGTCAATACTAAAATAATTTTTTTAACAATTTTAATATTATTAAGATATATCTTGTTTGTTTTTACTTAAAAATATTTGTTAAACCAGCATGAGTTGAAACTTGAGGGATCAGAAGAATTTTAAGAGTTATAGGTCATATTTGAACTCAGGTCCTCCTGACTCCAGTGCCAATACTCTCTCTATTCACTGCACCACCTAGCTGCCCCATTTTAAGAGGTAGAGAACAAAATGGACACATTTATTCCATGAATACAGATAAAATAAACTTAAACACAGGCAAAATGCTGAGAGAAGCTAAGAAAATAATGGGGATAGTAAGTGATGCAATTTGGACATAATGTGGACTGTTTGAAGGAGAGTAATACAAAATAAGTATGGAAATTTAGGTGAACCAGTTTCTTGAGACGCTTGTATGTGAGTCTAGTGAGACTAGAAATTCATGCTTCATTCATTAGGCAACTGGGAGGTCTGACAATCTTTGATTAGAAGAGTAGCAGATGATAGCTGTGCATTAGAAGATTAATCATGCAGAAGTATGAAAGATAAATTTTAGGCAGGGGATAATGGAGGCAGGTAGATAAGTTAGGAGGATATTATGATTGAGAAAGAAAAAAAATGTACCTTATTTAAACTTGATATAATTATATTGGAAAATAAGGAAGATATTTGACATATTTCATGTAAGTACCTGGCAACCAAATGGATATGGAAGTGAGGAAGAAAGAAGATGAAAAGGTGTTTGGTTTCCAAGCTTAGGTTACTAGAGTTCTTGTGGAGCTGTCTGTACAAGCAAAGAAGGAGAAAATGTTGAATTCATTTTTGGACAAGTTAATTTTCAGGATATGGCAGGAAGTCAATTGGGACATATTTTGAAGATAGTTTGAAGATGTGACGGAGTTTCTATCTATTGGTTGGCAATGGAAATACAGGTTTGAGAGTTAGCTGTATCTCTATGCAGCAAGGTAGTACAATGGATAAACCACTGGACCTGGAGTCTGAAAGACCCAGGTTCCAATCTAGTATTAAACACTGAATGACTTGGGCAAGTCATTTAACTTTGTTTACCCCAGTTTGCTCTTCTATAAAATGAATTGGAGTAGGAAATGGAGAATCATTTCATTATCTTTGCCAAGAAAACCCAAAATGGGGTGCCAAAGAGTCAGGCATGACTGAAACATAATAATGACAACAGCAGCAACAGCAGTAGCAGTTACACCAAATCTAGTAATTGATAGTGGAAATCAAGAAAAGAGAAGACAATATGGAGGGAGCATGGTTTACTGAAATTAGCAATCTGAATTCATGACCCATCTTTGTTACTTCTTACATCTATGATCTTTGCAAAATATAATTTAACTTCTGTTGGGCTCAATGTCTTTGAACAGGACATATTTTAACTATAAACCTATGATCTTAAGATTCTTATAAAAATAAGATGAAAGAGTTAAGGAAAGAACCTTGGAAGATATCTGTGTTTCTAAGGTAGAAGGATAATGAAAAACTAACAATGAAGACATATAACAATAATCAGAAAGAAAAAAAAAGAACTCTGACAAAAGTACCTCAAAATTAAGTGAGGTGAATATATCAAGAAGGGTATGGCTTTCCATGGCAAATACTACAGAGAATTAATGAAGAATGAGGACAGAAAAGTCTTATTATTTGCTAATAAGGTATCTATTACTTTTTGTAAAGAAGAGCTTCAGCAGAATAGTAAGAATGAATCTATTTGTATGGAGAGTCTTATTTCAGGAAGAATATAACCAAGAAGAATACTTAGAAGACACAAAGCAAGATGGTAAAAGGGTTAAAGAACATTGCATAAAACAACTGTTTGAAGGAACTATAGGCATTTAGCCTGAAAGAAAAGTTTAATGGTGTTAGAGGTGTATTATATATCATATATATGATAATATGCAATTAATAATAGTTTTCAATATTTTGAAGTTCTAACAAGCAGAAGAAATTAAACTTCTTCTGCTAGTTTCCAGAGATTAGAACTTGGAGCAATATTGGAAGTCTCAAAAGGGATAAATTTAGATTCCCTTTGATAGATGAATGATCTCATCTATATAGGTAGATCTTCTTATGATACAGATCACAACTCATTCAGGATTCTTATTCTGTGCAAATCTTTTTCAACCCTACCGATTAATTATCCACAGACAGTTCATCCATCTTGTGCATCTCCATATGACATGGATGCTAATAGAGAGGATGGCTGTCATCTATCATTCTTAATACCCTTTCAACTAATCTTTTTTTTTTTTCCAGTCGTGTCTCATATCATATACTATATGCCATTTCTCTTGCACAATGTATCATGTTTATCATGTTTATTCTTGCTCACATCATTTTCTTTATTTGATAATCAACTTTAATTCTTAGGAAATTGCAGTACACTCTGATTGAGAGCCATACCATAACACCAAAGAATAGGGTAAGCAAAATGTTCCTTCATGTTCTGGAAGAATCCTGGAGTCATTAATATAACTGCATTGTTTCTCATGCAATCCAAACCATTGCCCTCCTCTATTCATTTTGGGGCCCAGTTCATTATCAATTTTCTGGTTGAGTCCCAGCTATACCAAATTTATCAGTTATCTTTCCATTTATGTTTCATAATATAGACAAAGACATTATTGTTTCCTATTGAATATTTGATTTTTCTTTTGTGAGTATTTACCCTGAAGTGTCTTATTGAAAAATAATTTTGCTTAAGAGGCACTTCAGTGTTAGAAGCTCCATGCTATAAGCATAATAGCATCCACATTGAGACATACCTTCAAGTTCTAACAATCTATTGGGAATTATTCCAAATGTATGCGAGACAGTTTCTATGGCTATAGTTATTGCCTTGGCAAGCATATTTTTATGCTTTGAATTAATGACCAAAAGGTTATCCAAAAAATATCTTCTTATATTAATCAAGAATTATCTGAATGTGTACATTTTTCTTGTAAATTTTTGTAGAGATGGGAGGCTTAGAAGTCACTGATT
Organism: Gymnobelideus leadbeateri; assembly: GCA_011680675.1. Lineage (NCBI taxonomy): Eukaryota > Metazoa > Chordata > Mammalia > Diprotodontia > Petauridae > Gymnobelideus > Gymnobelideus leadbeateri. The sequence continues at coordinate 221,583 of WOXC01005256.1, read as the reverse complement.
CTTGATATCATCTCACTTTTCTTGGTAACATAGTACAAGATTTTTCCATACTTTTGGTAACTTTCTTTCCTTCACATAGCTTTAATATCAGTTCTTTAATGGACCTAGATAGACATTCTTGATTCTTATTGAATACTTGATTTCCTCAAGCATGGGCCTTTATGCAGTTTATATTCGGTCTAATCCCCCTGCTTACCAGGCAAAGTGCTTGATTCACTGTGCTGACTAACACAACTATTACTTTCATTGTAATCTTTTTTTTTCCTTTTAATCTTACAAGGTAAGGGCAATTATTATTATCTGCATTTTACAGTTGAGGAAATTGAGGAAGATAGTTCTGGGTCATACATTTAATTTGTGTCTAATGTCATATTTGAATTTAAGTCTTACTAATTCTCAACAAAATATCCACTATGCCACCTAGCACAATGATAACTTTAATAGCATTTTAAATAAAACCAATGTTTATGGGAATATGAGATAACTATGAACTCATGAAATGAGGTTTCATGTTGCCTTTGGAGACATGAAATACCGAAACTAATAATGGCTAGTTAGCTTTCATAGTGAGCCTGTGAACTAGCTTTCCATTTAACTTCAAGTAACTTTTGCATTTTGAATATATATATATATATATATATATGAAGATTATAGCATATAATTAATGATATATATATATATATATATTTATCTCTTTCTTATTTTTACAATTCAGCAGACTCGTTTTCATCGCAGTTTCATTTCCATTAGTTTGTGATATTCTTAAGGGTAGAGACTATCTTTTGCCCCAGTGCTTAGCATACTGTCTAGCACATAGTAGGTGGTTAATATGTGTTTATTGATTGATTGGTCTCAGCAGCCCAGAAATACCATGGACATTTTTTTTTCACAGTCCATTCTGTGTAATATCAATGGGTTGTGCAGAAGAATTTGTCACATTTAGTTAAATCTTGAAATTTCTAAGTTAAAAAAATACTTTGATGCCAAAATTTTCCTTAATTACCACTAAATCCTATCTGAGATGGGACATTATTTGATGCAAAGAGATATTTTGAGAATAATGCCAGGAAAGTAAAGTTAAAAAAGCTGCAATTCAAGAAGGTCTATATTGGCTTTATATTTACTTCGTTTTATTGTTCATGATTCAGTATATAACTCAGATTAGTTTTCAAGAAGAATAACAAAAAAAAAAAACAAACCACAACATATTAGTGCAGGATTTGTAGGACAACTAGCTGTTTCCTGAAATTCTGATGACATTCATAAGACCATAGACAAATCTGGAAACAACCTTAAAGGTCTTGTCATACAAAACCCTTATATTACAAATAAGAAGATTCCGGTTGATGGAGGTCACAAAGACAACATTAGAGACAATATTTGAACCCAAGTCTTCTGGTTTTGAACCTTGTCTCAAGACAGTGCTCTTTCTACAGAACAATGCTGCCTCCTACCATAGAATCAATAAATTTGCTTCCTTCCTCATTCCTTTCAGAGAAGTAGAAGTGCTTAAAATCATAATCCTTCTACATATCATTGATATATTTTTTTCACTTTACCATGTTAGTAAGACTGAGTTCAAAATTTGTGTGAACTGAACAAATGATTTAAATACCGGATGGATACAGAGGGCTATTTAGAGGAGGTATCAGTTGAATTGAGACTTAAGAGGATTCAAGTCTATCAAGAGGTGGGACTGAGAAAAAGAATTAAAGTTATGGGCCCCAGTTTCCTAATTGGTTAAAACTGAGGGATATGCTCAAAGTGACCTCTAGATCTCAACTAATGACTCTATGAAAGACTATCCTTCAAATATGAGATAACAGTCAAAGGTCAAGTGATACAATCTAAGGATTTACTATTTTTCAAACAAGAGGAAATAGTTATCTCATACTAGAAACATTCCAGCAAATCAAATTTCATATAACCTGAAAATAACTTGATTGAATATATGTTTTTAAAAATTTTAATCCTTAACATTTTAAAGACCAACATCTTTCCCACCCCCAATTTACACTGATAGATTACTAAAACAATTTAAGAGGATTAGAGCTTCTAGAATGAGATATATTCCTAAAGATAAACTTATTGGGTGTCAGGTGTGTTGTTACATACTTAGCATGGCGAATATCTGGCAGTGATCTCTCCAAAGCAATATTGTTGCTCACAAAAATATTGAAGCCATTTTCTCTGTAAGCTGAATCATCATGGTCTTCTTCAGTAAGAGGATAAGGCTTTCCATGTTCACCCTTGCCTAGAAGGAAGAAAAAATGTTAATAAGCCTGAAGAAAAAGTCAAGTCTAAATGTTATAATTCTGGATGGATTTTTTAGCTCTGGTCATGAAGGATTGCTATCAGCTCTGTGCTATTTGAATCTTCAATGAACTTTGTATTTCAACAACGGAGTCAGTGTAGATGGCCTTGAAGTAAAGAAGACCACATTTTGTGTCTTACCAGCATTATAAACTGTCTAACTAATCCTTGGTGTGTTACATAAACTCTCACTACACCCAGGTAACTAAGATGACAAAACGCAAAATAAGTACTTGCGTGCACTGGTAAGGTGAGCCTCTTCTCTGGGTTTTTTCCCCTAGTCATGAAATTATAGGTGATCGCTTCAATTCCCCCAAAAAGATATCCTAAAATAAATTTTAGTTTAATCATGGGGATAAACAAAGAAGGAGATCAAAATAATTTGAATAAATATGCATAATTATAAGGATCTATAAGGTTTGGGGATAATAAAATACATTTTCTAAGGAAATATAGAATGGTGTGAATTTCTTAGATAATATTTAAGGGAAAAGCAGATAATTATAATGTTTTTAGTGCAAGTAATTCAGAATTGAAAAGTAAGTAACCTAATCTCATGGAGAATATTTTAGCTATGTGATTAGTTTTAGACAACTGAATAATACATCCTTCTGAAACATCTTGAGAACATACTGCTTCCATTCAAGCCATCGTACTCAACTTCCCCTTGACAGGGATCTTGGATTTTATCCTTACCGGTCCTGGGTTCCACAAGATACATTTTCACTTTATTTTGCCCCAAACCAGACCTTTCTTCACTTCACTTTGCCACCAAATAAATATAGCATATGCTATACTTTGTTATCAACATCTACCTGATTTTTAAATGCATTTATTAGTCTTAAATCTCTGAAAATACCCACTAATATTAAGATCATAAAGAATAACATGTTATAATAACCTTGTTGCCTAAAGCAAACGTTCAAAAACAAATGTGATTTATTCATTTTCTAAATTAAAAAGCATATATCAAGCACCTATTCCATGCCAGTAATGGCCAATATAAAGACAAAACTAGTTTTTTACTAAGAGGAACTTTCTTTCGGTTGGGGTTAAATATTTATTGAGAATTATGAATACAACATTCTTACAAAGGATTGGAGAACATAGACTATAATATTCCAAAAAGGTAAAAAGTTGTTGACTTACAATTGAGATTAATTTAACCAGCAAAACTGAATCTTGAATATTAAATAGGAAATTGGATTTTTAATGAAATAAAGGATAGTCAAGCATTCTTGATGAAAAGACCATAAGTTGTCACTATCTTTGAAATATAAATACACATGAAAAGAGGAAAATAAGGTAAATAGTGAGCAATCAAAAGGGACTGTATATAAGGATGGAATCTTCTCATTCCAATGGAGGATAAGGATATATATATATATATATATATATATATCAATCTGTATCTATATCTATCTTTTCAATATTATAATGTCATCAGGGGTTACCAAGGCAACAAAATAAAAATGGACTTGGGAGTGAGGAGAAAGGGATTTGAGAGGTAAAAATAGATATGCTAGGAAAGAAAGGGGGAAGAATGTAGGAGGTGAGTTATTACCTTGTAAAATTGATGGAGACAAGGAGAAGCATATTCAAAGGAATAAAGGGTAGAGTGAGTAGGTATCACTTGAATTTCATTTTCAAAAGAACAGATCAACAAAGGGAAGAATGCATATATGAAAACAAAGAAGATTTTAATGTAGTAATATATTTATCTATAGGAAGAGGGAAGAGGGTTGGTTAAAATGGGAGGGTTAATTCAGTGAAACATTCATCATAAAGACAATCAACCATTAACTTGGAGAAGGGAACAGAAAACAGGAATTAAAAGAAAAGAAATTCCAAGAACCTGGTTTATTGGTCTTGGTGAGGGAAAGAGTGAACCAAGGCAATGAGAGAAGAAACTGATGATATCAAGTATAGAACATTGGTGCTAAAAATACTCTCTTGCTAGCATCTTTTTTTTTCTTTGTAAATTGATGGCAAGGAGCAAAGAGGTAAAAGGGAATAAGAGATTAGGATAAAGAGAAACACACAATTAATGAATATATTTATGAATGCAAAAGAGATTAACTCACTTATAAAGTATAAGAAAAATATTGTATGCCACCATGGAGGGGGGGGAAGGAGGGAGAGAAAATTTGAAAATCAAGAAATTGTGGAATTGAATCTTGTAAACTAAAAGTAAACAAATTAATAAAGGCCAAAATTATTTTATAAAAGAATGTAATAAGCAACAATAGTCTTTTTTATTATAAGAAACACACTTGAATCATAAAAACTTACATAGAGATAAATTTAGGTGAGCAAGATCTATCATGCTTGAACAAAGTTTTAAAAAGCTGGAGTAGTTTGCAAATGCAGAAAAGTAATAATATTAAACAGGTCCTGTACTGACTGCAGTGCAATAAGTATTATATTTAACAGCTGGCTTTTGAGAAGAATTTAAAATTATCTAGATTCTAAATAACTTAATCATGAATAAGTGATGAATCATAAAGAAAGTAATAAAAGTGATAGGCAATTTCATTTATGATAATGCCAACAAAACAATAAATCGGTTTATTTTTGGGGGTGGGGATGTAACTAAATTAGTACTTAGCAGAAGTGGTAGGAAGAAGAGATAGAGAGGCAGAGGCAGGGGAGAGAGGGATACACACACAGAGACAGAAAAAGACAGAGACAGAGAAAGAGACAGAGAGACAGAGTGAGAAACGAAGAAGGTTCTTGTAGAGGCAGACAGGTGAAGACAGATCAATGAATTAGACATGTAAATTAAAGGAAAAAACCTAAAGACCTTAATTAAGCATCAAAATAGAAATCCTGAAAAATCCAAGCAGAGATAAAGAAAAAAAATAAGAAAAAACAACCACATTGGATTATAGATGAAATTAGAAGTCACTTTAAATCAGTGAAATAGATATACAATTAGCTAATTTGATAAAATGAAAATCCAAATTCCTTGCATCAAAAATTAAAAGGAGCATTCCCAACAAAAGAAATAATTAGACATTATTTTTGCCAATTATTTTCCAATAAAAGCAACAACTTAAATAAAATGAATATTTACAAAAATATAAAATATTCAGATTAGCCAGAATAGAAGATTTATAGAACAGAAAAGTCAAGAAAAAGGAACTGAACTTGGTATACATGAATTGAAAAAGAAAAGAAAAACACTGGGTACAGATGGATTTACAAGGCAATTCTGCCACATATTTGAAAAAAAAAAGAAGTGGGAAAATTAAGTTCTATATAAAACCCTTATGCTACAAATATGAAATAAATGAAATTTATATCAAAGAAAGAGAAGCAAGATTAATATCTCTAATGTAAAATTTTAAATGTAAACTTTGGCAATATGATTAGATCACAAAAATAAGGCACTGCACCCAGACTATCTATACAAGAAAGACAGAGTTGGTTCAATAATAGGAAAACAAAATAACAGATCATATAATAAAAATAAACAGATAAAATGTTTTGAAAACATAAAACCCATTTCTATTTAAAACACACAGAAAGAGGAAACAATAAGCTCCCTTGTCAGATTTTTTTTAAGTAATTGGGGTTAAGCAACTTGCTCAATGTTACATGGCTATTCATTATTTATGTGTGGGTGCTCATTTTCATGTGAGGCTGGATCCAATCCTGGGTTGTCCTGACTCTGGGCCCAGTGCTCTTACACACTGCACCAACTAGCCTGCCTTGACATTTCAAATTTATAGAACTATGTGGAGATAGGAGCTGGTATGTATGACATTATGGTACTCCCTTTAATTTGAGGCTTTTGAGATTCAAAAAGGCTAAGAAGTGAATTATTTTACCATTGTCTTTTCTAATTCCTTTAAATTAGAGTTAAAAAGAAAATATGAAAGAAAATAATTGGGAAAATGCTAGTTTTACAATGACATTTGAATTATATTAATTTTTTTTCAAATGCTTTATTAACTTCTGGTTTGCATCATTCATTTCCACCAGATTATGAGTTACATTTCCCCCCATTTTTCCCTACCCACCACCCCACAATAGCAGTCCCACTAGATATCCCTTCATCCAATCTGCTCTTTCCCATATCTTCTCCCACACCCCCTTTGACTTTGCCATTAGGGCAAGGTGAATCTCAGAGCCCCAATGCCTGGACATCTTATGAAACATTTAATTTTAAAACGTCGATTTTCAGATCCATTCCCTTCCTTCCTTGTCATCCACTCCCTCTGAGAAGATAAGCAATTCAGTATGTGTTGTACATATATAGCTATGCAAAACATTACCATAGTAGATGTATTGTAAAAGACTGCTTATATTTCCCTCCCACCCGTCTCACCTCCCACCTGGTCCATTCCCTACTTTGATCCTGTCCCTCTTTGAAAGTGGGTACTTCCAACCTCCCCTCCCCCCATAATGCCCTCCCCTCCATCATCCCCCTTCTCATCCCCCTTTCCCATACTCAGGAGAGTGAGTGAGGGTAAGATATTCCATTTAGTATGCATGTGATTCTCTCCTTGAGCCAACTTCCATGAGAATATGGTTTTGCCTTTTTGCCTTCCTGTTCTTCCCCTCCCCTGCAACTACTTCCCCTTGCCTCTTCTACATGAGATAGTTTGCCCTACCCTGTCTCTCTCCATCTCCTCTTGCCACTTTCCTCTCTCACCTCTTGACTTCACCCCTTAAGAATCATCCCTTCCTTGGGGCGGCTAGGTGGCGCAACGAGCAGAGTGCCGCCCCAGAGCCAGAAGGACCCGAGCCTGGATACAGCCCCAGACACCCAACACACAAACAAAAACCCAGCCACACGCCCCTGGGCAAGTCACTCAACCGCAATTGCCTTCCAAAAAAAAAAAAAAAAATTCATCCCTTCCCATCAAATTCAACCTGTGCCCTCTATCCATGTATACCTGTGAACATATGCCATGTACCCTTCTTCAATTATTTTCATAATGAGAAAGGTTTCATCAAACACAGTTATTGTTTTTCCATGTAGGAATGTAAATAGTCCAACTTTGATGATAAGTTCCTTTTGATTTCTTTTCCTTGATTACCTTCTCAAGCATCTCTTGCTTCTTGCGTCTGAATGTTAAAATTTCTATTCAACTCTGGTTTTTTCATCAAGAATGCTTGAAAGTCCTCTATTCCACTGAATGACCATATTTTCCCCTGAAACAAGATACTCAGTTTTGCTGGGTAGTTGACCCTTGGCTTCAATCCCAGCTCTTTTGCCCTCTGGAATATCATATTCCATGCTCTTCAATCCCTCAGTGTAGAAGCTGCCAGGTCCTGGGCTATTCTGATTGTGTTTCCAAAATACTGAAATTGTTTCTTCCTGCCTGCTTGGAGTATTTTCTCCTTGATCTGGGGATTCTGGAACCTGGCTATAATATTTCTGGGAGTTTTCTTTTTGGGATCTTTTTCAGGAGGTGATCTGTGGATTCTTTCAACCTCTATTTCCCCCACTGGGTCTAAAACATCAGGGCAACTTTCCTTGAGAATTTCTTTAAGGATGATTTCTAGGTTCTTTCTGTGATCGTGGCTCTCAGGTAGTCCAATAATTTTTAAATTATCTCTCCTGGATCTATTTTCCAGGTCAATGGTTTTTCCCATGAGATATTTCACATTGCCTTCTATTCTTTCATTTGTTTGGATCTGTTTAATAGTATCTTGATTTCTCATAAAGTCACTAGCTTCCATTTGCTCCAGTCTAACTCTGAAGGAAGGAATCTCCTCAGTGAGCTTTTGAGATTCTTTTTCCATCTGGCAAATTCACTTTTCAAGGCATTCTTCTCCTCATTGCCTTTCTGAGCCTCTTTTGCCATTTGAGTAAGTTTATTTTTTAAGATGTTGTTTCCTCAGTCAGGCTGCTGACTGTCATTTCACAATATTTTTCATTTCTCTTCCCAAATTTTCCTTCACTTCTCTTATCTGCTTCTTGAGGTCCTCTATGGCCTGGAGCCAGCTTGTATTTTCATTTGAGGCTTTTGGTGCAGGAGTTCTGACCTCACAGTCCTCCTCCATGCTTTGATCCTCTTTGCCCCTAAAATAGGAGTCCAATGTTGAACTTTTCTGTTTATTTTGTTTCATTTGTCTAGGCATATTGCCACTTAATTATTTGATTTTTGGGCTTGTTGCCACAGTAGGACTCTGCCACCAGACAGGGGAGCTTCCGCCCAAAAGTAGGTTCTTCACAACTCCCGCCAGTTGGGTGGCCTCTGTAAAGCCTCCACCCACGCTGGCAAATTGGATACCCACCCCAAACTTCCCCCTCAGACCAGATTCCAGTTCCAGGCAGTTTAAAGCAAGAGTGATTAACGCCCAGACTGATTGCTGGATCTCCCTACAGTTTGAAGACCAGGAGCTAGAACCACTACTGATGCTTCAGAATGGCTTCTGTGTGGCTGTTTCTTCAGCAGCTTTTTGCCCCCAGGGGAGGAAGCCACGTGTTCCCCAAATACTGGTCCCAAAGTCCATAGGGCACTAACCGCTCACTTTGTCCTAGGCATATCTGTGCTGATAATTCTGCAATTGCCACAATTGCTCATGTTCTGGGGTCCCTCCAGCTGGCTGAAGGCCCGGCCACCCTGGGGCTAAAACCAGGGACCTGGGCTCAGCTCTGCGCGCTGTGCTGTTTGTTCCCAGCGCGCTGTGCTGCCTTTTCTCAGAGTGCTGAGCTGGCGGCTCCCTGCAGGGCTGCTGGGCTGTCCTCAGCAGGAGGTTACCTTCTCTGTGCCGTTCTGTGGGTGCTGTGGCTCCAGAAGTTGTCTGGAGTCCCCTTTCACATTGTTTGAAATTTGTGTGGGGCAGAGCACATTGGAAATGCTGTTTCTACTCCGCCATCTTGGATCCGCCCCTGAATTATATTAATTTATCTATTCAATCCAACCTATGTTCAAAGAACATAAAATAAGATGACTCAAATTTTTAAAAAGGTAAAAAACTCAGCAATAAATGGATTTTTCTTTAACATTGTAAGTAGTATCTACTGAGAAGTCTTTCTAATAAGGTTACAGGTAAAACATAGATATACACCGTCATAAGTATTATTTGACAATTATAGAAATTTTTGCTCTTAACAGTAAAAATACGAACAAGAAATTCAGTGAACACGCATAGGCAAAAAGGAAACAATTATAGCTATTTTATTTTCAAAGCTGATATAATAGTGTATTTTGGAGAACCCTAGAGATTCAACTAAATTTTTAATTGAAACAATAACTTCAGCCAAGATACAAACTATAAAATACATCCACATAAATCACATTCACATAAATGTTTATATATTACCAAAACCATAACTAGATATACCTTTCAAGACACACATATGAACTTTGTAATAGAACTACAAGACAATATTTTTCATAATGAAACAGATCTAAGTAATTGAAAAATTTGTTGAGTCAAAAAATATGACAATACTACTTACAATCATTTACTGCTCAATGACATCACAAACTATCAAAATATTACTTTATAGAGCCAGGAAAAAAATATAATTAAATTCATCTGGGGGAACCATAGGAAAAAAAATCCTAAGGGAAAAAAGGATGAAAAATAATTGGAAAGTCAAAGAGCATGGCAATACTATATCACAAACTATTAAGTAGTCATAATAAAAAAAAATTAGTAGTACTGGAAAAAGGATATGATCAGGTATACAACATTATAAGTCTTAGATAATATTAAGACTCCAGCTACTGGGGGTAAGAAGTCATTATTTTACATTCGGCGTGTCTACACCTTCAAGAAAAAAAGAATCATTGGAAATACTCAATAGCCATATGGAAGAAATTTGATTTACAACAATATCTCCCATCATATGTCAAGATAAACCACAAATGTATATGTAGCTAAAATATAAAAATCATATCATAAACACATGATAAAAGCAAAGAGGAAACTACATTTCAGATTTAAGGAAAGGGAAAACATCATGAGCAAAAACAGGTTAGAGAAGGTGGCAAAATAAAAAGTGGGCAAATGTGAGTACATAAAATCAAAAAAATTTTGTACAGGTTTAATGTAGTTCAAAAATGTTCAAAGGATAAAAACAGATGTTTTTGAGAGAAGTCATTTAAAAGCAATATCTAATCATATGAAAAGTGTACTGAATCAATAATAATTAGAGAAATGCTATTTAAATTAGCTTTGAGTTCTACCTTAACAGAGATTGGCAAAGTTACCTGAAAAAAAAATGGAACATATTGGAGGAGATTCAGGAAAAGAGTAATTTTAATGTACTTTTAGGGGAACTATGAATTGGCACAGGCAATTTGGAAAGAAACTGGGAACTCTGCCCAAAATACTACTCCTCTGCCTTGTTCCTGCCTTGGGTGATTTCAGTAAACTGGAGCTATTTCCTACATGGGGCCTTTTCTGATTTTCCATCCGTTCTTGCTAGTGTTTCATAATATTTTGCATTATGCTTGTGTGTGTTTATGTGTGTGTGTGTGTATAAATATATATATATATATATATATATATATATACACACACACAAACGTGTGTATATGTATCTTTCTATATTTATGTATATATATATACACAAATATGTGTATATGTATATATCTTTCTATATCTATGTATATATATTATATATGCATACACATTGCACACACACATATACACACACAGAGGTGGGGGAGGGAGGGAGAAGAGAAGAGAGAAAGAGGGGGGAGAGGGAGATTGATTACAGAGATAAGAAGAGAAAGAAGGAGAAGAGAGAAAAGGAGGTGTGGCTAGGTAGTAGAGAGTCAGGACTGGAGTCAAGAAGAATCATTTTCCTGAGTTCAAATCTGACTTCAGACATTTACTAACTGTGTTACCCTAGGCAAGTCATTTATTCCCGCTTGCCCCAGTTTCTTTATCTGTAAAATGATGAATAAAAGGAAATGGGAAATCATTCTAGTACTTTTGTCACAAAAACCCTAAATGGGAACATGAAGAATCTGAAACGACTGGAGTGGGGCAAACAATAAGCTAACTGAAAATAGAGAGTAATAGCCAATTTGTGTTAAACCTGGATCCCAATTAGGATGAAAATGCATCATGACCTAGAGAAAGAAAATTACCAAATGGGGTGTTATGAAGAGTTGGACATGACTGAAAACAACTAAACAACAAAACATAGCTACTAAATTACTGAGGCAGGATTCAAACTTAGTTCTTCCTAAGTCCCACATTCTATCTAACCATGCCACTTAACTGGGTATTCTTAAAGAGAGAGACATCCATATATCCAGGATAATAACAGATACGTGAGATGGGATGTCTTGGAGGGAACAGCAAGTACAATTGTTTATTTGGAAAGATAGAGTTGCATGAGATGCAATCAGTTTCAAAAATTAGTTACAAACTAGCCTGTGAAGGTCTTTAAAATTCTGAAATCTACATAAAAAAGCTGAGTTAATAAGGAGAAGCTAAAGTTTCTTAAGGAGTAGCATGGTCATACTTCTTAAGCACAAGTAACTGTAGAGAATGTGTTAAAAAGGAGAGACAAGAAGTAAAGAAACCAAGTCAGAGGCTATTGCAATAATTCAAATGAGAAGTGATGAGACCTTAAATTTAAATATATTTTAATTTATTACCTTAAATATTTCCAAGTTACATGTAAATTTTTAAACATTCTTAAAAAATATGAATTCCGTGGGCAGCTAGGTGACACAGTGAATAGAGCACCGGCTCTGGGGTTAGAAGGACCTGAGTTTGAATCTGGCCTCAGACACTTAACACTTAACTAGCTGTATGATCTTGGGCAAGTCACTTAACCCCAAATACCCTCCGAAAAAAAGCAAAAAAACTGAGGTCCAAATTCTCTCCCTCCCTTCTGTTAAATCCTTAAGAAAGCAAGCAATATGATAAGAGTATATATGTGAAGTCATGCAAAACATATTTCCATATTAACTATGTTGCAAAAGAAAACACACACATGTGCAATCAAGAATGTAAACAAAATATGCTCCAATCTGCACTCAGAGTTCATCAGTTTTCTCTCGGGAGGTAGATAGTATTTTTCATCATGGGTCCTTTGGAGTTATCTTGGATCACTGTATTGATCAGAGTAGCTAAGTCTTTCTCAGTTGATCATCCTTATAATATTTCAGTTACAATGTACAATGTTCCCTTGGTTCTTTTCAGTTCACTTTGTATTGATTCATACATATTTTCCCAGATTTCTGTGAAACCAACCTGCCCATCATTTCTTATAGCACAAAAGCATTCCATCACATTTGTCTAATGCAACTAACTGATGAGCATGCCCTTTAGTTTCCAATTCTTTGCCACCAAAAATGGAGCATTTTGTACAAATAGGTATTTTTCCATTTGCTTTGATTTCTATGGGATACAAATTTAGTACTGGTATTGCTTTGTCAAAGGGTATACAGAGTTTAAAGCCTTTTGGGGGTAGTCCCAAGTTGTTTTCCAGAATGGTTGAACCATTTCACAACTTTCCAACATGACATTAGTATTTCAATTTTTCTACATCCCTTCCAACACATCATTTTCCTTTTTGTCATGTTATTCAATTTGATAGGGGGTATCTCAGAATTATTTTAATTTTTATTTTGATGAGGCCCCAAAATAAATGAGTTTCAGTATAAATGGAAAGAATAGAATAGTTGGATATGGGGAGTGAAAACTGAATAATTAAGGAAAACTACTAGATTACTAATCTTAATGACTAGAATAGAGATGATTTCCTATACATAGTGATATTCATAGGAAGAATAAGTTATAGGGATAAAACAATTGGATATATTTAATTTGAGAGGCTTATGAGACATCCAGGTAGCAATGTCCACTAAACATCAGGTAATACAGATTGAAACAGAAAAGAAATGGGAGTCTAATGTGTAATTTTCTAATTGAACCCAGTTGAATGGGCAAAATAACCAAGAAAGCAGAGAGAATAGAAGAGAGTTTCTTATTGGTAGCACGTAATAAAGCTAATCAAGCAAATTAGGCTATTCCTTCTACTAAGCAACACAGGAAATCATGAATAGGGACAGGGAGCTATTTTAGTGGCTGTGGCTTATATTTGCATATAAAAATGATAGGAGTTGGATATGTACTTTTATTATTACAATTTTACCACATTATAACTCTCTATTATTCATTGTTATACTTTGTTTAATCCCCCTTTATCTGCTGCCAGAGTAATCAAACTACTCTCCTTTATAAAATTCCCTTAACACCAAAGATGTACTTGACTTTTTAAGTTAATTGTACACATGTCACAGAAATTAATGTTTCTAGGTGCCTTAGTAATAGAATATCAGTAAATACATATATATATATATGTGTGTGTGTGTGTGTGTGTGTGTGTGTGTGTGTGTGTGTGTGTATGTAGTTTACTACAATATTTGTTTTTATGACATATAGTTCACACCTTTAAGATACATGTTAGATTTTTTTTTTGGCCTGGTACTAATATAATTGGTATGCCATTTCCAGTGAAGAAATTCTCTGTATAATTTCAAATAAAAAATAACTTCTACAATTTATAATATAGAGTATTGTCTTGGGTGTTTGAGAGCTTAAGGGTTTGTCCAAGGTCACACATTCACTATGTCATAGACTAGAATCAATCATACCAAGTTCTTCTTGGGTTTATATAGGATATTAAGGAAATTGTTTTGGAAAAAAATAATATGGGGACTTTGAGGGCCATATAGGGGGCTAGAAACAGACACACACACACACACATGCACGCACACATGCACGTAAATAGAGATGAGTCAGGGGGGCAGAGCAACGAGGGTGGAGTAGAAACAGCACTTCCATGGCACTCCAGCCCACACTAACCTCAATTTCAGAACTCTCTCTACTGTGTTGCACTGTCAGTGATGGCCTTAATTATCCAATCTCATACTTTTAAAGTTTGAACATATGGACTTTAGAATGGAATATATTTATTCATACAGGAACATGTATACATATACATCAATGAAAAAGTACATAATTCTGTCTATGTTATAGGATCCCTCTCATAGCTCCTTCCTTTTTATCTAGCCCTATACTCCAATCAAAGTTGCCTTCATCATTTGTCTCGCATTAATTTTCCTAAAAGGTGATAACCATACTCTGTTTGATGCACTCAAAATAAACTGAACTTTGCTGTCAAAAGTTTCTAATGTGTTCTGTCAGTTTGCTACTTTTTATATCATGCCCTATGAAAAATATAATAAAATTATACTTCTTAACCAATCTTATGAATAAGATAACTTGCTCATGATCATTTTATATAGCAATTGAAACAAAGAGAAAAGAAAAGATGACTATGAAAGCCATGTTACATACATAGAAAAAGCTAGTTGTATCCCCAAAAGAAAAGTTAAGTAGAAAATAGAGAATCATTAGAAATAGCATGCAAATTAAATGGAAGCTAAAACTATCAAAATATAAACAATAAAGGAGAACTTACAGATAAATGATGGAATGCCAAACACTAATAGAAATGCTTTAAAACTGTTGGTTCCTCTTTCAAGGAATTTAGAATGTCATTTAGAATGTCATTTGGTGAGCAATCAAAAATCCAATATAACAATAACTTTGTAAAGTACACATTGTCATTTTAAACAGCTTTAAGTGAAAATAAAGGCTATTTGGAAGTGAACTTCGGTTTGAACATGAACTTGAATTCTCAAAAAATTTCTCACAGAATACATTTTATTTTCATTAAAACTGTAATAAATTATGGTTATTTATAGTGAAAATTGTATTTTTAAGCTTTTACTTCAAGCTTTAATTGAATTGGTGAACTCAATGATATGGATTCTCCTTCCACCAACTGAGTAGACAACTTATTGATGATTTTTCATCCTGCATGACTTTTTTATAATGTTTGCATATACATCAATAACAGTTTGATTCAGTGTTATGTGGAAATCTTTAAAACTGTATAACACTTGTATTATTTTATTATTCCTTGTTACCATTTTATGACCAGCCCTCTTTTCTTTCCATTCATTTCTGATCTTGATAATGTCTTGCCTGCTATTATTTTTTTTTTTTGGAAGTGACATCATGGATCATATAGTTGAGTATACTCCACAGAATCACAGAACTACAACGTTTTTGAGTTGGAAAGAAAAATCTCTACCACATGGCTCATGAGTGATAATTCATCAGCTGTTCACAGACCTGAGGTAACTAACAAGTGCTTCACAAAGGCAACCCAGTGTAATATTTGAATTGATCTAATAATTTGGAAATTTTTCCTTACATCAAGATTAAATTTGGGTCTTTGTAACTTTTACCTTTTTCTTCCAGGTCTCGCCTTCTGGGACTACACCGAAGAAAATGTCCGTTCTAATATCTAAAGGTAGTGAACATATAACAACAACAACTAACATCTGTGCATCACTCATTTTGTGAAAGGCATAGTGATATGTGCTTTATAATTATTGTCTCCTTTGATCCTTATAGCAGCCCTGAGAGTTAGTGCTATTGTTATTTCTATTTTATAGATTAGGAAACTGAGGCAAATACAGGTTGAAGTGACTTGCCCAGGGCTACAAAGCCAGTAAGTGTGTGAGGCCCTAAGTAAATAGACTTCTTCCTGACTCTAGGCTGACCAGTCTATACTGTGTTACCTAGCTGAACTACTCAAATTTTTTTTTCCTCAATCAATTTCCTGAAATCCTCCTCATTCCATGGAATTGAGGCTTCTCGCCTCCCTGTGTTCCTCCTTCCAGTTGTCTCCCTATTATTTATTTCTTACCTAAAATGTGATGCTCAGAGCTGAACACAATATTCTCTGTGCTGTGTGACCAGGGCAGATTATAAAAGGAACCATCACTTACTCAAACATGGAAGTTATGCCTCTCACTGTAACCCAAGAATACACGCAGATCATTTTATCCCCCAGATAAACTGTTCTCTAATTATGACTCTCCTGTCTTTTACTTATCAGTTAATTTTCTGAAGTCAAATGAATTTACATTTTTTTCCTTATTAACTTTTATCTTATTCTCCCTACTCAGAATCTAATGGCTCCCTATTAACTGCAAGATCAAAAATAAATGTCTCGGGGGGTGGAGCCAAGATGGCGGAGTAGAAACAGCTCATCCAAGCCACTCTGCCCCCAGATTCCCCCCAAACTATGTAAAAGGGGATTCTGAACAACTTCTGGAGCCCCAGCACCCACAGAACAACACAGAGAAGCTAACCTCCCGCTGAGGACAGCCCAGCAGCCCTGCAGGAAGGACCAGCACAGTGGTCTGGGAGCTGGCAGGGCGCAGAGCGCAGGAAGCAGAGACGAGCAGAGCCCAGGTCCGCGTGAGCCGAGGTTTTAGCCCCAGGGCGGCAGGGCCAGCAGCCAGCTGGAGGAACCCCAGAACACCAGCAGCAGTGGCAACTCCAGAATTATCAACATAGACATTCCTATGACAAAGTAAGAGGTTAGTGTCCTATGGACTTTGGGACCTGTATTAGGGGAATGCGTTGGCTCCCTCCCCTGGGGGCTAGAAGCCCCTGAGGAGACACGCCATTTTGTAGTTTTCAGAGGCAGCTCCAGCTCCGGGCCTGTGAATCTATAGGGAGATCCAGTGATCAGGCTTTGGGGGTAATCGCTCTTGCTTTAACCTCCCTGGATCTGGATTGTGATCTACGGTGGAAGTCGTGGGTGGGTTTACAGCTTGCCAGAAATGGAAGTTGCCCCCCACATGTTCGGGACGAAAATTCCTCTATCTGGCCTTAAAGCCATAGTGTAGCAACAATCCCAAAAGTCAAGTAATTAAGCGGCAACATGCCAAGGCAAAGGAAACAGAAAAAATGCAACCCTAGACTCCTATTTTGGGGTCATAGAGCGGGAAAAGGACTGTGAGGCCAGAAGTCCTGCTCCAAAAGCCCCAGGGGAAAACATGAGCGGGTTGCAGGCCATAGAGGAACTTAAGAAGGAATTTAAAAATCAAATAAAAGAAGTGGAGGAAAAATCAGAAAGAGAAATGAGAAGCATGCAGGAAAAGTATGAAATGAGGGTCAACAGCCTGACTGAGGAAAACAACACGTTAAAAAATAGACTAACTCAAATGGCAAAGGAGTCCCAAAAGGGCAATGAGGAGAAGAATGCCTTAAAAAGTCGAATTTGCCAGATGGAAAAAGAATCCCAAAAGTCACTGAGGAGATTCATTCCTTCAGAGTTAGACTGGAGTAAATGGAAGCTAATGACTTCATGAGAAATCAAGATGCTGTTAAACAGATCCAAACAAATGAAAGAGTAGAAGGCATTGTGAAATATCTCATGGGAAAAACCACTGACCTGGAAAATAGATCCAGGAGAGACAATTTAAAAATTATTGGACTACCCAAAAGCCATGATCAAAGAAAGAACCTAGAAATCACCCTTCAAGAAATTCTCAAGGAAACTTGCCCTGATGTTTTAGATCCAGAGGGCAAAATAGAGGTTGAAAGAATCCAAAGATTACCTCCTGAAAAAGATCCCAAAAAGAAAACTCCCAGGAATATTATAGCCAGGTTCCAGAATGCCCAGATCAAGGAGAAAATATTACAAGCAGCCAGGAAGAAACAATTTCAGTATTGTGGAAACACAATCAGAATAGCCCAGGACCTGGCAGCTTCTACACTGAGGGATAGAAGGGCATGGAATATGATATTCCAGAGGGCAAAAGAACTGAGAATGAACCCAAGGGTCACCTACCCAGCAAAACTGAGTATTTTGTTTCAGGGGAAAATATGGTCATTCATTGGAATAGAGGACTTTCAAGCATTCTTGAGGAAAAAACCAGAATTGAATAGAAAATTTGACATCCAGACCCAAGAAGCAAGAGATGCCTGAGAAGGTAATCAGGGAAAAGAAATCAAAAGGAACTTATCAAAGTTGAACTACTTACATTCCTATATGGAAAAGCAATAACAGTGACTGATGATATCTTTCTCACTATGAAAATAATGGAAGAAGTGTGTGTGGTCATATAAATACATATGTGAATGTGTGTATATATGGTTACAGTTATATATGGATAGAGGGCATAGGTTGAATCTGTCGGGAAGGGAGAACACTCAAGGGATGAAATTATGAGGTGAGAGAGGAAAGTGGCAAGAGGAGATGGGGAGAGACAGGGTAGGGTAAACTATCTCATGTAGAAGAAGCAAGGGGAAGTGGTTACAAGGGAGAAGGAGAATAGGAAGGAAAAAAAAGGCAAAACCACATTTTCATTGAATTAGGTTCAGGGAGAGAATGACATACATACTAAATGGGATATCTCAACCTGCAGCAGAATAGGGGGAAGGAGGATGAGAGGAGGGATGATGGATGGGAGGGCATCCTTGGGGGGAGGGGAGGTTGGAAGTACCCACTGTAGAAGAGGGACAGGATCATGTAGGGAATGTACCAGGTGGGGGGTGGGATGATTGGGAGGGAATTATAAGTAGCCTTGTACAATATATCTACTATGATAACGTTTTGCATAGCTTGACATGTACAACATATACTGAATTACTTATCTCCCCAGAGGGAATGGGTTACAAGGAAGGAAGGAAATGGATCTGAAATTCGAGGTGTTAACATTAAATGTTTCAAATGTATATAAATACTATTATTAATACTCTTTTGCTTATAATTGGGAGATAAGATTTGCAGGCATTGGGACACAAAGATTCACCTTCCTCTAATGGAACAGTCGAAGGGGGTATGGGAGAAGGTATGGGAGAGAGCAGAGTGGAGGAAGCGATATCTTGTGGGACTGCTATTCTGGGAGGTTGGGTAGGGGAATAACGGGGGTAAAATGATTGTAACTCAAAATCTGGCGGAAATGAATGATGTAAAACAGAAGTTAATAAAGCATGTATTTAAAAAAATAAAATAAATGTCTCTTTGTCATCTAATGGTTTTTATGACCTGTGTCTGACCTACTTTTCCAATTTATTGTGTGTTACTCCTATCCACACATATTATGGTCCAGACAAACTGTCCATCTTGTTTTCTCCAAAATGATTCTCCATCATCCACCTCTTTGCCTTTATCCTGGTTCTCTCATGCCTGGAATAGTTTCCCTGGATTCTACCTATTAAAGTTCAATTGAAATTTAACTTTCTGAAGGAGGCCTTTTCTGATGTTCTAATATGTTAGTGCCTTTCTCACAAAATCACCTTGTACATATTGAATAGATTCTTAAACACACACACACACACACACACACACACACAAGCGCGCGCGCGCTCGAACATATGAATTTCCCCAACAAGATATACTCATCTTTAGGCTAAACTCTTTTTTTCATTTTTCCTTTTGTGTCACTATTATCTAGACCAGTTTCTGGCACATAGTACATCTTTCATAAATGCTTGTTGATTGATGATTCAATTCGGTCCTCTTCTGAGATGCCAAGATCTTTTAGGATCCTAATTATTTCATTAAGTGTTTAACTATATCTCCCTATTTTATATCATCATCACATTAGATAAGTATGCTGTTTTCCCACATCATTGGTTATTAAAAATCGTAATAATTTAGTTAAAATATAATATATGATGAATTATTAAAATAATTATTAAAAAACTTATTAATAGAGCTGAGGACAGATCCCTGCAGCAGTCTAATAATGACCTTGCACTAATTCAACATTGAGCCATTAATGATTGCTTCTAGAATTTAGCCATTTAAGCAGCATCAAATTCAATTGACTAGTCAATAATGTAGCCCATATGCCTTCATCTTTGGGAAAGAAAGTGCAAAATAATTTACTAAATGTTTTACAAACACCTAGGTAAACTATCTGTATAATATTTTGCTAACCTACCATTTAGTAATCCTGTCCTGCTCCCCCCCCAAAAAAGTAAGTTAATTTTGTATGATATATACTTGATGAACCAATACTAGTTATTTGTGATCACTTATTCTTTCCTTTGCTAATTGCTTAACAATCTTTTAATAATACATTTTAGAATAATGGGGCTGAACTTATTAAATGGTATATAAGGGTCCGTGCAGGATACATGTTTAATTAGTTTTAAAATGTAATAGATTTTTCATTTCATTGAATTTTTATTTATTTTGTTGAATATTTCCCAATTACATTTTATTCTATTTTGTACGTCAAATGAGTGTTTGCTGTCCAAGATAGGTATGTTTGACACATCTACTCTAAAATTCATTGGGGATTGTAATAAAGCTCATTAACTTATAATTTACTAAACAGATTTCTTCCCTTTAAAACAACATCAACAACACTAAATGATGGCACTTCTCTTCACTACCAGTTTTAAATATCATTAGTTTAGTTATCTTTGTTTTCCTGTTCATTTGTCAGAGACATTTATTGAGGTTAGCTAAATCCTCTCTTATTTTCTCCTTATTTGCAGTATCAAGTCCCTACTAGTCATATTTCTTCTTTTCTTTCCATTCCTGGAAGTTACTTTTCCAGGCAATTAAAACAAAAACAAGATAATAGAAAGTAGAGCTTCTCATTTATCATTATCCTTTCTAATCCAAGCTGGGATTTTGTGTCTCCTTTTGTAATCTCAGCATATTTCAAATCACCATTTTAGTTCTTAGTTGTCTTCAATGTTCTCTTGAGCTTTAATATTCCTGATGTTACTCTCATAGTACTGTGTATTATACATTTGTCTTCATGCTCCATTTACTTCCCTTTGCTTCCATCTTCATTTTAAAAATTTAAAATCTCATTTTAAAAATATGAATTAGTTGGAGAATTCCCTGGATGTTTGCATTGATATCTTCAGATAAGTCTCATTTATCTTCTTCAGGGGAATGGAAAAACAATAACTGTGACAGATGAAACCTTTCTCTGTATGAAAATAATTGAACAATGGTATATGGGCATATGAATATATATGTGAATGTGTGTATATATGTTTATAGGTATACATGGATAGAGGGCACAGGTTGAATTTGGTGGGAAGGGATGATACTTAAGGGGTGAAGTTATGAGGTGAGAAAGGAAAGTGGCAAGAGGAGATGGGGAGAGACATGGTAGGGTAAACTATCTCATGTAGAAGAAGCAAGGGGAAATGGCTGCAGGGGAGGGGAAGAACAGGAAGGCAAAAAGGCAAAACCATATTCTTATTGAATTTGGTTCAGGGAGAGAATTACATACGTACTAAATGGGATATCTCACCCTGCCGGAGAGTAGGGCAAAGGAGGATGAGAGGGGGGATGATGGAGGAGAGGGCATTCTAGGGGGAAGGGAGGTTCGAAGTACTCACTTTTGAAGAGGGACAGGATCAAAGTAGGGAATGGAGCAGGTGGGGGGTGGGATGCATGGGAGGGAAATATAAGCAGTCTTTTACAATATATCGACTATGGTAATGTTTTGCATAGCTATACATGTACAACACATACTGAATTGCTTATCTTCCCAGAGGGAGTGGGTGACAAGGGAGGAAGGGAATGGATCTGAAATTCGAAGTTTTAAAATGAAATGTTTCAAATATATATAAATACTATTATTAATACTATTTTGCATGTAATTTGGAGATAAGATGTGTAGGCATTGGGGCACAGAGATTCACCTAGCCCTAATGGTAAAGTCGAAGGTGGTATGGGAGAAAATATGGGAGAGAGCAGATTGGATGAGGGGATATCTTGTGGGACTGCTATTCTGGCGTGGTGGGTAGGGGAAAATGGGGAAAAAATTGTAACTCAAAATCTGGCGGAAATGAATGATGTAAACCAGAAGTTAATAAAGCATTTGTTTAATTAGAAAATAATGAAATATATTTAGAAGAATAAGAGGTAAAGAATTTCAAGAGTTTTCATGAAAAAACTATAGGAGATTAGCTTGGCTGGCAGTACTAGATCTCAAACTATAATACAGAGCAATGATTATCAGAATTATTTGCTATTTACTAAGAAATAAAAATTAACCTATATGATAGTTAAGTATACAATATATACAAGCAAATAAGCCGAGTGATTTCATATTTGTTAAATACAGGACCCTAGTTACTGGGTAAGAATTCTCTGATAAAGCCTTCTAGGAAAACTTAGAAGGCAGCCTGTTAGAGCAGCATATATACCAAGTTAAATTCTAAATAGATAGATAATGTAGAAATAAGGGTGATATAGACAGATTACAAGAGCTAGGAAGAAATTACTTTTGATATCTATGGATAGGAGAAGAGTTCTTGAAAATATATGGGATGGAAAAGTTTGCAGTTCATAATATGGATAATTTTGATTACATAAAACCTCCCCCCCAAACAGAACAATTGAAAATAAAATCATAAGGGAAAAAGATAACTGGAGAATAACTTAACAGGGAGTTTCTCTGATAAGGACCACATTGCCAAATTATTTATGGAATCAATTCAAACATATTATAGCCACACTTCCAACTGATACATGGTCAAAAGATATGAATAGACAATTTTCTAAGGAAGATATCCAAGCTATCAATAACCACACAGAACCTTACAAATCACAGCCAAAGAAATGCAAATAAAAGCAATTTTGAGGTTCTTCCTCAACCCACCCTCATCAGATCAGTAAAGTTACCAGAAAATAAAAAAGTAAGTAACTTCAGAAGAGCTGTGAAAAAAACAATGAACAATAATGCACTGTTGCTCAAGTTGCGAATTGGTCTGGCCATTCTGCCAAACAATTAAGAACTATTCCCCAAAAGATAACTAAAGTGTTCATACCCTTTGATGAAGCAGTGACACTTCTAGACTTATACAAATACATTAAAGACAAAATTAATCAATAGGTTCAAAAATATTTATAGAAGTTGTTTTTTTTTTTTTGCAATGACAAAGAACTGGAAATTGAGATACTTATCAATTGAAGAAGAGCTGAATAAATTTTGGTATATAAATGTAAAGAATTTTGCTGTGGTATAAGAAAAAGATGGAGGTGATGTTTTCAGAGACAGCTGTATGAATTTAGCAGAACCTGAATTATTTCTAGAACAACAATGATGTAAAGACAAACGTTTTTTTAAAATTTTTTTTTTGTTTTTTTTGGAGAGGGGGAGGCAGTACAATTTGGGTTAAATGATTAGCCCAAGGTCACATGGCTAGTAAGTGTTAAATGTCTGAGTTCAGATTTGAACTCAGGTCCTCCTGACTCCAGGGTTAGTGCTCTATTCACTGTTCCACCCAGCTGCCTCAAAGACAAAATTTTTAAAAGAATTAAGAACTTTGTTTAAAATGATTAATCAGAATTCCAGAGGATCCATATTAAAATATCTTACCTACTATGTAATCAAGAGGTAATGAATTCAGGGTATAGATTGAGATGCATATCTTTGCACATGGCCAACATGTTTTGATGAATTATGCATATCTCTAATATAGAAGTAGAAATGTCATGTAAGAAAGAAAAATAAGAGAGCATAGCTATATTAGATTGCATACGAAGAGATGAGATCTGTGCTGCAGGTTGACAAAGTTTGTGAAATGTTCTAGGATTGATTTGTAAAGTATATGAGAGAGGGAAGATATCAAAGGTACAGCAAAACATCTCCAATAATATTAGCCACTAAAAAAATTAGTCCAAGATTATGCAAATAATTGCAAAAAGATGTCTACTTTCTCATCTCCATGAAACCTTCAACAAGATTATATTAATTATGGACACCTTTGATTAAAGTTTAATGAGGTAGTAGGCAGATTTTCATAGGCCTTATTTTTAACATGATATTATTTTACAATAGTATCATTGATTCACATACATAGGACAAGATTTAACTATATTTTTTCCCTGTAAAAACCATTTGATTGAGTGATTAGCAGAAAATGTTGTCTTGAAATTCTCATGTATATATCAAAATCATAGATGAAGCCTTAAAAGATATGGCAGAAAAAATGGTTTAATCTTAGAATATTAGAGTTTTGAAGGACTTTGTTAGCTGTCTAATTCAAACTATATCCTGTTCCTCAAATATTTCCTACAATAACAAACACAACAAATGACCACCCATTTTAACTAGGAGACTTCAAATGAGAGAAATACAGTATGTTTCAAGCCAACTTCCTTTACTTTTGGATAGCTCTAATTGCTATCAAGTTTTGTTTTATTCTTCAGATGGAGCCTAAATCTGCCTTTGAGGAACTTTCCCCCTTTCCCCCAGGTTTTGCCAGAACAAATTGTTCCCTGTTCCACATAATAGCTTTTCAATTTTGAAAACAACTCTCTTATCCCATAAAGCTTCTTTTCTCCAAGCTAAAATCCCAAAGTTCCATTCATTTGTTTCTCCTTTGGCATGAACTCAAAGCATTCACTATTCCATTGACCCTCCTATAGGAACTTTTGAGCTAATCAATAAGATAGATAACATCTACTCCCCAGAACTTAACATAATACTGTAGATATGGTATGATCAGGGCAGGGCAGTAGAGGGACTATCACTTCCATATTCCTAGAAACCATATTTCTCTTAATGAAGCCTAATACCACCTTAGATACATGAATACCTAGAAAAAATGGGACAATAAATGTCAAAAAAATGCCTGCAATAAAGAATTATATAGAAAATATAGCTTAGTATAGAAAGTGTTATATATAATTCAAGTAAAAGACTGAGAATCATAATGGACCAAGCAAATAATTAACTTAATGAGAGAGAGTAATACTAGAGTAAAATCAAAATATTGGGGAAAAGAGAATTTTAGAAATCTGTTAAAAAGCACTGACCTGGAAATCTTGTCCAGGAGACCTATTTTAATTATCACTGGATGCCTGAAAAACCCTAATTTTAAAAGTCTATATGCTACATTAAATAAATTCTAAATGAGGTGTAGCCCCAAACTATTGGTACTGGTGGGCCAAGTGAAAAGAAAAACAAAAGCAAAAAACCCCAACAAATCCAGGGTCAGGGTGGGGAAGACTAAAAAGTTAATGTATGAGGAAAGAGTAGTCAGAAACAAAATAAACTCACTCTTCCTGAAGGTAGAATTAAAAGGAAAATACATAAACAAAATTAAGAAACCAAGTGTGCCCATATACTGGGAAATGATTGAACAAATATATAAATATATAAGATAATGATTTATTATACCATAATAAATAACAAAAGAGAAAATCCAGAAAATAATTTCAGAGAAACCTGCATAGTATAAACTTAGGTAGAGTGAAATAAGCAGAACCAGGAGAGGAATTATATATGGGCAAGATCACTATCTGCTTTTTTTCTGCAGTTGTGGTTTGAACTTCATAGAACAAGATGACCCTCATAGGAGAGGCTGATCATAAAAGATCTCCTTGTTGTGCTGTTTAACTCAATCTTGGATACTCAACATCTTGCCAACTCCCTCAGCCTCTGGTTGGATGATTGGTGGGTAGAGCACTAAAGTCCTCTAAAAGCTTATAGAAATCAGGATCTGGATCACTTTCTACCTTCATCAGCAGCTCTGCTTGGTTTAAACTTCCCAGAACGAAATTATCTTCTAGTTTACCCCAGTTTTTTCACTTCCTTTTGGGTGTTGTCTCCCATTTAAAAGTTCCCAGAGACAGGGACTATATTTTTCTTATTTGTATTCATAGTGCTTTGCACAATACCTGAAACATAGTAGGTGCTTAATAAATGTTTATTGAACTGAACAATATTAAAATAATTTTTTGATAAACTTAGAAACTCATCAGTACTCAACCAGGTTTTCTGAAGGTTCTATGAAGAAACAACTTATCCCTTACTCGCAGAGGGTGATGGACTAGACTGCAGAAGGACACCTGCACTTTTGGGTTATGGTCATTCTCACACGTTAAAAGGGTTTATTTTTTCCCCTCTCAGTTTTTTAGGTAGAAGGAAGGGATTGGGGGAAGATGCTTTTACATGCATATGTGTGCACACACACATGTGCACATACATACAGTATAATGTGCACATTGTCTAAAGTGAGTCAGTTTAAGTGAATAAAATTAAACGTCAAGCAGCAACAATGACAAGAGCAATAGATTGGCATACTGTATACAGAGTAAGGAGAAACCCTGGATTTGAATCCTGCTTGGGACACATAATGGCTGTGAAAACCTATTGCTAAGATTCTTTAACTCAGTGTAACTATAAACTGGGAGAATTAACTTGTTTTGGTAGAGGGAGTTTCCTCACCGAAAATTTGCGATAGCAATGAAATATAATAGGTCTAGACAATAGCAGGTGATTTTCATTGAGCATTTTTAAATTTTATAAAACTTTTTTACTTACACTTTATATTCACAATAATTGTGTAAGCTAGACTATTACAAAAGTCTAGAGAGTGGCATTTGGGCTTAGTTATTTTGGGACAATTGCCTCAATTTTGTATTCTTTTAAAATTATTTGTTTTAGTGGATGATTGCACTGGGAAGGGGAGGTATATATTTGAAAATAAGGGTTACAGAAGTACTGAAGACACAAAATAAAAATTGAAAATAAAAAGTAGGATGTTATAATACAATATTGAACAGGTCTATTTCTCAGTTGTATTGTAGCACATAAAAAACAGAAAAAAAGAAGCTTTCCTATCACCTCATTAACTTGGTTAATTTATATTGTGCAAGTTGGTTGGATTAGTAGGAATTTCCAAGTCATGGAGCATTTAAAAAGAGAAAACAGATTCTATCCAACCTCCCCTCCATCAGCTTGGGTATAGATCAACACGAGTAAATGAATTTGGGATTTATGTAAGACAAACTAAAGAAACCTATAAAATCTAACTCTTTTGATAAGGAATTCCATTTTTTCAAATATATTACTAAACTGAAGTCTTTTAGAAATTTTTAAAATACATAGAGAAAATACCTATGTACATACAGATAGTATTTGGTGAATTTACCGCAAGCAATCAATTTTCCTATTGCTTTCATAGAGGTGTTTTTTAATTAAAGTTAAAAGAGAATGATATTTGAGTATCCTTGAAAGTGGGTACTCAAGACAGCAAGATTCCTGCTGTAGGTGATCCTTAGCACAGGCTCCATTGGCCAAGTGCCAATGAAAACAAATGGAAACAGCTCTAGCTTCTGTCAGGTATTGTACTAAATGCCAATCCCCTCTGAAGCTCTGCCTGCTTACCGAGTGAGAATAACAGAGAAAAAATCAGAGGAATCCAAAAAGAATCCAAAGCCTTGTTGAGTACCTCCACTGAAACTGGAGAAACCCAGTTCAAATTTAGACTCACAAAACCCTAAAGGCAAACACTGCAATGGCTGAAGAAGAGTTAAAAAGCACTGAACTTTACCTACCAACCTTCCCAGTTGACAGGAGTCAGAAATTCTTCCTTCTTGAGATTCTTTCTGGGGAGTCTGCTAGCTTAGCTCCTTTTTTCAAAAGTCCCTCCATATACCAGGAGGTAGAACAAACTGTTCCTGTCTATTCTAGGCAGGTGTTTCCAGATAAATAATGAGGGAAGAAAGAATGTTAATTTATTCTAGAAAGCTCAAACTGTGTTGTTCTTTGGATATGGAACACCTACAATAATAGATCTTTTTCCTTAGAAGTAGATACAGTGCTCCCCCCATCTCCTCCAAAATAAAATAAAATTATATAATAGAGAGTGTCATCTTGAGCTCTCTGGTGTCACATAAATAAGGCATAAATACATATTAAAATGTGAATCTTCAGGTTAAAGCAATACATTGATTGAAACTCTGAAATGAGAGAGACAACCATAGAAATCACCTAGTGCCAGGAGTTCTTAACCTGGAGGACCATTTTATTTTCACATTTCAATTTTCCTAACTGCATTTCAAGATAACAGATTCCTTTGTGAATGTTTGCATTTTATTTAAATAATTTAAAATATTATTTTTCAAAAGAATCCATAGGATTTTCACTAGACTGTCTAGCCCCCATAAAAACTTAGAAACCCTATATTTAACCTAATTCTTCAATTTACATAAGCAAATAAAGTCAAGAGAAGATAAATTATGTTTTTAAAGTCACTCAGCAAATATATAAAAAAGGTAAGACTCAAACCCAAGCCCCATGACTTCAAACTTAAAATATTTTTCACTATATACAATTGGTCTTGAAAATAGATTCTATTAATCAAGGTGAAATTATTGAAATGGGATGCTTTAATTAATTTGGTATGAAAATCAAGATTGGAAAAGGTGAAATCCTTGGTATCAATAAAGAGAGAAGAACTGCCATATATGATGTGTATGTCTATGGGGGTAGAGTGGGGTGGATGATGGTGAAGGAAGTGGAAGGTCGTCCTTGTCTTAGTCAACAAGCATTCATTAAACAACCACTATGTGCCAGATTCTGTGCACAGTGCTAGGGGTACAAAGAAAGAACAGCAGCAAACAGTCACTGCTCTTTAAAGAACTCACTGGGAGTGAAGCTGCAATTACCATGTAGGTTAGGGCCTGCTGACCTTGAGAGCAAGAGGTATTTCAGAAAAGACAGAATCTGAATCTGATTAAGCAGAGATCTGAGGTTTTTTATTCTTAATTTTCTAGAATGGGTAAAAATCAAAGAAGGAAGTGGATCTGAGAATAGTAATAGTGAGAAAGAAGAGAGATGGGGGTCAATACTCTGGTACTGGTCTCAATACCTACTCTACATTTTTTGAGATCAAGCCTCTGAGAGGACTCTGTCATTCAAATGGCATAGCATTAATTGTCTGAGTTCATCTATAGACACTAATAGATCTGAGAGCCTCATCTAGCAAAGAAAGTGAAAGGCAGGGCAAGGTTGATTTTTGAGGAAGGACTGGTAACCCAAATTTCTATTTTCAACCAAAAATAGGCTTTCCCCATGCCTTTTGTGGAAACTACTTCAACAGTCATTCTGCTATGCTAATTAAGGATGTACCCTTTATAGACAGTTGGTCTAAGGAAAACTTTACCAATTATATAATTTGACTTAGAATCATATCTGCTTACTTTAATCGGATTGTATTATGTGTAATAAGTAACATGCACAGCTTAGTATCAGTGCTGGTACATTTATATAATACATATTATCCTGCTTAGCCTGATGTGTGTATTTTGTTATGCAGGTGATGCCCACTGAGATTTAGGAATGGCCATTCCATTAGAGCTAGGTTTATTGCTCTCATTGTTTCTCTCTCTCTCTCTCTCTCTCTCTCTCTCTCTCTCTCTCTCTCTCTCTCTCTCTCTCTCTCCCTCCCTCTCTTTTTCTGCCTCTGTCTCTCTGCCTCTGCCTCTGTCTCCATCTCTGTCTGTCTCTCTGCCTCTCTGCTTCTGTCTCTGCCTCTGTCTATCTCTCTGTCTGTCTGTCTGTCTCTTTCCCTCTCTGTCTTTCTGTCTGTCTATTCCTATGGACTCATTGTCAGCATGTTTTCTTCCCTCTGTTCACAGCTGAGTAAAATGCTAAATTTCACTTAGAAGCTGCTGAAAACAAAAACACATTTTTCCATTCAGTTTCCCAAGCCCCCTTAAATCTGCCCATCTACTCTGGACCTATTTACTGGGCTAAGAAACCTTACATTAAATGATAAAGCTGCCTGAAGACATGGCAGTTTGACTGCTGAAGGCAACTAGTGAATCATATCTAGTAAGGCTGGTTTCACACAGCTGGGAATATAACACATGTTTGCTTCCAAGAAAACAACTGAGTCAGTTGGTCATTGATCTCTTTCTCTGTTCCTATCTAGTACAGACCAGACCCTATCTTCTGCTCTAGAGACTGCAGCCCATGTTTTGATATTTTTACTGACCACCTCAGATCTAGTCAGTGGCTCTCCTTCACTGGTTCCCACAGTTGAATTTCTTCAACTTTATCATTCGCTTCTCCCCTTACCCAGTAGTTTTTATTCTATACCATCAAACACTTTCTGCCCCAACTCATTAGCAGAGTTGGAAAAAATTGTACTGTCATTATAATTGCTCAGATTCTTAAACTCTCACCTTTAGCTCATTTACCCATTTTACTTTAATATTGCTTAATTAGGTATGAAGCTAAAAGATTTAGAAATCTATTCTTCCAGAGAAGAACCACAGAACAAATTTGAATAATATTTTATAGCCTCACATTTTTTAAAGTTTCTATTGAAGAATTTAATTTCAACTGTGAAAAGATTCACATGAAAGATCATTGTGAGGATTAAAATTACAATTATATTTGGTTGCTGAACAATTGTGACTTCTGAGGGCTGATGGTCAAGTGTTATTCCTACCTTGACTTAGAGGAGGTGGACTCTATGAGTTTTTTTGAGGTATGCATTTCCAGATATTCACAACATATTAATGTGTTTTGTCTATTTATGAAAATTGCCTTATCAGTTTTGGGATTTGGCATGGCATAGGAAAAGTCATTGGAAAATGACAAAGATGTTCAAATAAATAAATCAGTAAATATTTAAAATATGAAAAATGCATGCTCATAATTTTCCTCACCCTTCAAACCAATATTTCCAACATTTAAATCACCATTAAGTTATAACAGATGAAGTGAAAATATAGTATTGAGGTTGATAAAAAAAAAACTAATGTAATTTTGGTGATAATGCAGGAAATATATAATTATTTGCACTTAATATCTTCATTTTAATACAAGACACCAAGGAGTACATAATGATAGTTTTAGAGCTGAAAAGGACCTGGGGAGTCATCAAATCCACTTTATCATTTTATAGAATAAATTCAGTAATAATTTATTAAGCTCCCTGGAGAAGACGCTTTTCCAAGAAGTATAGGTGCAAAGCCACAGAAGAAATCAAAACAGTCTGCCTTTGAGGAACTTACAATCTATTTATAATTTACGTAATAGATCCTATTTATAATCTAATTTAAGTAGGAATAAAGCACTAAATGAAGCACATTGAGGTTTAATAATTAGTGATTCATTCTAATGGCTAATTAGTATGATAAATATCTAATTTACTTTTATAATAAAATTTATAAAATAACACATAAAATTCATGATGAAGAATCACAAAAGGAAAAAAAACACTATTTTGCTTAGGGGTCTTCACTTTTACATGTCTAAATGGGGATTATATGGTTACAAAATTATACACTAATGAAAAGCACCCTCTCTCCAGGTAGAATAGAATACAATAGAAGATGAGGATGGCGAAAAAAAAGAAGTCCTTCATTGCATGTAGATATTGCTTTAATAATACTATTTGGTATGTATGTAGGTCTCCTTTTCTAAGACATCAGCACATTTTTACATAAATATAATTACCAACTTATTACTCAAGGATGAGGATAGATACTCTAATCTCATCTTCTGCTGAAATACAAAGAAATAAAAAAAGTGTTTTGATTGTTCTTTTCTTTTGTATGTATCATATTCATAATATTTTAGAGCAGGGAAGAACCTCAGAGGTTATCCAGAATCTTCATTTAATGAATGAAGAAACCAGTGCTTAAAAAGAGTGGGTGACTTGTCCAGGATCACTTAGGTCAAATTTGTATCATGGTTATTTTCATTCTTTGAATTGCAAAGGATAGTGGACCCATTGTTGTGATGGCAGGGAAAGTAGGTAAAGATTTATGGCTCTAAACTTCCCCTTCTATTGTTCATAATGCTCCTGAGGAATTATTTCACATAATGTATATCTAAATGCTGATTGGAGGAGTATAGTATGATTAGAATTAAAATGGCAAAGGGAAGTGATTTAGCTAAGCCCCAGTGGGAAGGTCTGACTACTTGAGTGGACACACTGTCAGTCTTTGAGGCACAAAAGAAATGAGTTGAATCCCCTTGGTTCAATTTACTTGGGATTTAGAACTGGGGAAATTTCAAGGGAGGGAAGAAAAAATAAAGAAACTCCAAAGTTGCCTGAATTATCTCTCTTGTGTGCCAGAACCTATGGATCAGATACATTAGTGCTATTGTGTTGTATGAGGATATTTGGAATATCTTGGCTACTAGATTCTATATTAGTGTAGAGGCATTACTACATGAATATTCAGGAGTACAGGGATCCATCAAGTTTAACTCCATTTTTAGAAGAAAAATTTGACTTAATGGGGAAAAATAGGATAGAGAGAAAGACACAGTAATCATAATTGTGAATGTGAATGGGATGAATTCTCCCATAAAATGGAATTGGATAACAGAATGGATAAAAACTAGAATCCCACAATATGTTGTTATTTCAACAATAAAACATATTCAACAAGTGGGATAGCATCCAGATTCTTAGAGGAGAAGTTCAGTGAGTTATAGGAAGGAATCGAAAGCAAAACTGTACTAATGGAGGACCTCAACATTCCCCTCTCAGAACTAGGTAAATTTAACCATAAAATAAACAAAGAAAAAAAGAAGTTAAAGAGTTTAAAAGAAATTTAGAAAAGTTAGATATGGTATACCTCTGGAGAAAATTGAATGGGGGTAGGAGGAAATATAGCTTCTTCTCTGTGGTACACAGTGCCTGCAGAAAAATTGACCATTTACTAGGGCATAAAAACCTCGCAGTCAAATGCAGAAAGACATAAATATTAAATGCATCTTTTTCAGACCACGATACAAAAAAAATTACAGGTAATAAAGGGCAATGGAAAGATATGTTAAAAATTAATGAGAAGCTAAATAACCTAATCCTAAAGAAAGGGTCAAACAAGAAATCATATAAAAATCGATAACTTCATCCAAGAAAATGATAAAAATGATACAAAATACCAAAAAGTATGGGATGCAGTGAAAGCCATTGTTAGGAGATATTTTATATCTCTCAATGCTTAAAATAGAGAAAGAGGAGATCAATGAATTGGGCATGAAACTACAAAATCTAGAAAAAAGAACAAATTAAAAACCCCTAATTAAATACCAAATTGGAAATACTGAGAACCAAAGAGAGTTTAATCAAAATTAAGAAAAGGGTTGACCTAACAAATAAACCTGAGTTTGTTGTATGAAAAATAAATAGATGAACCTTTGGTTAATTTGATTTTATAAAGAAAGAAGAAAACCAAATTACTAATATCAAAAATGAAAAGGGTGAAATCACCCCCAATGAAAAGAAAATTAAATGATAATTAAGAGGTATTTTGTCCAGTTCTATGCCAATGAATTCGACAATCTTATTGAAATAGATGAACATTTACAAATATATAAATTGACCAGATTAACAGAGCAATAAATAAAATACTTAAGTAACTGTATTTCAGGGAAAAAAGAGAGAGAGAGAGAGAGAGAGAGAGAGAGAGAGAGAGAGAGAGAGAGAAGTTAAACAAGTCATCCGTCGACAAACTACATAGGGAAAATGCTCCAGGACCACATGTATTTACAAGTGAATTCTATCAAACATTTCAAGAACAATTAATATAATACTATATAAAATATTGGGGAAAATAGGCAATTGTAGCAGCAAGCTCCCCAGCATCGCCAGGGTGACTGCCAATGCAGGTTCTTAGATCTGCTTTTCAAAAAGAAAGCAAGTCAAAATCGGTTAACAAGCTTACTTTAATCAAACATATATTACCTAGCTCAGGGGAAAAAGGTCAGCACCCCAAACTTCAGAGTATACAGACAGATCAAACAGACAGGCTTCCAAACTGTCCAAACATTATCAATACCAAAATTACAGTTACCAGAGAGGGAAGCATCAACATCTGGGTTTTCAGAGCCGGGGGGGGGCTCTCAACAGGTGCCCAGAGTCTCATCTGGTCAAATCACACAACACTTCTCAAAGTGAGCCCCAAAGCAAAGCCTCCCATCAGGGTTTATATATCCTTCTCCTGACTCAGAGAATGTAACCACCCTCTTGACCCACTGCCCAATCACACAACATCAAGGTGTGGTCATTCCTGAAAACCAGGCCTCCTACCACAAGTTCCATGTGACCACATTCAGCCTATTAGGAGGCAGAGTATATTTTCAAATCAAGGAGGGTTTTCAGAGTCTCTTAAGCCAATCAAAGGGCCTAGGGGCAGGGAAGATCTTTAAATCTGCATTTCCATTACAACAATGAAGGAGGCCTACCAAATTATTTTTACAACAGAAATATGGGACTGATACCTAAAGTGGGAAGATCCAAAACAGAGAAAGGACATTATATACCAATTTCCCTAATGAATATAGATGCAAAAAGTTTAAGTAAAATATTATCAAAGACATTATAGCAAATTATTTTGAGTATAATACACTATGACCAGATAGGATTTATAACAGCAATGTAGGCCTGATTCAATATTAGGAAAACTATCACCTTAATTGACCATGTCAACAACATTTTTTAAAAAATCATATAATTATCTCAATAGATAGAGAAAAAGCTTTTGACAAAATACAATACCTATTCCTATTAAAACCACTAGAGTGTATAGGAATCAAAGAGCTATTCATTAAAATAATGAGTAGCATGTACCTAAAACCATTAGCAAGCATTTCTACTAAGATCAGACGTGAAACAAGGATGTCCATTATCACCATTATCACCACTATTATTCAGTATTGTACAAGAAATGTTAACTTCAGCAATAAGAGAAGAAAAAGAAATTGAAGAGAGTGGCAAAGCCAAGACAAGGAATTTCTTGAACTCTCCCCAAAATCCCTCCAAAAACCTTTTAAAAATGACTTTAAACAAATTCTAGAACAACAGAAACCACAAAAAGACACAGTAAAACAAATTTCCAGCCCAAGAAAAGCTGGAAGATTGACAGAAAAGGTCTATTACACCAGAGTAAGAGAGGAACTCAGTCCAGTGCAAGTTATGCCAGCACAGACCAGACCCCAGTGAACATGGAAAAGGCCTCAGGGAACTGAATCACAGACATCTGTGGTTTTTCAAGACTTCTCAACCCACAAACATGAAAGACTACTTAGAAGGTCAGTAGGAAAGATCTGTTTGACTTGAGTGAGAGAAGAGAGCAGATCAGCCCTTACTCCAGTACAGCCCCAGGTGGTTGGCATTGGCAGTGGCTGCTTCCTAAGCTCTCAGCCCATAGACAGTAAGGGGACTGATCAAAAGGAGATTACAGGGGTCCCTTTGCTGGCACTGAGGTAGGATTCTGTTGTTTTGCCTATACTTGGATCTGGGTGGCAGTCCTGAGGCAAGGAAGAGCATTGGCAAAGCAGAGCTTGTGGTAGTGGTAGAGAGGGAACCCTCCTCACAGTTTCATGGTAGAAAAAATTGCTTGTGGTCACTCACAGACCAGAACACAGGGAAGGAAAAGAGTAAACAACTCTCCTTTAACCACATTACTTTGGGAAAACTGAAAACTTACAGGTCCCTAGAAATATCTCTGAAAACAGTTGCACAAACTCCTTGAAGCTTGGTAAGGTATACCCTCCACACTGGAAGCAGAGCTTTATTTTAAAAAAAGTGTTAAAAATTCAAATAATTGGCTGGGAAAATGAATAAACAGTGGGAAAAATCCAGACTATAAAACGTACTTTGGTAACAATCAAAACATTCCCTCAGAAGACAACATAGTCCAAGTTGTTTTGACTATGTTTTGACAAAAACATCCAAAGATTCCAAGAAAAATATGAATTGGTCTCAAGTCAAGGGAAAGCTCAGAAAGGGTTTTGAAAATCAATTAAGAAAAATAGAAGAAAACTGGGAAAAGAAATGAGAATGATACAAGAAAATAATGAAAAACTAGTCAGCTTGATAAAGGGAACCCAAAAGAAAAGTGAAGAAAATGACACCTTAAAAATAGATTAACTCAAGGGGGCAGAGCAAAGATAGTGGAGTAGAAATGGCACGTCAAAGGTGCTCTGCCCCCAGATCACCTCCAAACCATGTAAAAGGGGACTCTGAACAACTTCTGGAGCCCCAGCACCCACAGAATGACACAGAGAAGCTAACCTCCTGCTGAGGACAGCTCAGCAGCCCTGCTGGGAGCAGCCGGCACAGTGCTCTGGGAGCCCACAGCACAGTGTTCTGGGAACTGACAGCACAGGGCTCTGCAAGCTGAACCCAGGTCCGTGTGAGCTACCGGGCCAACAGTGGGCTGGATGGACCCCAGAACACCAGCAGCTGTGGCGATTCCAGAACTATCAACACATATGCCTAGGACAAAGTGAGCGGTTGATGCCTTATGGACTTTGGGACCAGTATTTGGGGAATGTGTAGGCTTCCTCCCCTGGGGGCTAGAAGCCACTCAGGAGACACATCATTTTGCAGTCCCAGTGGCAGCTCCAGCCCCTGGCCCAAACTGTAGGGAGATCCAGCAATCAGTCTTGGGGGTTAATCAGTCTTTTGGTACAGAAGCTCCCCTGTCTGGTGGCAGAGTCCTACTGTGGCAACAAGCCCAAAATTCAAGTAATTAAGTGGCAACATGGCTAGGCAAAGGAAACAAAATGAACAGAAAAACACAACAATAGAAAACTATTTGGGGGGCAAAGAGGATGGAAACATGGAACAGGAGGAGTATGTGAGTACAGAAATCTTACTCCAAAAGCCCCAAAGGAAAATATGAGTGGGTTACAGGCCATAGAGGACCTTAAGAAGGACTTTAAAAATCAAATAAGAAAAGTGGAGGAAAAATTGGGAAGAGAAATGAGAAGGATGCAGGAAAAGTATGGAATGAGAGTCAACAGCCTGACTCAGGAAAATAACACCTTAAAAATAGTGTGGCAAAGAAGGCCCAAAAGGGCAATGAGGAGAAAAATGCCTTAAAAAGCCAAATTTGCCAGATGGAAAAAGAATCTCAAAAGTTCACTGAGGAGAGTCATTCCTTCAGAGGTAGACTGGAGCAAATGGAAGCTAGTGACTTTATGAGAAATCAAGATGCTGTTAAACAGATCCAAACAAATTAAAGAATAGAAGGCAATGTAAAATATCTCAGGGGAAAAACACCTGACCTGGAAAATAGTTCCAGGAGAGGTAATTTAAAAATCATTGGACTACCTAAAAGCCATGATCAAAGAAAGAACCTAGAAATCAACCTTCCAAGAAATTCTCAAGGAAAATTGCCCCGATGTTTTAGACCCAGAGGGCAAAATGGAGGTTGAAAGAATCCACAGATCAACTCCTGAAAAAGATCCCAAAAAGAAAACACCCAGGAATATTATAGCTACATTCCAGTATTCCCAGATCAAGGAGAAAATATTCCAAGCAGCCAGGAAGAAACACTTTCAATATTGTGGAAACACAATCAGAATAGCCCAGGACCTGGCAATTTCTACACTGAGGGATCGAAGGGCATGGTATATGATATTCCAGATGGCAAAAGAATTGGGATTGAAACCAAGGGTCACCTACCCAGCAAAATTGAGTATTTTGTTTCTGGGAAAAATATGGTCATTCAGTGGAATAGAGGACTTTTAAGCATTCTTTTTTTTTTTTTTTTGGAGGGCAATTGGGATTAAGTAACTTGCCCAAGGTCACACGCTAGGTTTTTGTTTGTGTGTGCGTTAAGTGTCTGAGGCCGGATCCGAACTCAGGTCCTTCTGACTCCAGGGCCGGCACTCTACTCACTGTGCCACCTAGCCGCCCCGACTTTTAAGCATTCTTGAGGAAAAAACTCGAGTTAAATACAAAATTATACATCCAGACACAAGAAGCAAGAGATGCCTGAGAAGGTAATCAGGGAAAAGAAATCAAAAGGAACTTATCAAAGTTGACCTATTTACATTCTTACATGGAAAAAACAATAACTGTAACTGATGAAACCTTTCTCAGTATGAAAATAATGGAAGAAGGGTATATGGGCATATGAATACATATGTGAACGTGTGTATATATGTTTACAGTTATACATGGATAGAGGGCATAGGTTGAATTTGTTGGGAAAGGATGCTACTTAAGGGTTGAAATTATAAGGTGAGAGAGGAGAGTGGCAAGAGGAGATGGGCAGGACAGGGTAGGGTAAACTATGTCATGTAGAAGAAGCAAGGGGAAGTGGCTGCAGGGGAGGGGTAAAGCAGGAAGACAAAAAGGCAAAACCATATTCTCATTGAATTTGGCTCAGGGAGAGAATGACATACATACTAAATGGGATATCTCACCCTTCTGGAGAGTAGAAGGAAGGGGGATGAGAGAGGGCATGATGGAGTTGAGGGCATTTTGGGGGGCGGGGAGGTTGGAAGTTCTGACTTTTGAAGAGGGACAGGATAAAAGAAGGAAATGAACCAGGTGGGGGGTAGGATGGGTAGGAGGGAATTATAAACAGCCTTTTACAATATATCTACTATGATAATGTTTTGCATGGCTATGCATATACAACACATATTGAATTACTTATCTTCCCAGAGGGAATCGGTGACAAAGGAGTTAGGGAATAGATCTGAATAGATCGAGGTTTTAAAATTAAATATTTCAAATATATATAAATACTAGTATTGATACTATTTTACATGTAATTGGGGGATAAGATGTGCAGGCATTAGGGCACAGAGACGCACCTTGCTCTAATGGAAAAGTCAAAGGTGGTATGGGAGAAGATATGGGAGAAAGCAGATTGGATGAGGGACTATCTTGTGGGACTGCTATTCTAGGGTGGTGGGAATGGGAAAAACAGGGAAAAATTGTAACTCAAAATCTGGCAGAAATGAATGATGTAAACCAGAAGTTAATAAATCATTTGTTTAAAATACCAAAAAAAAAAAAAAAAAAAAGAAAGTGAACTTTGCAAAATGGAAATCTGATATTGGATGTTGTGTATACTAATATGGATCAGGGATTGAACAGCAGTAGCTTTTCTTTTAGGTTATTCTGGTATGGCCAATGGTGGCCTTTGATATTCCTGTCCATGAACAGTGTTTGTTCAAAATTCATCTATTGTATGATTAAATAGTATTATTTTAATGAGTCTTGAAATATTTCATGTTGAAAACATTTTCTAGATTAGGCTGCTATTGCTTAGAATCCCTTTCACTAAATTTTGACTGAATTTTAGTATTGTTACCATGAGTATATGTACATATGTATGAAATCTGTACATATGAATATTATTTTAATAAACTCGCCACTCTCCTTATTCAGGGAGATGTTTAAAAAATAGATTAACACAAATAGAAAAAGAGGTCCAAAAAGCCAATGAGGAGAAGGATGATTCAAAAAGCAGAGTTGTGTAAATGGAAAAGGAGGTCCAAGAGCTCACTGAAATTTTTTTTTTTTAAATTATACTGGAGCAATGCAAGGTAAAGGCTCTATGAGAAATCATGAAATTATAAAACAAAACCAAAAGAATTAAAAAAAATAGAAAACAATGTGAAATATCTCATTAGAAAAGCAACCTACCTGGATAATAGATCCAGGAGAGATTATTTAAAAATTGTTGCACTACCTGAAAGACATGATGAAGAAAAGAACCTAGATATAATCTTTAAGAAATTATTAAGGAGAACTGCCCTGATTTTCTAGGACCACAGGGCAAATGACTACAAATATATAACCTATATCAAATTTCTTTTCAAAGATTGTGGTTGGGGAAGGAAGAAGGGAAAGAATTTGGAACTCAAAGTTTTAAAAACAAATGTTAATAAATTGTTTTTACATGTAACTGGGAAATAAGATAACTCCCCGTCTCCCACATCCATTGATAAGGCAAGCAATGTAATATCAATTATAAATGTGAAGCCATGCAAAGCATATTTCCATATTACCAATGTTGCAAAAGAAAGCACGCACAAATAAGAAAAATTTCAAAAAAAGATCATGCAATCTGCACTCAAGAATTCATCATTTCACTCTCTGCAAGTGGATCACATTTTTTATGTGCTGCGGAATTGTTTTAGACTATTGTCTAAGTCACAGTAGCCAAGTATTTCACAACTGATTATTCATACAATATAATTATTACTGTTTACAATATTGTTTTGGTTTTGCTCACTTCAGTCTATATTGGTTTATAATGTCATCCCAGGATTTTCTGAAATTATTCTGATCAACATTTCTTAAACACAATTGTATTCCATTATAATTGAGCAGTCATTCCTTAAGTGATGGGCACCTTCTTAATTTCTTTTTTTTTTTTTTTTGGTCTTTATTAATTTGTTTGTTTAATTTTAGTTTATAAGATTCAGTTCCACAATTCCTTGAGTTTCAAATGTATTTGCCACCACAAAAAGAGTTGCTGTAAGCATTTTTGTACAGATAAGTCCTTTTTAGTTTTCTTCCATCTTTTTTTAAATTTGAAATATTTAATTTTAAAACTTCGAATTCCAGATTCCTTCCCTTTCTCCCTTGTCGCCCACTCCCTCTCTGAAGATAAGCAATTCAGCATGTGTTGTACAGGTATAGCTTTGCAATACATTACCATAGTAGGTATATTGTAAAAGACTGCTAGTATTTCCCTCCCTCCCATCACACACCCCCACCTGGTCAGTTCCCTACTTTGATCCTGTCCCTCTGCGAAAGTGGATACCTCCAACCTCACCACCCCCAGGTTTCATCAGTCACATTTATTTGTTTTCCATGTAGGAATGTAAATAGTTCAACTTTGATAAGTTCCTTTTGATTTCTTTTCCCTGTTTACTTTCTCAAGCATTTCTTGCTTCTTGTGTCTGAATGTCAGATTTTCTATTCAACTATGGTTTTTTCCTCAAGAATGCTTGAAAGTCCTCTATTCCACTGAATGATGATATTTTCCCCTTAAACAAAATACTCATTTTTGCTGGGTAGGTGATTCTCAGTTTTAATGCCAGATCTTTTAACCTGCGGAATATAATATTCCATGCCCTTCTATTGCTCAGTGTAGAAGCTGCCAGATCCTGTGCTATTCTGATTGTGTTTCCACAATATTGAAATTGTTTCTTCCTTGCTGCTTGCAGTATTTTCTCCTTGATCTGGGAACTCTGGAACCTGGCTATAATATTCCTAGAAGTTTTCTTTTTGGGATCTTTTTCAGGAGGTGATCTGTGGATTCTCTCAACCTCTATTTTGCCCTCTGGATCTAAAACGTCATGGCAATTTTCCTTGAGAATTTCATGAAAGATGATTTCTAGGTTCTTTTTTTGATCATGGCTTTCAGGTAGTCCAATAATTTTTAAATTATCTCTCCTGGATATATTTTCCAGGTCAGTGATTTTCCCAATGAGATATTTCACATTGTCTTCTATTTTTTTTTTTCATTTGTTTGGATCTGTTCAATAGTATCTTGATTTCCCATAAAATCATTAGCTTCCATTTGCTCCAGTCTAACACTGAAGGAATGAATCTCCTCAGTGAGCTTTTGAGATTCTTTTTCCATCTGGCAAATTTTGCTTTTTAAGGCATTCTTCTCCTCATTGCCCTCTTGAGCCTCCTTTCCCATTTGAGTTAGTCTATTTTTTAAGGTGTTATTTTCCTGAGTCAGGCTGTTGACTCTCATTTCATACTTTTCCTGCATCCTTCTCATTTCTCTTCCTAATTTTTCCTCTACTTCTCTTATTTTGTTTTTAAAATCCTTCTTAAGGTCCTCTATAGCCTGTAACCCACTCATATTTTCATTTGGGGGTTTTGGTGCAGGAGTCCCGACCTCACAGTCCTCCCCCTGCTCCATGCTTCGATCCTCTTTGCCCCCAAAATAGGGGTCTAATGTTGAATTTTTCTACTTATTTTATTTCCTTTGCCTAGGCATGTTATCTCTCAATTACTTGACATTTGGGCTTGTTGCCACAGTAGGACTCTGCCGATAGGCAGGGGAGCTTCCATCCCACATGTCGGGGTCTTCACAGCTTCCAGAGCTATTAGGTGGCTTCTGTGAATCCTCCACATGCTCTGGCAAGCTGGATACCCACCCCAAGACTTCCACCCCAGAACGCAATCCAGATCCAGGGAAGGTAAAGAGAGAGCGATTAACCCCCAGAGTGATCACTAGATCCTCCTACAGTTCACAGGCCAGGAGCTGAAGCTGCCACTGAAGCTGCAAAATGGCAGCTGTGCCACATCTCCTCAGCTGCTTCTAGCTCCCAGGGGAAGAAGCCTGTCTTCCCAAAATACTGGTCCTAAAGTCCATACGGCACTAACCTCTCACTTTGTCCTAGGCATATGTGTTGATAGTTCTGGAATCGCCACAGATGCTGGTGTTCTGGGGTCCCTCTAGCCAGCTGCTGGCCCTGCTTCCCTAGGCCTAAAACCGCAACTCACTGCCTGGCTCGCTGTCAGCTCCCAGCGAGCTGGGCTGGCCACTCCCTGCTGGGCTGCTGGGCTGTCCTCAGCTGGAGGTTAGCTTCTTTGTGTCGTTTTGTGGGTGCTGGAGCTCCAGAGGTTGTTCAGAGTCCCCCTTTTACATGGTTTTTAAGTGGTGTGGGTGAGAGCACCTTGGAAGTGCTGTTTCTACTCCACCATCTTGGCTCCGCCTCTTCCATCTCTTTTTGATACAGACCTAGTAGTGTTATTGATAGGTTATAATATGCGGACGGTTTTATCTGGGCATAGTTCCAAACTGATTTTTATAATGGTTAGAGTAGTTCACAAATCCACCAACAGTGTAGCAGTGTCCCATTTCCCCACTTCCTCTCTAAAATATTTTTTTCTCTACTTTCATGTTAGCCAATTTGATAGGTATGAGGTAGTATCTTAGAATTATTTTAGTTTGCATTTATCTAAACAGTAGTTCTTTATAGCATTTTTTCAAGTGATTACTGATAGCTTGAATTTTTTTTCTTCTGAAAACAGTTTGTGTCCTTCAATTGACTTGGATTCTATTTTTATAAATATGGCTATGTTGTCTATGTAATTGAGAAATGTGGCCTTTTTCAGAGAAATGTGCTTTACCACCCCTATTTCCTGTTCCATTTCTAATTTGGGTTGCATTAGTGTTGTGCATGTTTGTGTGTGTGTTTATAATTTTGTGTATTTGAAATTATCTGTTTTACATCCCATGCTCTTCTCTATCTCCTTTGAATCATAACTATGCACTTATCCATAGATGTGACAAGTATATTGTTTTAAAATAATCACCCAATTTACTTATGATGTTACCCTTTATGCCTAAAACGTTTATCCATTTTGATTTGTTCTTGGTATACAGTATAAGATGTTTTTCCTTGTCTAGTTACTGCCAAAATACTTTTAAATTTTCCCACCAATTTTTGTCCAATGCTGGTTTCATACTCCAAAAATTTGAGTCTCCAGGTTTAATAAACACTAGATTTCTATGGTCATTTACTACTTTGCATTATTGTATAACTAATCTATTCCACTGATCCACCACTCTATTTCTTAGTCATTACAGAATGTTTTGATGATTACCCCTTTGAAATTTAATTTGAAATCTAGTGTTGTTATGACTCCTTCCTTTATATTAAAAAAATTCCCTAGATATTCTTGACCTTTTACCCCTTTTAGGAATTTTGTTATTTTTTCTAGCTCTGTAAAATAATTATTTTGATTAGTATGGCACTAAATAATAAAATTAACTTGTATACAATTGTTAATTTAACACATACACACACAGAGACATAGGTTTGTCTTACCCAAAAGTAATTAATTTTTCTGCAGTTGTTTAGATCTGTCTTTATTACTGTGAAGAGTATTTTATACTTGTTTATATATATATGTATATATATATATATATATAGTTCCTAGGTTTGTCTTGACAAGTAGACACCCCAATATTTTATATTTTCTATAGTTATTTTAAATGGAATTTCTATTTCTATCTCTTACTGCTGACTTTTGATTGTGGTATACAGAAATGCTGCTGATTTATGTGGATTTATTTATATATCTCAACTTTGCCAACATTTGTTGTTGTTTTTTTTTAGTTGATTCTCTAGGTTTTTCTATGCATACCATCCTGTCATCTGCAAAGAGTTATAGTTTTGCGTTTTATTGTCTATTCTTATTCCTTCAATTTCCTTTTTTTTTTAAATTTGGCTGTAGTATTCTTGGGAATTAACATTTGACATCTCTTTCAGGAGGTGATCAATGGATTCTTTCAATTTTCATTTTACCCTCTGGTTCTACAATATGGAGGCAGTTTTCCCTTATCATTTCTTGAAATTTGATATCTAGGTTATTTTTTTTTATCTTAGCTTAAAGGTCTCCTAATAATTATTAAATTATATCTTTTTTATCTATTTTCCAGGTTAGTTGTTTTTCTGATGAGTTATTTCAATTTTTCTTCCCATTCTTTCATTCTTTTGGTTTTGTTTTATTCTTTCTTGATATCTAATGGAATCTTTAGCTTCCACTTGACCAATTTTGTTTCTTAAAGTGTTATTTTCATCAGTGAATATTTGTACCTCTTTTCCCATTTGGATAATTCTGATTCTTAAAAAAATTATTTTCATCAGTCACATTTTGTATCTCGTTTTTCCATTTTGACAATTCTGTTTCTTTCAGTTAATATCTTCATTATTTTTGTGCCTGTTTTAACCAATAGCAAAAAGAATAGTTATTAAAGAAAACCAGTATAGCTACAACTCCTCACACTTATTTGATTATACTAGGAGACCAAAATATCAAGAGACAGACAATGTAAATTGATATGTATCCACATTATAATAAAACTTAGATGACATAGGCACAGATCCAGGGTATGATTGCTGAATTATGCTTTTCTTCTTTTTTACA
Source organism: Gymnobelideus leadbeateri (assembly GCA_011680675.1). Taxonomy (NCBI): domain Eukaryota; kingdom Metazoa; phylum Chordata; class Mammalia; order Diprotodontia; family Petauridae; genus Gymnobelideus; species Gymnobelideus leadbeateri. Next base: position 176,997 of record WOXC01005256.1, on the reverse strand, counting down.
ATGTGCTTAATTTGGCCATCTGGGATTCTTTTTGAAAGTATCATTCTAAAAAAAACTTTGGAAAATAAGGATTTGCCTATTAATTTGAAATTATTATTTTATTTTACATAGGGAATACAAATTCTTTGGCTTAGCAATTTTCCAAATAAGTAAGCTATATTAAATATACATATTCTAGCACATTTGTTTCAGGCTTGCCACATGGGATATCTAACTACATACAAACATAGCATAAGGTATAAATTTTTCACTCTCATTTCCCTTAATGTGGCATGATTAAAAATCTTGGATATTTTATCATTCATTTCTGATGTTTCAGCTAGGAGTCTCTGAGTGGGACATAAAATGTAGAGAAAAGAAACAATTTTGGAAAATAATTGACTCAATTAAAAAAAAATACTTTGTCATAGAATTAACTATTTACTGCAAACAAGGAATACAATAGCAGATTTTAGGGTAATTTTCAATTGTATATTTATTTTTGGAAAGTATAATCTGCTTCAGAAAGAATACCTATAACCTGTGAAAGGTTGTACACTCTTTTCTGTACTGGTAAATCATACATCAGGTTAAATCTATTGGTGCTTCTTAAGAAATATTCCCATTTAGGAAATTTCCTTATTAGGAAAAAATGTTTTCCTTGCTATTATAGATCCCCTCAAGTTAGACATTTTTTTCTCTGAAAACTCAAGCCAAATTTTTCCACTTTGAAAGCCCCCACAATTGAAGGGGTTCTTCCTATGAATTTTTACCTTCGTCTTTGAAACTACTATAGTGTAAAGATAAAAGGATGTCTGTGTTTGGGATTAGAGAACTTGCATGTTAATCTAAACTTTGCTCTGTATTACCTGTGTGACCTTTGGCAATTAACTTAACTTATGTGTTTCTCAGTTAAATGCATGCAAACTAAATCCACCTATCAATGAGAGAGTTGCACAAAATTAACCAAGGTCAAGTTGTATCTAGATCTCACTCCTGTAATCTAAGAGCGCTTTTATGTGACACATAATTGACAGTTTCAGTTCTGGAGAGAATAGTAGGACCAGACATTTCAGCTGAAACTCTGCCATGTGTATTTCTTCATTTCCATGTTACATTTTAAAGTTACATAAAGTCATGAATATCCAGGTGAACCATTTTGAGTTCTGTTGTACAATTTTACGTGTAACAGACATTTCCTTTTTAAGAGGATGAGAAAAAAAATTGTATTTCAAACAAAATATAGGGCTTATTATTTGTGACACTCTTGGAGACAAACTAAATATATTTTCAATTAGAGGATTTTCATCAAGGGGCAATAACGTGGTATAGACACAATCACAGTGACTGTGTAGGTTGGAAAGTGCTTTTATTTCTGAAAGAAATTAAAACTAATTCATCTCTATTACCTGAGGGTCATCAAATAAAAAAAAAAAACTTAACTATATTATAGATCCAGATAATAAAAATGTTGAATGAAATAAAGCATACAACCAGTGCTGTTGAGCATACACCATATTCATGCTCGAATACATGCTATTTGATTGAAACTGTTAATTTAGAGAAAGGAAAGGAAGAGAGACATCAAGAAGATGTAGAGAATGTGACCACTCATTAAGGTTAAGTGAGAAATGCACACTTTCTGTCCATAACAACGAAATGTCTATGATTTTTCAACACCTGAGAGAACACTTTTAAAATACAATATCATCTCATAAGAAATATTGCCTATCTAGATTAGAGTTACTTAGTTTAATATTCTTTAGCTAAAATCTTTTGTGACATTTAAAATAAGTGTAGGGCAGAGCCAAGATGGTGGAGAAGAAACTGCATTTCCAAGATGCCCCCCCCCCCCCACCAGACCTCTTCTAAACCATGTAAAAGTTAGGGACTCTGAACAACTTCTGGAGCCCCAGCACCCACGGAACGACACGGAGAATCTGACCGCCCGCTGAGGACAGCCCAGCAGCCCTCAGGGAGGGCCAGCTCATCACTCTGGGAACCCAAGTCCGCTTGAGCCATGGTTTTAGCCCCAGGGCAGCTGGTCTGGCAGCTGGTTGGAGGGACCCCAGAACAGCAGCAGCTGTGGCAATTCCAGAATTATCAACACAGACATGCCTAGGACAAAGTAAAAGGTTAGTGCTGTATGGACTTTGGGACCAGTATTTGGGGAACGTGTCTACTTCCTTCCCTGGGGGCTAAAAGCTGCTGAGGAGACACTCGCCATTTTGCAGCTTCAGTGGCAGCATCAGCTCCTGGCCCGAGAACTGTAGGGAGATCCAGTGATCAGTCCCGGAAGTTAATTGCTCTTGCTTTAACCTGCTTGGATCTGGATTTTGATCTGGGGAGAGGTCTGGTGTGGGCATCCAACTTGCCAGAACCGGAAGTTGTGAATACCCCAACATTAAGGATGGAAGCTTCCCTGTCTGGTGGCAGAGTCCTACTGTGGCAACAAGCCCAAAAGTCAAGTAATTAAGTGGCAACATGCCTAGGCAAAGGAAACAGTATAAACAGAAAAATGCAACATTAGACTCCTATTTTAGGGGCAAAGAGGATCGAAACATGGAACAGGAGGAAGACTATGAGGTCAGAAATCCTGCTGCAAAAGCCTCAAAGGAAAATATGAGTGGGTTACAGGCTATAGAGGACCTTAATAAGCAGATAAGAGAAGTGGAGGAAAAATTGGGAAGAGAAATGAGAAAGATGCAGGAAAAGTATGAAATGAGAGTCAACAGCCTGGCTCAGGAAAATAACACCCTAAAGATAGACAAACTCAAATGGCAAAGGAGGCCCAAAAGGGCAATGAGGAGAAGAATGCCTTAAAAAGCCAAATTTGCCAGATGGAAAAAGAATCTCAGAAGCTCATTGAGGAGATTCATTCCTTCAGAGTTAGAATGGAGCAAATGGAAACTAATGACTTTATGAGAAATCAAGATGCTGTTAAACAGATCCAAACAAATGAAAGAATAGAAGGCAATGTGAAATATCTCATGGGGAAAACACCTGACCAGGAAAATAGATCCAGGAGAGATAATACAAAAATTATTGGACTACCTGAAAGCCATGATCAAAGAAAGAACCTAGAAATCACCCTTCAAGTAATTCTCAAGGAAAATTGCCCTGATGTTTTAGACACAGAGGGCAAAATAGAGATTGAAAGAATCCATAGATCGCCTCCTAAAAAGATCCCAAAAAGAAAACTCACAGGAATATTATAGCCTGGTTCCAGAATCCCCAAGATACAAGCAGCCAGGAAGAAACAATTTCAATATTGTGGAAATAAAATCAGAATAGTCCGGGATCTGCCAGCTTCTACACTGAGAGATCGAAGGGCATGGGATATGATATTCCAAACGGCAAAAGAATTGGGATTGAAACCAAGGGTCACCTACCCAGCAAAACTGAGTATCTTGTTTCAGGGGAAAATATGGTCATCCAGTGGAACAGAGGACTTTCAAGCATTCTTGAGGAAAAAACCAGAGTTGATTAGAAAATTTGACATCCAGACACAAGAAACAAGAGATGCCTGAGAAGGTAATCTGGGAAAAGAAATCAAGAGGAACTTATCAAAGTTGAACTATTTACATTCCTACATGGAAAAGCAATAACTGTAACTGATGAAACCTTTCTCAGTATGAAAATAATGGAAGAAGAATATATGGACATATGAATACTTATGTGAATGTGTGTATATATGTTTACAGTTATACATGTTTAGAGGGCAAAGGTTGAATTTGGTAGGAAGGGATGATACTTAAGGGGTGAAGTTATGAGGTGAGAAAGGAGAGTGGCAAGAGGAGATGGGCAGAGACAGGGTAGGGTAAACTATCTCATGTAAAAGACGCAAGGGGAAGTGGTTGCAAGGGAGGGGGAGAATAGCAAGGCAAAAAGGCAAAACCACATTCTCATTGAATTTGGTTCAGGGAGAGAATGACATACATACTAAATGGGATATCTCACCATGATGGAGAGTAGGGGGAAGGAGGAAGAGAGAGGGCATGATGGAGTTGAGGGCATTGTGGGAGGAAGGGAAGTTGGACCCACCCACTTTCGAAGAGGGACAGGATCAAAGTAGGAAATGGACCAGGTGGGGGGTGGGATGGGCGGGAGGGAATTATAAGCAGCCTTTTACAATATATCTACTATGGTAATGTTTTCATAGCTATACATGTACAACACATACTGAATTGCTTATCTTCCCAGAGGTAATGGGTGACAAGTGAGGAAGGAAATGGATCTGAAATCCAAAGTTTTAAAATTAAATGTCTCATATATACATACATACATATATATATATATATATATATATATATATATATATATATATATATATATACTATTACTAATACTATTTTGCATATAATTGGGGGATAAGATGTTCAGGCATTGGGGCACAGGAACTCACCTCGCCCTAATGGTAAAGTCAAAGGGGGTATGGGCAAAGACATGGGAGAGAGCAGATTGGATGAGGGGATATCTTGTGGGACTGCTATTCTGGGGTGGTGGGTAGGGGAAAATGGGGAAAAATTGTAACCCAAAATCTGGCGGAAATAAATGATATAAAACAGAAATTAATAACAATAAACAACAAAATGGAAAAAAAGAGGAATGTTTTGTATTCTTTTAAATTTTGTTCAGTTCTCTATATATTTTAGAAAAGAGACTTTTAGGGGAAATATTTTCCCTAAAAATTGTTTCCCATTTTTCTAATTTCCTTCTAATCATTGTGTCATTGACATTGTTGATACATTTAAAAAATAATGTAATGAAAATCTTCCATTTTATATATTATAATATACTCTTTGCTTGTTTAGTAATACATTTTTTTCTACATAAAAAAATAAAATAAGTGTAAATATAATGGGACACAAATGGAAATTACTGCTTTTTTCTCATAAATATTGTAAATCTCGAAGAAACAGATCAATCTCCCAATTTCTTAGTTGTCAGACAACAGCAATAATGGGAAACCAAGCAACCAACCAACAGCAACAAATATCTATCTGAAGACAGATTGGAAAGGATGCTATTTTGGATCCCTGAGATCATTTATGGGTGAAATTCCTAGAATAAGAAATCCATTCATTAGGGAAGATCAATAACTCATCTGGAGCTTATTTCCTTTGGTTTCCTTGAAAATCATAAGTTAAGTAACTTGTTATAGCAATATATGTACACACATTCATAAATCATTTGTGTACATGTATTTGCACATATGTGTAGACATATACATTATGTATATAAAAATATATTAATTATATATAAATATATAAGTATAATATACATAAATATAAATATGTCTATGTATACATGCCTGTATATGTATATACATTCATATATACACGTGTGTGTATTTGTGTGTGTGTGTGTGTGTGTGTGTGTATAAAGAGAGACAAAGACAGAGAAAGAGACAGAGACTGAGAGAGATTCTTATGTCTATGTCTAGGGTTAATCTATTTTATCCACTTGGTCTGTTTTCTCTAGGTGGTGTAGGATAGTGAATAAGACTGGAGAAAGGAATACTGGGTTTTAAGCCAGATCTGACACATACAGCCTGCTTCATCTTAGCCTCCAAGTTTAAGAGTATAGATTTCAGAGAAGATGAAGATTTGCAATGCTAGAGGGACTTACATGTATCTCTAAAATTACAGATCCCCTTCCTCTACACTATCAAGTCTATAGACACCTTAAAATTGAAATGAAGGAATTAGGAAATTCCCTACTTGACTGAGAAGAAGAAATCATTCTCAAATGAATATGTGAAAATAATTGATGTGAATTTTTTTAGGTTTGAATCATGAAAAGAATCTGATTATAAATTTTATACATTTAATTATTTTCTATGGTTTGCTATTCATTAGAAAGTGGTTCCCAAAATATTATTTCGTTTGGAGATGAACACCAGAAAACTTCTGTAATGGGTTTCTTGATTATTAAACTTCAATGTCAAAGAAAAAAGATTCATATTTTAAGCAAAAAAAAAGTCAATCATCAATTTAGAATCAATTGTTCTTTAAATGTTTTGTAGAAATCACTAGTAAATCCATCTGGCCCTGGAAATTTTTTCCTAGGGAGTTCATTGATGGCTTGTTCAATTACTTTTTCTGAGATTGGGTTATTTAAGTAGTTTACTTCCTCTTCAGTTAATCTAACTGTGCAATTTATATTTTTGTAAATGTTCATCCATTTCACTAAGATTGTCAAATTTATGTGCATACATTTGGCCAAAATAATTCATATTTATTGTTTTAATTTCCTCTTCACTGGAAGTATATTCACCCTTTTCATTTTTAATACTCATAATTTTGTTTTATTCTTTCTTTTTTACCATAATGATTAAAGGTCTGCCCATTTTATTTTTTCTTCATAAAACCAGCTCTTAGTTTTATTAATTCAACAATTTTATTAAATTCAAATTTATTAATTAATTTTAAATGACATCAAAAAACCAATTGTGGGATATCAGTGCTCTGAGACCTCATGCAAAATATTTAATATTGAATTTTCAGATTGGAGAGGTACGTCAAAGCCCTTGTTATTGTTCTTTGAAAAAGAAAGAGGACTGATGCCTCCTCCTTCTGCAATCCTCATGTAAGAGCTAAAGACTGGTATGAAAATGATTTTTGATTTCTTTGCAGTCCTAAGTCAATATGACCAAATGATTCCAAAGATTTATTCTTTTGCAAACCCTATAAGTGCAATAGAAGTATGAATTTGGATAAAAATCCATAAAAGTCTGTTATTATTCGTCTCTAATATCATTTTGGGTCACTTCATAATTCATGTTGACTTAATTTCAAGGATTTGAAATGCAAAGAAATAAAAGTCCTAGATTTTGTCTTTGTGGACTTGTTTTGGTTGGTATTTCCTTGTTTTGGCCTTTTTTTAACAATAAAAAAAGGATTTAAGGGTCATTATCATTATTATTTTATTCATATCTTCAATGATAGTTAGAAATCATTCTAGGATATGTCATAATCCTATTACTCATTTATATTCAGGGTTCTTTTAACTATTAAATTGTTAAAAAGCAACAGTGTTTGCTATTAAAAGTATTGGAATATGAACTCATCTGTGGGATCAGTAAAATCATAATCAGTATGAATTTAGTAGGAAACATGGTGATGCTATTATTTTCTTTGTAATCTTATGCTATTTTGATTTCTTCTGCTAGCTATCTATATTTTAAGCTTTTTTAAATACAACATTGATTAGAGATTAATAATAGCTATGTAAGGCAGCATGAATTAAAAAATATTTTCCTTAAATTCCAATGTAACATCCAGATGACACAAACATGAGCTTCTATTGTCATAATTCTCCAGGCAGAGTATAGTTTATTGGGTGAGTGTTCCAGTATATTTTGGGGTTTGTAGTATGGAGATTTTCTTTCTAGCCATAGATGAAAGATGCTCAGTTTTTGATGTATAATTCTTGTTGGGAGGTCATGTTTTACTACAGTAACTGCTTGTTTTTCCAGTCAGAGTACCTACTTCCTATTATAATTTCTTTGATCAGAATGTCTGTTACTTAAGGATAAGTCTTATAAAATTTCTGGTGCTAATCATCTCCTGAACTGCTGTCATAAATGTCTCCATTTCCAAAAATAATTTACATGACTCAGAGATTTGTTTGATACATTTTTTATATATTGTTACTAGGAGTTCATATGGCTGTTTTCAATAAACAACCTTTTGATTCAATTGTTGTATATTAATTGTTTTCATATGCTTCAAAAGAAGGTAAACAACTTTAAATCCCACTTGATAAATCCACCAGTGTGTACATGTTGTTAGATTTTGCTGTTGCTTGAAGTGATGTCTGCTTATTCCAGAAACATCTCTGTAGGTTTGTAACATGTGCTCTAAGAATTACAATTTAAAAAGAGTGAGGAAGAACTCTTCCTCACTTTATCTTGACACTCTGAAGCATTCTGCAAAATCAGAAAAAAAAGTAAGACCTCCAACCTGTTGGGCTGCTTTCTGATGGCAAAATTATGGAAGGGCATTTACAAGAGTTAGGCGCTGATAGGCATTTTCAAAGGAATTTCAAAATTGATGAGTTTAAGTATCTGTTTATTTGCATAACATTCTGATCAAAACTTCATGAACCCTTCCTGATATCTATGTATTCCTGGAATATTTTTCCCCTTTATCTCATTTAAATCTCCAAGGTTATTTTGCCATATGAAACATCTTCTTTACTTTTACTCTAGTAGAGTTAATATTTCTTCTTACTAATATTCTGCAGAAGCTAAATTCTGTGGCTACTGAGAATGCTATATTAATAAGGGGATACTTTGTGCTATAGGTTCTATTTGTCAAACTTCCTTCATAGGTCATGGTAAACAAAACTGAGATCTTGGTGTGTTGCTCTATCTGATCAACTACTGTGGTATTTAAGCCTTGAACTACAGTACTTAATTTTTTGTTTCAGTTGCTCGGTCATTTTTCAGTTATCTCCTATCCTTCCTGGGGTATTCTTGGAAAAAAACAAAACAAAACAAAACAAAAACCCTTTCCTGTTTGTGTTTCTTGGTTTTATTCTGGACAAAATAGCTTCCACAAACAGGCTTTTTGGCAACAAATACCAGAAATTTCCCTTCCAAGGATCCTCTTCTCCATCCTTCTCCATCACCTCACTCTTTTCCTGCTAAGACAACCTGGGGTTAATATGTGAAGAAACTAACTTCACTTAGGTTTTCTGTAATGAAGAGCAAAGAATATTCTCCTCTCTTGAGTCTTGGTATAGACATATCTCCCACGTGCTCAAGCCCAAAGTAAAGTAAAAATTGCTTATTTTAACATTTTTATAGGCAAAGAAACTAAGGCCCAGAAAGGGTGGAGCTAATTCCTGGTCCCACAATGAATCAGTGGCAGAGTCAGGACTACATAACTCTACTTTTCTTATACATCTTTCCAGCCAAATCCTCTCAGGGGAATTCTGGTACATGACTGAAATTCCATTTCTTCTATCTAGAAATATGAATAAATTGAATGATAAATCATGGGCTTTTTATGGCTAGATAACACCTTATAGTTTAGCCACCAGAGGGCCTATACTATCTTTATCCAAAGCACTCTAGGGTCTCTATCTGACTTTTTTTTTTAATAAAGGACTGTGACTATTTTTTACATATCCCTTTCATAGTTTGACTTTGGAACAAACTCAGATACTCAGTTTATATTTCATGCCCCAAAAGTCAATTATCACACACACACATATATATGTGTATACATACATACACAATCAATATACATGTATGTATGCATCTATATATGCATGTATATACAGACACACATATATATATATACACACACATATATATGTACGTGTGAGTGTGTGTGTGTGTGTGTGTGTGTGTGTGTGTGTGTGTGTATATAGCTAGATAGCTAGCTAGATATCCTTTTTAGGCTATCCAGAAAAATAAAATGTAAATAAATGAAATAAAATATAAAGCAACACTCAGAAGTAGAAATTTCATAAGAAATATGTTAGGTGCCATTGCATAGCTGTAGTCTATTTCTATCAACCCAGGAATAAGTATTGAATACATACTCTGGACCTAGCATCCTACAAGGCACTATAAAGATAGAATATATTTATCATTTTAATATCCTGACTGATGAATGCCCAAACAGGCAGTAGACCACCTAGATTCCATATGTCAACATCAGAAAAACACAGACAAGTAAGAAATCAATGGAAAAATTGCTACAAGTGACATCTTCTGTCCCAGAATAGCAAAATAATAACAATAACAACCACCCCAGGGGCAATAGGAAAGGGAACTCCTCCAGTAAAGCAAGTATTCATGTAGCCAAAGACACAGTGCAAGGCTATGTCCTACAGCCATAAGAACAGAAAGCTCCCCTAAGAATGTTTTAGGTAGAGTAGAAGATACTAGGTTTATCAGAAATTCCCAGGTGACTTTGTAAGAAGCATACAGCAGAGAACAACCACCATGTTGCCACAGGGTTCAGACTGAGACATGTCAGGCCTAGGGTCTCTGAGTTCCCCAAGGGACACTCTGTTCTCAGATAGCAGAGAGCACCCTGATGAGCCAATGTTCTGAACTTCAAAGATCCAAGGAGGCCTAACCCCAAGTGTCAGAGAACAGAACAAAACAATAGACCAAGGACAATACCACTCATGACCAACAGAGAGTCTCCCCACTCAAAAGAAGAAATGACTGCTAACAGTAAACATATACTTAAAGGGAGAAAAAGACAAATTTTTCCACAAGGATTATGTGAATGAATTCCTAGAAAAATGAAGGAATCTCCTGGTTTTTGAAGCCTCTGAAAGAAAAAATTTAGAGGAGAATAAGTACTGTAGATAAGAAATTGTTGAACTTTACCCAAGAAATTGATTCCTTTAAAAAAAAAAAACTAGAATAGAATGAACCAATATAGCAATGGTTCCATGAGATGGCAAGAAATATTAGGACAAAAACAAACATTTAAAGATATGATAAAATATAAGCTATCTTTTATAAAAGAATAACTGACTTTGAAAATAAACCAAAGAGATTAAATTAAATATTTTGGAAAGAAACAAAATTCAATTTAAAAAGGCCTTCTGTGATTCTTTTCCTGAAGTGAGCAAAATACACAAATACACAAAAGGAAGTACAGTAGTCTTTGGGGGCATGTGCACATAGCATTTTTATCCCACCATAGGACATGGGCTGGTTTCTCAGGCATACCTGGAGCAAGCCTTACCATTAGTTCTTGCTCTGTGTGAAAGGTCTAAAAGGAGTACTTCCCTAGGTGTGCTTGCAGACAGCAAAGTCAGAACTCCTGAATATGAATTGGTTATAGGCCATGGAGGAACTCAATAGGTATTTTGAAAATCAAGTAAGAGAAGTGGAGGAAAATTTGGGAAGAGAAATGAGAATGATGCAGGAAAATCATGAAAAAGCATGTCAAAAGCCTGCTAAGGGAGAACCAAAAATACACTGAAAAAAATAACACCTTTAAAAAATAGATTAACTCAAATAGCAAAAGAGGCCCAAAAAGCCAATGAGGAAAAGAATGACTTAAAAAAACCTAATTTGCAAGATGGAAAAGTAATTTCAAAAATTCACTGAAGAGAATCACTCTTTCAAAATTAGATTGGAGCATTTGGAAGCTAATGACTTTATGAGAAATTGAGATACTATAAAACAGATCCAAACAAATAAAAAAATAGAAGGCAATGTAAAATACCTAATTGGAAAAAACTACTGACATGGAAAATAGATCCAGTAGAGATAATTTTAAAAATATTGGACTACCTGAAAGCCATGATCAAAAAAAAAAAAAAAGAGCCACGACACCATCTTTCAAGAAATTATTAGGCAAAATTGCCCTGATATTCTGGAACCAGAGGGCAAACTAGAAATGGAAAGAATTCTGTGATCACCTCTTGAAAAAGATCCCCAAAAGAAAACTCCTAGGAATATCTTAGCCAAATTCCAGAGTTCCCAGATCAAGGAGAAAATACTGCAATCAATCAGGAAGAAACAATATGAATATTGTGGAAACACAATCAGGATAACACAAGACTTAGCACCTTCTACATTAAGGGATCTATGATATTCTGGAGGTCAAAGGAGCTAGGACTAAAACCAAGAATCACCTACACAGAAAAAACTGAGTATAATACTTCAGGGGAAAATATGGCTATTCAATGAAATAGAGGATTTTCAAACATTCTTGATGAAAAAACCAGAGCTAAACAGAAAATCTGACTTTCAAATACAAGAAGCAAGAGAAGCATGAGTAGGTAAACAGGAAAAACAAATTATAAGGAACTTATTAAAGTTGAACTATTCACATTCTTCCATGGAAAAATGATAATTTTAACTCATAAAATTTTTCTCAGCATGAGGATAGTTGAAGGAAATATATATGTATACATATATAAATATATATGTGTAGGAGGGTATATGTGTATGTAAATATATATGTGTGTGTGGGCATATCTATGTTCATATATACACAGAGGACACTGGATGAGTTGCATATGAAGGGATGATAACTAAAAATAAAATTAGCAGGTGAGAGGGATTTATTGGGAGAAGGAGAAAGGAATAGATGGATTAGGGTAAAATATCTCATAAAAAAGCAGCAAGAGAATAGTTTTACAATGGAGCAGAAGAGCAGGAACGTGAAAGGGAATTGGTCAACCTTACTCTCATGGACTTTGGCATAAAGAGGGAATAACATAAACTCTCAATTGGCTATCTTACCCTACAGGAAACAAGGGGAATAGGGGATAAGAAGGGGGGATGATAGAAGGGAGGACAGATGGGGGTGATGTTAGTTAGACTAAAACATTGTTGAAAAGGGATAAGGTCAAAGGAGAAAATTAGTATAAGTGGGGGTGGGATAGGATGGAGGGAAATATAGTTAGTATTTTACAATATAACTATTATGGAAATGATTTGGGTAACTACACATGTACAACCTATATTGAACTGTTTATCTTCTCAGTGGGGGTGGGTGAGGAGGGAAGAAGGGAAAAATATCTGGAACTCAAAGTTCCAAAAAATATATGTTTAAAGGGAAAAAATGGTTTTTACATGGAACTGGGAAATAAGATATACAGGCACTGGGGTATAGAAACCCATCTTCCCCTACTAGAAATTTGGGGGAGTTATGGGGGCAGATATAAGAGAGAACTTATTGAGGGAAAGGGTATTCAATAGGCTTGCCATTTTGGGGTAGTGGGGTAGGGAAAAGATGGGAAGAAAAACCTGTAACTCAAAATTTTGTGGAAATGAATGTTGCAAACTATAAATAAATTAATTAATTAAATGTACCTTAAGGTTCTATGTACATGTTATTGTCGCTGCTAATTTAATATTGTTATTAATAAGTAGTAGTACCAACATCTTCATCACTATCATCTTTGTTATTCCTTGTGTGATTTTATTTTATTTAAAATATTTTAGCAACTTTTAATATAAATGACATTTTAATGAAACAAGGTACAACTTGGAAGATGTCTAACAATAAAAGTAAAAGCCAATGTAGTTTAGAGTGTTTACAGTTTTTCAATCCCTGGTTAGAGGCTTCCCAGACTTTTTCAGTCAGTTCCTCCTCCTCCTTAATCTGCCCAAACTCACAGTTTGGGGAAATCTTGATAGTGTTCCAAGGTTTCTTCATAGAGATCCTATGTTCTCTTGTTGTTGACAAGGAACAACATGGGAGGTACAGATGTATACTATTTACCTCCAATAGTGCAATATTCAAGGCAATTCTAGTCCAACTTTTTATAGAGGTTCCTAAATGTAAAAATGTTCAGTGTTTTAATAACGGTCCCTTAACTTAATCAAAGCAATCTGATCTCCTTGATTCAGAAAGTTGCCTCCAAAAGCCCATCTCTGCTTATCCTGTACAACTCCTGACTGTTCCTCTCCCAAAAGTTTGCCCTAGAAAATCTATCCACCAAGTTAGAGGCCTTCCTCAATTTCTCCTAACATTCCCAGGATAACAGGGGAATCCTCTGGTTGTCTGTAGGACCCCTTGCTCTTGTCATAGGACCAACCCATCTTCTCTCCCTATCATACAAATTTCTGACATCCTTTATTCCCATTCTTTAGAATTTCTCATTGGTTATATGTTGAGACCTACTCACACCATAAAATTCTCCATTGCTCTCTGACAGCTTTTTATTGGTCAGAGGTAAAATATGTTCCAGATCTAATTGCCTTACAGCAATACTTGAAAACTGATAGTATTAAAAAGCTTGAGGCCAGGAAAATCCTTGAAATTTCCTGAAGGTGATGCAGTATCTTCTGTTCAACCCTAGGCCCAGTTCATTATTCCAGACATACATATTGATGAATAAGCTAGCCCTGCATCCAAGTACATGTTGATATAGGTAGAAAGTAATTTTCTTTCCCTTTTGTGTGAATAAATAGCCTAAACTTTTTATGTAATTACATACCTCCTCTAGGAAGGGCTTTTTGGAATCAGTTCAGTCAGTGACAAATGTGGAGGACTTCATCATACAGAACCTTTCATATTCTCTGGATCAAATGCTACCGTTGTTAGAAGTTCAGAAGAATGCGAAACCTCTCCAGATGTTTACTCTTTCTTCTTCAACCTCAATGAAAATAAGGTTCCCATATTACCAGCTCTGCACCCCCATCTGCTTCTTCTATATTAATCTTCCTTTCATGCCCCTTTTTAAGAAAAAAATGTTTTTTGCCTTTTCTTATCCAATTTTTTTAGGATCACCCAATAATTCATCATTCAACCACTATCTTTCTTTCAAACTACCTTAGTCATGATGAGAGTTCTAAAAATATTGATAATATTTTCATGTAACATAAGTAAACAGTTTAACCTTAATGAATACTTTGTATTTAGTCTTTAAAACATTCTTGATATTTCTTCTAGATTTTTCATGTTGAATTTTCCATGTTTGGTCTTTTTGTTACAATTACCTGAAAGTCTTTCTATTGGTCAAATTTCCAGTTTTTTTTGCATTCAGAATTATACTCATTTGCTGAGTAAGATGTTATTGGATGCAACCTTAGATACTTTTTACTTCAAAATACAATGTTCTAAGCCCTTTGATCTTTTGGTGTAGAAGCTTATAGGTCTTGTGAAACTTTGATTTTTTCTCATAGTATTTCTTTATTTTTTTTCCTGTTGCTTGTGATATTATTTCCTTACCTTGGGAATTTTGAAACTTGCCTATAACATTCCTGTAAATTTTCTTGCTGGAATCTTTTTCAGATGATGAATGGTAGACCTTTTTCTATTTCCACTTTCCAATCTTCTAGAAGCTCAGGGCAATTTTCCTGAAGAATTTCTTATAATATTGCATACGGATTTTTTTAACATAACTTTCAGGTAGTCCATCAATTCTCATATTGTCTTTCCTTGAACTCTTCTCCGGGTCAGTTGTTTTTCCAATGATATGTTTCATATTTTCTTCTATTTTTTGAGTTTTGTTATTTCTTTTTTTAAACAAATGCTTCATTAACTTTCCTAAGTGAAGATAAGAATGTTTGTACCACAAATCTACCTCTATAAGCTGGTGAAACTTTTTAAAACTAAATGAAGCCTTATTTACAAATGAGGGCAATGATGAGAGAATTCTCTATCATCGAATAATTTGACATTAGGTGACATGGGCTCATGACCACAGATTGCTTCCCAAACCTAGTTATCAATCTCTAAAATATGCCAATAACCTAAAATAGAATAAGATGTAAATATAGCTTCCTAAAATGTTTTAGTTGTTCATATTGATCATTAATAAATTTAACTGATCTTTATAAACTATTATTGTGAATGGAAATATTGATCAACTGGATACTTAATCCAAAGATTTAGTTAACTTAAATTTGTTTATTCTTTTCTATGACTTTTTTGAACTACAGAATATAGAGATATGATTGATTGTAAGCATGATCTAACACAGGTTCCCCCTTACTCTAAATTAGAGAATGAATATCAAGAGAGGGAACCTATGGAAATACATTTTTTGAAAGTTAAACAGTAAATTAGTAGCGATGATGAGATATCTCTCTTTTCTTCCCCCATTCTTCCCTCTCTGTATCTTTCTCTCTCTGCCTCTATGTCTGTCTGTATGTCTGTGTTTTTGTCTGTGTCTGTGTCTCTCTTTGTCTGTGTCTCTCTGTGTCTGCATCTCTCTGTTTCTATCTCTCTCTTACTCTCTCCTTCCTTCTATCCTGTTACCAATCCTTATAAAGCATTAAAAAAGCAAAACAAGTCGTGAAGAATGAATAAGTTGTCAACTTAGGCTATTTGAATAAATTTCTAATTATGGATTTAAGCAAACAAACAGCATTGATGAACATTTTGAAATAGTTAGCAATTTTTCTCATTACTTAATTGGAGTCTTTTGATACACTATCCACCAAGGGAGTAGGAAGATTACCATTGAAAAAGAAAGGTTAATCAGAGAATCTCATTTCACTACAGCTGTTGTCAAGACGTCTTTCTGATAAGAAATCAGCATTCTGCTAAAAATAGTTACTAATAATTTATACTGGTGCTTAGCTGTACTTCCAAAGAGAATAATGGTGTGTTTTGATGAAGCACCTGATCAGAGTCATGGAGAAAGTAGATAAAAAGTACAGGGCATTGAATGCTGTAGTCAACTTATAAGCAAGAAACCAACTTATAAGCATTTATTAAGCAAAGGTAATGCACTGAGCATCACAAAACAAAGGCAATTCTAAATTGGACTTTATATGAGTACATGACTGATGTGGTAGATTAGATATTAGTAATGATAAATTCACATCTGCATAAGAAATGCCCAATAGTACAAAGAATATTATTTTGTCTGCTTTCTCCTATTTTTCTCCTTTCCATTTACATTATGGAGTTAATATTTCCTCAGCCTTAAGGAAGGGTTGAATGACTTTCATTAATGTTCATTTCCATAATCTCAAAATAAATGTTATTTCATATACATATATTTATATCTATCTATATCTATATCTATCTATCTATCTAATGACATAAGGAAAAGAAAAAATAAAATAAAACAAAATGATGGTGAATTATTGTACACACTCATGAAATTTATAGAATTTTTAACTTTTTACTACAAAAAAAAATTTAACTCATTACTACAAAAAAAATTTGTAATTTTCCCCTCTTTCTTAATTTTGTAAATATGATTTTTCTGACACTTCTAACAAATGTTAAAAACAGTTTCTAATTTTCAAAAGCACAATCATTTATTAAATCTTTTTGCTTGTAATTTTATTCATTTCTTTTTAATTGTGATTTTTTTCATTCTGTGCTCAGCGTAAATATATAAGCATTTTGAATTTCTAATTTTTACACTGAAAATCCAATTTAAGAAACTATTTGTCACCCTTGTCAATTTAAGTATTCAGGAATATAAATTCATCTTCAAGAGTTGTTTACTCATACATCATAAATGTGGATTTGTTATTATCTTTAATCGAATTTTTATCTCTACTATTCTCTCTCTCTCTCTCTCTCTCTCTCTCTCTCTCTCTCTCTCTCTCTCTCTTTCTCTCTCTCTCTCTCTCCTTTTCTGTATTGAATTCTTTATTAATATTTTCTTCATTTCTGTTATTATTATAGTCTATAAAAGTAGTATTTATAATTTTCACTGTAAAATGTACATATAAGGATTTTTCCATATATTGTGATCAAATTTTGTAAAAGTTCCCTGCATATTTGAGAAATTAAATTGACAATTATTGCCATTTGTCTCTTCAATTATCTCACAAATTCTGTTTTTTAGCATTCACTTATGTTCTGTGTCTTACTCTTATTTATTTATGCCATTATTGAGAGGGTAAAATCCAATTGTTCTATTAAAATATTTTGTATTTTCATTAATATTTTATGTATCATCATTTAATATGCATATATACTTAATATTTGTAAACATGTTATGGTCTTCATGTTTCTGTCTCAATGTTTTTTTTTCATTTCCATTTAGTTTTATGTAATATTGTGGCTGTGAGTCTTGATTTTGTGAAATTAAATAAAACATTGTACTTTTTATTCCAATCTCATAATTGCTTAGCCATTTTCCTATCTTATGGGCACTAACACCATAATTCTCTGTTATCTTAAAAAGTAGTCCTCTAAATGTCTTAGCATTTATGGTGACTTTCTTCTTATTGATGACTTCCTTTGGGCATAAATCTAGTAGTGTAATCTCTAGGTCAACGGGTATGGACATTTTAATAATTTTATTTGCAGAAGTCCAAATTGCTTTCCAAAGTGACTGCAGTTATGATTCACTTCACTTATAATATCCTTGTGCATCTATCTTCCCTCAGTCTTTCAGACCAACAATACCCTTATGTACTTAACTTCTTTCAGTCTCTCAGACATTGATGATGCCCATCTTTTTGATAACTTTTGGTACTAGTTGTTGCCTCTTTAAAATTATTCTTGTTCCAGCTTATTTCTTGAATTTTTTAAATTGGGTCCACTTCACTGTTGTTTCTCTTAGGGAAAGTCTGCCTTGCTTGGTATTACCATGGATCCCCTGGATTCTTCTGTTAACATCAAGCACCCAGAGTTATAACCGTGTAGATTTTTGAGGTACAAAGTATGGGATCTTCAGAGACCTTAGGAAAAAGTGTTAAGAGACCCTGTGTGAGGCTGTCCTCGTATGAGTACTGTGCTAATTTTCTACTGCCCTCTTTGTTGTCCACTCAGGAATGTCCAAGATCCATATCCTAACACTTTCTGACAAATCTGGCTCACTAGGCCTTTATCAAGGCAGGCATAAGATCTTACAGGGTAAAAATGTCCTTTGGCATTGACAAGTGAAACTAAGAGCCTAACTTGTTCCAATACTGGCTTTCCTAGTGGTCCACTTTCCTCTTCTCACCAGGCTTTTTTTTCCCCAAATGCTTTATTAACTTCTGGTTTAAATCATTCATTTCCATCAGAATTGAGTTACAGTTTTTCCCCTGCCCATGACTCCAGAATAGCAGTCCTATAGGATATCCCCTCATCCAATCTCCTCTCTCCCATCTCTTCTCCCATACCCCCTTTGACTTTTCCAGTAGGGCAAGGTGAATCTTCATGCACCAATACCTGCACATCTTATCTCCCAGTTATATGTAAAATAGTATCAATAATAGTATTTATATATTTTTAAAAACATTTTATTTTAAAACTTTGAATTCCAAATTCAATCCCTTCCTCCCTTGTAACCCATCATTACTGGGAATATAAGGAATTCAATATATGTTGTACATGTGTAGCTATGCAAAACATTACCATAGTAGATATATTGTAAAAGACTGACTATATTTCCCTCCCTCCTATCCCAATTCCCACAGGGTCCACTCCCCATTTTGATCCTGCCCCTTTTTAAAAGTGGTTGCTTCCAACTTCCCTCCACTCCAGGCTGCCTTCCCTTCCATCATCTCCCTCACATCCCTCCCATGCCCACTCTGCTATAGGGTGAGATATCCCATTTAGTATGTATGGCTTTCTCTCCCTGAGCCAAATACAATGAGAATAAGGTTTTGCCTTTTTGTCTTCCTGTTCTTCCCCTCCCCTGCAACCACTCTTCCTTGCCTCTTCTATATGAGATACTTTACCCAATTCTGTCTCTCCCCATCTACTCTCATTATATTCTTCTCTCAATTTTACCCCTTAAGTATCATCCCTTCCCATTAAATTTGACCTGTACCCTCTATCTACGTATACCTGTAAACATATACACACATTCACATATGTATTCATATGCCCATATACACTTCTTTAGTTATTTTCATACTTAGAAAGGTTTAATCAGTCACAGTTATTGTTTTTTCCATGTAGGAGTGTAAATAGTTCAACTTTGATAAGTTCCTTTTGATTTCTTTTCCCTGTTTACCTTCTGAAGCATCTCTTGCTTCTTGTGTCTGAATGTCAAATTTTTTATTCAACTCTGGTTTTTTCCACAGGAATGCTTGAAAGTCCTCTATTCCACTGAATTACCATATTTTCCCCAGAAGCATGATACTTAGTTTTGCTGGGTAGGTGATTTTTGGTTTTAATCCAAGCTCCTTGGCCCTCCAGAATATCATATTCCATGCCCTTCTATCCTTCAGTTTCAAAGCTGCCAGATCCTGCTCTACCCTGATTATGTTTCCACAATATTGAAATTATTTCTTCCTGGCCACTTGTAATATTCTCTCCTTGATCTGGGAATTCTGGAACCTGGCTACAATATTCCTATGAGTATTCTTTTGAGGATCATTTTCAGGGGGTGATCTCTTGATTCTTTCAACCTCTATTTTGCCCTCTGGATCTAAAATATCAGGGCAATTTTCCTTGAGAATTTCTTGAAGGATGATTTCTAGATTATTTCTTTGATCATGGTTTTCAGGTAATCCAATTATTTTTAGATTATGTCTCCTGGATCTATTTTCCAGGTCAGGGCTTTTTCAAATTGCCTTCTACTCTTTCATTTGTTTGGATATGCTTAACAGTATCTGATTTCTCATAAAGTCACTAGCTTCCATTTGTTGCAGTCTAATTCTGAAGGAATGATTCTCCTCAGTGAGCTTTTGAAATTCTTTTTCCATCTGGCACACTCAGCTTTTTAAGGCATTCTTCTACGAATTCGCTTTTTGAGCCTTTTTTGCCATTTAAGTTCATCTATTTTTCAAGGTGTTATTTTCCTCAGTCAGGCTGTCGACTCTCATTTCATACTTTTCTTCCATCTTTCTCATTTCTCTTCCCAATTCCCCCCCACCTCTCTTATCTACTTTTTAAGGTCCTCTGTAGCCTGTAACCTTCTTTTATTTTCATTTGGTTCTTTTGGTCCAGGGTTTCCGACTTCACAGTCCTCCTCCTATTCCATGCTTTGATCATCTTTGCCCCTAAAATAGGATTCTAATGTTGAATTTTTCTGTTTATTGTGTTTCCTTTGTCTAGGCATATTGCCACTCAATTACTTGACTCTTGGGCTTTTTGCCCCAGTAGGACTCTGCCACCAGGAAGGGGAGCTTCCATCCCAAACGCTGGGGTTTTCTCAACTGCTGCAGGTATTAGTTGGGTGGCCTCTGTGAAGCCTCCACACACTCTGGCAAGCTGGTCACACACCCCAAGACCTCCACCCCAGACTGCAATCCATATCCAAGCAAGAGTGATTGCCCCAGACTGATCGCGGGATCCCCCTACAATCTGCAGGCCAGGAACTGAAGCTGCAATGTGGCAATGTGGCAATGTGGCAATGTGTCACAAACTGCATGGGCTCCTCAGTGGCTTCTTCTCCCCAGGGGAAGAAACTGATGCACTCTCCCAACCAGTCCCAAAGTCCATAGAATGCTGACCTCTATATGTTGGCAATTCTGTAAATGCCAAAGCTGCTGGTATTCTGGAGTCCCTCCAGCTTGGGACTGGTGCAGACAAACTGGGGCTAAAAACTCTGACTCATGACTCAAGTGGTCCTTGGCTCAGCTCCCATAGTGCTAAGTTGGCTGCTCCCTGCTGGGCTGCCGGGCTGTCCTCAGCTGGGGTTTAGCTTCTCTGTGTCATTTTGTCAGTTCTGGAGCTCCAGAGGTTGTTTGGAGTCTCCCTATTACATAATTTTGAAGTGGTGTGGGCTGGAGCTCCATGGAAGTGCTGTTTCTACTCTGCCATCTTGATTCTGCCTCCTCTTCATCAGGCTTTTGACTCATTTACCATACAGTTCTAGTTTCAAAGCAGTTACTTACTGCTGTTTCTGCCTGAATTTCTTTACCATTAGTAAGTCTTTGGAAAACATTAGTAATAGGTTTGTGGGAACGTCACTACTCCATTTAAAGACAGTAACTTGACAAGAATAATCATTGCCTTAAAAGCAATTAATTGATGTTAAATAGTTAATTGCTGTTGAGAAGAAATCAACCTTCTAACACTGTTAAGTTACATACAAGATGTTCATCTGTATGAGTTAAAGAATTTTCTACTTTTAGTGCATGAAATCACAGGTTAGGCACAATAATTAAAAAATAAATAAATAAAAACAATTAAAAGACCCACAAATAAAACAAAACACAAAGCAAAAAAAGATGATCTTTTCTACTTAGAATATACAATTCATTATAACCATTACTTACCTAATCTAGGGATTCTAGCCCTTCTTTTTTTCAAATGCCTTATTAACTTCTGTTTTACATCATTCATTTCCACCAGATTTTGAGTTACAATCATTTTCCCCCTGTTATTCCCCTACCCAACCTCCCAGAATAGCAGTCCCACAAGACTGATCTCTGGATCACCCTACAATTCGCAGGTCGGGAGTGGGAGCTTCCTCTGAAAACTAAAAAATGGCGTGTCTCCTCAGCGGCTTCTAGCCCCCAGGGGAGGGAGCCGACACATTCCCCAAATATTGGTCCCAAAGTCCATAGGACACTAATCTCTTACTTTGTCCTACGCATGTCTATGTTGATAATTCTGGAGTCACCACAGCTGCTGGTGTTCTGGGGTTCCTCCAGCTGGCTGCTGGCCCTGCCGCCCTGGGGCTAAAACCTCGGCTCTCGGCTCAGCTTCCAGCGCTCTGCACACTGCGCACTGCCGGCTTCCAGAGGGTTGTGCTGGTCCTTCCTGCAGGGCTGCTGGGCTGTCCTCAGCGGGAGGTTAGCTTCTCTGTGTCGTTCTGTGTATGCTGGGGCTCCAGAAGTTGTTCAGAGTCCCCTTTTACATCGTTTGGGGGGAATCTGGGGGCAGAGTGGCTTGGATGAGCTGTTTCTACTCTGCCATCTTGGCTCCACCCCCCCATTCTAGCCCTTCTAATAACTAATAAAGCTAACTTGCTTAACTGATAGCCATGACAATTTTCATCCGTTTTTAATATGACTGACATTACTTACTCAATTGGGATCCTATTTACATCATGGACCAATTAATGTATCAAAGAAGAATTTATTCTCTGTCAAGTGATAGCTATTACTTACATAAAAGACATGTTTTAAAAACCAAAGAAGGTGCATATAAACATTTTTGGGAACATAGATGTCTGTTTCACAACTGAAAATGACCCTAGTTCTAGTCTTCTTGCATTTTGCTAAGAACAGTTTATTCCATTTTTCAATTACAATGGTAATAGAGGAAATTTATCTCATTTGGCATGCAGATTCTTCAAGACAATTGATCCTCAATCATAAGGTAAGTACTATTCAAATTGGCTATTTCCAGGTCTGCAGTTAGTCAATGAAGTGTGTTACATCAATTATCTGTTCTGGCATTATCACTTCATATACAATGAAAAACATACATTTCTTCTGTAGGGATCAAGAATCAATGGAGTTACTAAGTGCCTGAATCTCCTTAGTGAAAAGTTGGTGCCCAAATCTTGGATATATGGATATATATATATATATATATATATATATATATATATATATATATATATATATATATATATATATTTATAATATGTTCAAATGAGCACTGGGACTATTCCACATGATGAATATCTCTTTCATCATGGACCTGAGTATTATCTTTTCCCTCAAATATTAGTTTCCAGAGAGAATATTCAGAGTCATTTTCCTTGATCATTTCTTGAAAGGTGCTGTCCAGCTTCTCTCTTTTTTTAATCATGGCTTTCAGAGAAACCAAACATTCTCTTAGATCTATTTTCTAGGTCAATTGTTTTCCGATGAGTTATTTTAGGTTTTTTTTTTTCATTATTTTGATTTTATTTGTTTCTTGATGTCTAATGGAATCATTAGCTTCTACTTGCCCCATTTTAATTTTTAAGGAATTGTTTTCTTCAATTAGATTATGTACTTCCTTTTCCATTTGACCAAATTTACTTTTTAGAAGTTGTTTTCTGTAGTGAATTTTTGCCCTTCCTTTTCAAAACTTTTGACTCTCTTCCTTACCTCCCATTTCTTTTCCCCGTTTTTCTTCTACACCTCCTATTTGATTTTTGAAATCCTTCTTGAGCTCTTCCAAGAAGTATTTTGGGCTTGAGATCAACTCATATTCTCCTTTGACGTTTCATATGTGTTTATATTGGCAATGATGTCCTCTTCTGAATTTATGTTTTGATCTTCCCTGTCCATGTAGAAAAATGCTATGATCATTGTCTGTTTCTGCTTTTTGTTCATAATGTTTCTTTATTTCCTGACTTTCAAAATTGAACTTTCCTTCTGGAGTATCCAAGGTTTTTGTACTGAAGATCAGGGACCTTCTCACTGCCTTTGTGTACTGAGGCCTCAGTTGCTGGCAGCTAGAGGCTGTAAAGGACTAACAGCTTACCTGGTGCTGAGCTGGGGTCCTAGTATTGAATGCCTGTTTGCTGGCACACATGATGTTTTTTTATGAATTGGATTTAATGGGCTCCCCTGCCTGTGCCTAGGCCTCCACGGGTCTTTCTGTTTGCCCTTGTCTCTTTCACCACCCTGGGACTTAGGATCTCAAACTTCTTGACTTGGATGGGGCTTCCTGGGCTACTTACAATCCTGTGCCGTTCCCCTTACTGGAGAGTGAGAGGGACTTTTCCTGACAGTCCCACAAGCCCCCTGAACTAAAAGACTTCTGCATCCTGTCTTTCTGCTGCCTCCACTGTTCTGGGATTTTTCCTGGAGTGATATTTTCTGGGGTTTTAGTGGTCAATAAGGGAGAGTGAGAGCAACCTTCTGCTTGCTCTGCCATCTCAGCTCCTGGAAGTCTCCTTTGTTAGCACCATTTTTTTTAAATTTCCCCTCTCTTTACCTATTCACTAATTTCATGAGAATATTTCTCTAAATTCTCTATTTCTCTAAATTTTCTCCACATTTTCAGAAAATCCCTTCCTCCATTTCTAAAGAATCTGTGTGATATGTATCAAATAGATTCCTTTTGAATTATGGATAGATCTTGTTTTAATTCCATCCCTTAGACTTACTAGCTGTCTATGCTAACTCTTCTCCATGCCCTTCTCTGTACTGATAAATGTTTAACTGGATTTGCATGAAAAAAAAAGTGATGCATACTTTTAAGTTTAATCTGCAATATCAATATTTTGCATATCACTTTTTAAAGTCTAGGTGATTAACAAAATAATAAATCAAACCTCATTTTGCAGCATTTGCTGATTTCTGGGAATATTCACAGTAAATATTTAATAAAAAGTTCTTTTGAGCTTGCTCAAGCTGTATTCAACAAACCTTTAACTGTACATGGGATTCCTTAAGTGTAATATGGGAATAATACTTCTAGTATAATTGGTATAATAATACCAATCTCAAATGTAATGTGTGTGTGTGTGTGTGTGTGTGTGAAGTGAATTGTTCCTCCTCTTTTATATTCATACACACATATTTGGAACATTTAAAATGGTATTTATATTTCACCTTTTATTATACTTTTCATCTTAATTGCTTCAGTGATAAGGCTTTCCTTGTCATAATAATTCTGATAATAAATGTGTGAGAAGAGTGCTGGATTTTGAAAAAGAAAATAGAACTTGATCCCCCACTCTACTACTTACTACCTGTGTGACATTGGTCAAATAACTTCTTCCCCTCTAGGCCTCAGTTTTCTCATATCTAAAATGAATTTAGACTCTATAACCTCTAATAACCTTTCCAGATCTAGAATTATAGTCCCATGAACTAAAATTAAGTAAGACAATATTCTCTTCCTTTTTCCACTTTCATATTTCCAAATAGCATGAAATATTCCTAACGATTATTGTAGAGGGCCGAGCCAAGATGGCAGAGTAAAAGCAAGGAATTGCTTGAGATCTTCCCCAAACACTTCTGAATACCTATAAAAATGATTTTAAACAAATTCTAAAGCAGTGGAACCCACAAAATGTAAGAGGGAAATAAATTTCTAGACTAAGACAACAGGGACAGTTGACAGGCAAGGTCTGTTTTACCAGTCTGATAGAAGAACATTGTATAGCATGGGCTGCACTGGCACAGATAATGCCCTAGCAAACCCAGATGAGGCAGCAGTGCACTGAATCAGTGGCAGAAAACATGAAAGAAAACTGTTGAATCTAGGTGAGAGAAGAGCACAATGCAGCCCAAGTCTCAGGGCAGTGGCTGCTATAGCAGCAGAGGTGGTAGTTGCTGCTTCTGAAGTGCTTGGCCCACAGATAATGTGTGAATTGAGTAGCTGATCTGAGGGGGATTGCAGGATTCATTTTGCTGGCATGAGGCAGCATTCTTTTGCTTTGCCCACGCTTGGATTTTGCTCAGTGGCAGCCCTGGTATGAGGAGGAGCACTGGCATGGTGGAGCTTGTGGTGATGTTGGAAAGAGTACCCTTCTTTCAGTTTCAAGGTAGAAAAGAGTTCTTGTGGTCACTCACAGACTAGAGCACAGACCAGTAGAGAAGTACACACCTCTCCTTTGATTATACAACCGCTTGGGACAGTACACCCTCCACACTGGAAGTTGTCCTTCCTTAACAAAGAACTGAAAAGTCAAGTAATTGACTGAGAAAATGAGCAAAAAGTGGAAAAAACACACCTCAGATGATAAAATCTTATTTTGGGGACAAATAAGATACACACAACTGGAAAAAGACAACAAAGTCAAAGCTTCTACATCCAAAGCCTTCAAGAAAAATATCAACTTGTGACAGGCCTGGAAGAGTTCAAAAAGGATTTTGAAAATCAAATGAGAACAGTAGAGGAAAAACTGGGAAGAGAGTGATGCAATAAAATCATGAAAAATGAGTCAATATCTTGCTAAGGTAGACCCCCCAAAATGCTAAAGAAAATATGACCTTAAAATAGATTAACCTAAATGGCAAAAGAAGTCCAAAAAGCCAAAGAAGAGAAGAATGCCTTAAAAAAACTAAATTGGTGAAATAGAAATTGAGGTCCAAAGGTTCACTGAAAAAAATAATACCTTCACAATTAGAATGAAGCAAATAGAAACTAATGACATTACGAGAAATCAAGAAATTACAAAACAAAGCCAAAAGAATGAAAAAATGGAAGACAATGTGAAATATCTCATTGGAAAAACTATTCACCTGCAGAATGGATCCAGAGATATAACTGAAAAAATTACTGGACTACCTAAAAGCCATGATCAAAAAAGAACCTAGTCATCATCTTTCAAGAAGTTATCAATGAGTGGCAGAGCCAAGAGTGAAAGCAGGAACTCACTTGAGCTTGCCCATAAATTCTCTCAGATACCTGTAAAAAGTGAACTTGAACAAATTCTAGAGTGACTGAATCCATTAGGAGACAGAGTGTGTCAGATTTCCAGTCCAGTAAAACACAGGAATTCAACAGGTAAGATTTGTGGCACTGGGTATGAGGTGTGCAGAGTGCAGCATGTGGAGTGTGCAGGCTGTACCAGCACAGACCTGACCATAGCGGGGATGGAGTGTAAAACCAAACATGAGCAGCTTTCCAGAGGCTGCTGCTGTGGAAAGCAATAAGGTTCTGAACACATAGTTTAATGAACTCTGTATTTATTCAGCAGTAAATTAAAGGAAAACATTCACAGAAACCAAAGTACAGCATTCACAATGTTATAACATAACAACTTATCACTAAAGTGGCCACATAGTTTCCACCAAACTAACCACAGAATTTTAAGCAAAAATATCATTCATTAAGTCCTTTACTCAACAATCCTTAAGGAGCAAGATTCAAGTAAAAAGTAAAGTAAAAAAAAAGTAAAAAGTAAAGTAAAAAGCTCAAAATTCTCCACCCATAGGTTACATCACATGATTTTCTCAGTCAGCATTAAGTACCCAAGGAGAGGTCTTTTCATCTTGACCCATGACTGGCTGCCAGATTCCATGGTTCCTCTTCCACGGTCCCAGCTTTTGCCTGAATTACCTGTCACCTGAATTCAAAGGTAGGCAACTCTCAGCTCTTTGTCTAGCTCCTTGTCCAGTTCCTTGTTCAGTTTCTGTTCCATATGGAAGCTCACAGTGTCCAGTCCACCTCAAATCCTTCACAGTTTCTGTTTCTGGGGAGACAAAGCTTAACAGAGCCACAACAACGTTCATATACATTGCTGGCATCATCATCAATTCACTGTGAAATTAACACAGACCCACCAACAAGGTCTGAGAACTCAACACAAATTGTCAATGTAGTCCCAAGAATTCTGAAACCCTCCTGTAGGACTTCTGTAAATATACAACCAGAAAATCCTATTTCAGGGCTTCCAGTAAGGTCCCATGGCTTCTGTACAAAGAATTACAGACACAAATCAACACAGCCGGGACAGACAGACAGAGTGCTGGAATGCCACAGGTTTTCTCCTTCTCAGTGATGCCACCACCAGTATTCTCTTCTCAGTTATGCTCTCTCCCAGCTTGGGCTTCTCCTTATATTTGGTCCTAACCCTGTTCTGCCCCTTCCAGTTGCATCTGCAAGTTCCTCCCCCTGTGGAGTTCACAAATTCTGTTTCTTAAGAAAGACTTGATATAATCATGGCCAAGACTCAAAAGAATCTTGAACTGAAACAAGGTACTAAATAATTAAATGGCTGAAACAAAATGCTAAGTACTTCTTTGCTTGCCATTACACAGAGAGAGCTGTGGTAAACTGATTCACCCACCACTGGGGCAAACCCCAAACCTCTCACTGCAGGACAAAGGTCTATTAGAGATGAGTAAAAGACAAGTGCATGGTCTGTGGCAGGAGCAGTAGCTACTCTTGGGGCTATCAGCCCATGGTCTTAAAAATCACTTACATGGACTTCTGGGTGTCAAGATGGTGGAGTAAACCATAGGTACTCTCAATCCTCCCTTGTTGACCTTGAAAAACTCAGAGAATCCTGACCCAGGGTAACATCTTAAAAAATTGCAGTCAGTGAAAGGCATGGCAGATCTACATAAAAGATGTGACTGTGGCTGTGTTGAGGCTGTATGGCACCAGTGCAGGATGGGAGGTGTCCCAACAGAAGATCTGGAACCCTAGGGTGTTGGAGCCAGCAAGCACCAACAACAATACCCAGGATGTGCCTTTGCTCAACCAGGGGAATTGGCAGACAGCAATATGGTGCTGACCAACAGCTGCTGATTACCCCTGAGCTCTAGTCAAGGTGCAGGCTGGTGAAAACCTGAAGTAGCCAGACCACTCCTCCCCCACCCTTCATATTGTGAACTTCAGTATAACCCTGGGGAAACACAGGAACTCCTGACCTCAGTCTTGGTTTTGGCACTCACCAGTCAGCTCTAACTTAGCATGAGGTGAGCTGTAGCATTACATAGACTTTAGCTGACAGAACCAGAAGCCACAGAACATAAAGCTGGTAACCAGACCCCTAGCTCCAAGCATAAGAATTATAGGTCAGAGCCCTCTGTGCCCAAAAGGAGAAATCCCATATGGGCTAAAAACAAATTTTAAAAATAAATTCTTTAGAATCCTATCATAGTGAATGGGAAGAACCAAATTCAGAAACAGACAGGATTGATACTATAATCACATCTGAAACCTCAAAAGGGAATATGAACTGGTCTCAAGTCCAAAGAGCATTCTTGGAAGAGCTCATGAAGGATTATAAAAGCTAAATTAAAGAGGGAGAAGATAAATCCATCAATTATTTTAAAAATACAGTTGGAAAAATGGGAAAAATTCACTGAAGAAAAGTATAATTAGCCATATAGCAAAGGAGGTACTAAACCTATCTCATACATATGAGGGTCAACAGCCTGACTGAGGAAAATAACACCTTAAAAAATAGACTAACTAAATGGCAAAAGAGGCTCAGAAAGGCAATGAGGAGAAGAATGCCTTAAAAAGTCTTATTTGCCAGATGGAAAAAGAATCTCAAAAGCTCACTGAGGATATGTTCACAGGTATACATGGATAAAATCCCTCATTTCATACTTTTCTTGCATCTTTTTCATTTCTCTTCCCAAATTTTCCCCCACTTCTCTTATCTGCTTCTTAAGGTCCTCTATGGCCTGTAGCCAGCTTGTATTTTCATTTGGGGCTTTTGGTGCAGGAGTTCTGACCTCACAGTCCTCCTCCATGCTTTGAGCCTCTTTGCCCCTAAAATAGGAGTCCAATATTGAACTTTTCTGTTTCCAGACAGGGGAGCTTCCGCCCAAACGTGGGGTCTTCACAACTTCTGCCAGTTGGGTGGCCTCTGTAAATCTTCCACCCACTCTGGCAAGTTGGATACCCACCCCAAACTTCCCCCCCAGACCACAATCCAGATCCAGGCAGTTTAAAGCAAAAGCGATTAACCCCCAGACTGATATTTTTGATAATAGCAAAATGAATTTGTTGGGAATAAAGCAAATATGACAGATGGCCAGGTTTGGTTAAAGCATTAGAATATATTGTTGAATAAAGTTAGTGTTCCAATTAGTTATGCAAACCTACCCTTGAGAAATCTTATTTTCATGATAGGTACAGTAAGAGAGATGGACAGATAACTGGAATTATTTTGTAAAATTCTCATTTCTTTGTATTTTTCAATACGTTACATACACTGTTTGCAGGTTTGGAAATCTCAGGATACATCAGTATATTTCTATTTTCATATTGTTAGATTGGTAGAATTTTCCCTAGATATTTCTCACTCAAAGCTGATTTGCGCTAAAATTTATTCTCTTATTTGAAAAAGGAAAAAAGGTTAAAGCTCAAAAGAGAGCACATACTTTGTGTTTGCTTTATTATACTATGTCTATCAAAGAAAGTTTTTATTAAAAGTTATTTTCTAAATAATTTTATTTTTTCCAGCATATATTCTCAATTGCATATAAAGACATTTTGAGAATTTTTTCATTCAAAACACTGAGTTCCAAATTATCTTTCTCCCTACAGGCCCTCCCCATTCCTCGCTAAGGCAAGGAATTTGTTATCAATTATACATGTGAAGTCTTGCAAATTTCATTTCCATGTTAGACAGGGTAAAAAAAGAAAACACTTGGGGTGGCTATTAGGCTCAGTGAGTAAGTGCGCCCCCGCTGGAGTTGGGATAAACTGGGATTGGTCCCAACCTCAGAAAATGAGCACCCAGACATAAATAATGACTGGCTATGTAACCTTGAGCAAGATACTTAACCCCAATTGCTTTACAAAAAAAAAGAAAAAGAAAACACATATTAAACAAAGCAATATAAATAAACTTTACTTTTTAAAGTATGATTTAGTCTGCATTAAAAGTTAGTCAATTCTCTCTTTGGAGGTAGATAGGATTTTTTTCCCCCACAGGTCCTTTGGAATTAATTTTAATCATTGTCTTATTAGTGTTACTGAAGTCTTCCACAGTTGATGATTATTAAAATATTGTGGTTACCATGTAAATTGTTCTGGTTCTGCTCATTTCACTTGGAATGAGCTCATATATATATATATATTTTTTTTTTTTCTGAAATTATTCTATTTGCGGTTTCTGATGCACAACAGAATACCATCACAATCAAATTCCACATTTTCAGCTAGTCACCAATTGAGTCAGCCCGTTATTAATTTCCAATTTTTTGCAAAGACAAAAAAAGAGTGAGTTATTTATTTTTTAATCAATTGATTAGTTAATTTAATTTTTTTCCAAAGGCTTTATTAACTTCTGGTTTACATCATTCATTTCTATCAGAATTTGAGTTATTTTTTTCCCTATTTTCCCCCTACCCACCACCCCAGAATAACAGTCATACAGGATATACCCTCAACCAATCTGCTCTCTCCCATCTCTTCTCCTATACCCTGTTCGACTTTTCCAGTAGGGGGAGCTGAATCCCTGAGCCCCATTTCCTGCACATCTTATTTCCCTATTATATGCAAAATATTATTAATCACAGTATTTATATATTTTTAAAGTATTTGATTTTAAAAGGAAGATAAGAAACTTAGTATGTTATATATGTGTAGTTATACAAAATATTACCATAGTAGATATATTGTAAAAGGCTGACTATATTTCCCTCCCTCCAATCCCACCTTCCACCTGGTCCACTCCCCACTTTGATCCTGTCCCTTCTCAAAAGTGGGTGCTTCCAACTTCCCTCCTCTGCAGACCACCCTCCCCTCCACCACTTTCCCCCATTCCCCTACCCCCCATGCTCCTGTAGGGTGGGACACCCTATATTGTATGCATGTCATTCTCTTCCTGGTCCAAATTCAATGAGAATAAGGTTTTGTCTTTTTGCCTTCCTGTTCCTCCCCTCCCCTGCAACCACCTTCCCCTGCTCCCCTGCTTCCTCTACACAAGACAGTTCACCCCATTGTCTCTCCACATTCCCCCTCACCATATTACTCTCTCACCTCTTAAACTCACCTTTTAAGTATCATCCCATCCTATTACATTCGACATGTGTCCTATATTTATGTATGCCTGAAAACATATATACACACATTCACATAAGTATTCACATGCCCACATACCTTTCTTCAACTACTTTCATACTGAGAAAAGTTTCATCAGTTACAGTAATTGTTTTTCCCTGTAGGAATGTAAATAGTTCAACTTTGGTAAGATCATAGTGATTTCTCTTCCCTGTTTACCTTCTCAAGCATCTCTTGCTGCTTGTATCTGAATGTCAAATTTTCTATTCAACTCTGGTCTTTTCCTTAAGAATGCTTGAAAGTCCTCTATTCCACTGAATGACCAAATTTTCCCTTGAAACATGATACTCTGTTTTGCTGGGTAGATGATTCTTGCTTTTAATCCAAGGTCCTTTGCCCTCTGGAATATCATATTCCATGCCCTTTGATCCCTCAGTTTCAAAGCTGTCAGATCCTGCACTATCCTCATTGTGTTTCCACGGTATTATAATTGTTTCTTCCTAGCTGCTTGTAATATTCTCTCTTTGATCTGGGAATTCTGGAACCTGGCTACAATATTCCTAAGAGTTTCCTCTTTGGGATGTTTTTCTGGAGGTGATCTGTGGATTCTTTCAACCTCTATTTTGCCATCTGGTTCTAAAACATCAGGGCAATTTTCCTTGAGAATTTCTTGAAAGATGGTTTCTAGATTCTTTCTTTGATTATGGCTTTCAAGTAATCTAATTATTTTTAGATTATTTCTCCTGGCTCTATTTTCCAGGTAAGTGGATTTTCTCATGAGGTATTTCATATTGCCATCTATTCTTTCATTTGTTTGGATCTCCTTAATAGTATCTTGATTTCTCATAAAGTCACTAGCTTCCATTTGCTCCAGTCTAATCCTGAAGGAATGATTCTCCTCAGTGAACTTTTGTGATTCTTTTTCCATCTGACAAATTCACCTTTTTAAGACATTCTTCTCCTCATTGCCTCTTTGAGCCTCTTTTGCCATTTGAGTTAGTCTATTTTTAAGATGTTATTTTCCTCAGTCAGGCTGTTGACTGTCATTTCATACTTGCATCTTTCTCATTTCTCTTCCCAATTTTCCCCACTTCTCTTATCTTCTTCTTTAGGTCTTCTATGACCTGTAGCCAGGTTGTATTTTCATTTGGGGCTTTTGGTGTAGGAGTTCTGACTCACAGTCCTCCTCCTGTTCCATGCTTTGATCCTATTTGCCACTTCCAAATAGGAGTCTAGCATTGCACTTTTCTGTTTATTTTGTTTTGTATACCTAGGCATGTTGCCACTCAACTACTTTACTTTTGGGCTTGTTGTCACATTAGGAGTCTGCCACCAGGCAGGGGAGCTTCTGTTCCAAATGTTGGGGTTTTCTCAACCTCTGGAGGTATTAGTTGGTTGGCCTCTTTGAAGCCTCCACACTCTCTGGCAACCTGGTCACACACCCAAGACCTCCACCCCAGACTGCAATACAGATCCACGAAGGGTAAAGCAAGAGCGATTACCTCCCAGATTGATTGCCAGATCGCCCTACAGTTCCCAAGCCAGGAGCTGAAGCTGCAACATGGCAATGTGGCATTAACTGTGCTGGCTCCTCAGCAGCTTTTTTTTCTCCCGGGGAAGAAGCTGACACACTCTCACAACCAATCCCAAAGTTAATAGGGCACTGACCTCTCACTTTGTAATTGTCATCTATGTGTTGGAATTCTGGAAATGCTACAGCTGCTGGTGTTCTGGAATCTTTCCAACCACCAGCCATTGCAGCCACTCTGGGGCTAAAACATCTGACTCATGCTATCCTGGGCTGAGCTCCCTGAGTGCTGAGCTGACTCTCCCTGCCGGCCTGCCAGGCTGTCCTCAACATGAGGTTAGCTTCTCTGTGTCATTTTGTGGGTTCTGGAGCTCCAGAGGTCATTCAGAATCCCCCTATAATATAATTTTGATGTGGTGTGGGCTGGAATCCATGGAAGTTGTTTTCTTACTCCACCATCTTGACTCTGCCCCATCTCCCTTGCCTCTTCTATATGAGAAAATATACCCTGTTCTGTCTCTCCCCATCTCCTCTCATTATATTCCTCTCTCACCTCTTAATTTCACCTTTTAAGTATCATCTCTTCCTATTCAATTGATCCTATACTGTCTATGTATACCTGTACACATATATACACACACACATATGTATTCCTATGCCCATATACCTTCCTATATAGACATATATGTATGTATATATACATACATACACACATATATGCATGTGTTTATATATACTTATACATGTGCACACATATTTATATTCCCTTCAACTATCCTCACACTGAGATAAGTTTCATAACTTATAATTATCATTTTTCCATGTAAGCATGTGAATACTTCAACTTTGTTTAGTTCCTTATGATTGCTTTTGCATGTTTACTTTTTCATGATTCTCTTGCTTCTTGTATCTGAACTTCAAATTTTCTATTCAACTCTGGTTTTTTCATCAAGAATGCTTGAAAATCCTCTATTTCATCGAATGACCATATTTTCCCTTGAAACATGATACTCAGTTTTCCTGGTAGGTGATTCTTGGTCTTAGTCCTATCTCCTTTGACCTCCAGAATATCATATTCCAATCCCTTTTATCCCTCAATGTAGAAGCTGCCAGATGCTATATTATCCTGATTGTTTTTCCACAATATTCAAATTATTTTTCTTGCCTGCTTTTAATATTTTCTCCTTCATCTGGGAACTCCAGAACCTGGCTATATTATTCCTAGGAGTTTCCTTTTTGAGATCTTTTTCAAGAAGTGATCATTATATTCTTTTGACCTAAATTTTGTCCTCTGGTTCTAAAACATAAGGAAAAATTTTCTTGAGAATTTCTTGAAGAATGATTTCTAGGTTCTTTTCTTTCTTTCATTGCTTTCAGGCAGTCCAATAATTTTAATTTATCTCTCCTGTATCTATTTTCTAGGTCACTGGTTTTTCCAATGAGATAATTCACATTGGATTCTATTTTTTCATTTGTTTATATCTGTTTAATATTATCTTCACTTCTCATAAAGTCTTTAGTTTTTATTTGCTCCAATATAATTCTGAAGGAATTATTCTTTTCAATGAGCTTTTGAGATTTTTTTTCCATCTGGCAAGTTCCGTTTTTTTTTTTGTTTGTTTGTTTGTTTTTATTTTTATTTATTTATTTATTTTTGCTTTTTGGAGGGCAATTGGGCTTAAGTGACTTGCCCAAGGTTCCATGGCTGGTTTTTGTGTCATGTGTCAATGTGTCAATGATTAATTTTATCCAGGAGAATGATATTAATGAGACAATATACCAAACCTTATGGAATATAGCAAAAGCAGTTGTTAGCAGAAGCTTTATATCTCTAAATGCTTACATGAATAAAATTGAGAAAGAGAACATCAATGAATTGGACACACAACTAAAAAAGCCAGAAAAAGAAAAAAAAAAGTATTCCCAGTTAAATATCAATTTAGAAATACTGAAAACCAAAGGAGATATTAATGAATTTGAAATTAAGAAAACTATTGAACTAATAAATAAAACTAAGAGTTGGTTGTATGAAAAGAATAGACACAACTTTGGTTAATTTGATTACAAATAAGAAGGAAACTAAATTGTCAGTATTAAAAAGGAAAAGGGTGAATTCACCACCCAAAAAGAAGAAATTAAAACAATAATTGGAAATTGTTTTGCCCAACTGTATAGCAATAAATTTGATAACCTAAGAGAAATGGATGAGTATTCATAAAATATAAATTACCAAGATTTCTACAAAAGGAGAAAAATATATAAATAGCACCATCTCAGAAAAATAATTGATGAAACCATCAATGAACCATCTAGGAAAAAAAAATCCAGGGCCAGATAGATTTAGAAGTGAATTCTGCCAAACACTTAAAGAACAATTAATTCCAATACCATATAGATAGAGTCTTTGGGAAAACAGGCAAAGGAGTCCTGCCGAGTTCGTTTTATGATACAAATATAGCACTGCTGCATAAACTGGGAAGAGTAAAAACAGAGAAAGAAAATCACAGACCAATTTTCCTAATGTATATAGATGCAAAAAATTTAAATAAAATATTAGCAAAGAGGTTATAGCAACCTATCAAGAGAATAATACAGTATGACCAGGTAGGATTCATACCAAGAATATACAGCTGATTCAATATTGGGAAATCTTTTGGCCTAATTGATCACATAAGCAAAAGATCTAACAAAAACCATATGATTATCTCAATAAATGCAGAAAAAGTTTTTGACAAAATATAGCACCCATTCCTATTAAAAACATGAGAGAGTGTAGGAATCAACAGAGTCTTCCTTAAATGATAAGTAAAATCTTCCTAAAACCATCAGAGAACATTATTTGTCATGGGTTTAAGCTAGAAGCATTTCAAGTATGATTGGGGGTGAAACAAGGATATCCATTATCCCCACTGCTATTCATTATTGTACTCGAAATAAGAGAAGAAAAAGAAATTGAAAGAATTAGAATAATCAAAGAAGTTACACAACTAACACTCTTTGCAGATGTATACTTAGAGAATCCTGGAGAATCAAGTGAAAAACTATTTGAAATAGTAAACAACTATAGCAAAGTTGCAGACTATAAAATAAATTCAAATAAATCATTGGCATTTCTGTATATTACTAACAAAGCCCAATAGAAGAGATAGAAAGAGAAATAATATTTAAAGTTACTATAGACAATATAAAATGTTTGGGTGTCTTACCTGCAAAAAGAAACCCAGGAACTATATGAACACAGTTATAAAATACTTTTCACCCAAATTAAGTCATATTTAAATAAATGGAAAATTATCAGTTGCTCAAGTGTAGGCTGAGTTAATATAATAAAAATGACAATTATACCTAAATTAATTTACTCATTCAATGCCATACCAATTATACTACCAAAATTATTTTATAGAGCTAGAAAAAATAATAAAATTCATCTGGAAAAAGAAAAGCTCCAGAATATCAAAGAAATTAATGAAAAGAAATGCAAGAGGAGGCCCAGCTGTACCACATCTTAAATTGTATAATAAAGCTACTTGCTAAGAAATAGAGGGGTAGATCAGTGGAATAGGCTAGGTACACAGGATGCAATAGTCAATGATTATAGGAATCTACTGTTTGATAAAGACTAAGACCCCACCCAGGTTCTGGTATAAGAACTCACTGTTTAACAAAAAGTGCTGGGAAAATTGAAAAGATGTATGGCAGAAATTGGGCATAAACCATTATTTCATATTGTATACCAACATAAAGTCAAAATGAGAACATAATTTAGACACAAAGGCTGATATTATAAGCAAACTGGGAGAGCAAGGAATAGTTTACCTGTCAGATTTTTGGAGAATGGAAGAATTTATGACCAAACAATATGTACAGAACATTATGAAATGTAAAATGGATAATTTTGAATACCTTATATTCAAAAGTTTTTTCCAAACAAAGTCATTGCAACCAAGATTAGAAAGGAAGCAGAAAACTGGGAAAGAATTTTTATAACCTGTGTCTCTGATAAAGGCGGAATATCTCAAATGTATAGGGAACTGATTCAAATTTATAAGAATATGTATTCCCTGATTGATAAATGGTCAAAGGATATGAAGAGGTAGTTTTCAACTAAAGGAATTAAAACTGTCATAGTCACCTGAAAAAATGCCCTAAATCACTACTGATTAGAGAAATGCAAATGAAAAGAACTCTGAGGTATCATATCACAACTATCAGATTGCCTAACATGCAAAACAAGAAAATGATAAATATGTGGGAAAATTGGAACACTAATGCATTGTTTTTTGATTTGTGATCTAATTCAACCATTTTGGAGAGCAATTTGGTATTATGACTAAAGGACTATACAATGTATACCTTTTGAACCAGTAATAACTCTTCTAGGGCTGTATAGCAACTTTGTTTGACTTAGCTCTTCTAAGCAATGTAAGGTTCTAAGACAACTCCAAAAGGCACATGATGGAAAATGCTAGCCACATCCAGGGAAAGAGCTATGGAGTCTGAATGCAGACAGAAGCACACTATTCTCTCTCTCTCTCTCTCTCTCTCTCTCTCTCTCTCTCTCTCTCTCTCTCTCCTTCTGCTTCCATCTTTCTCTGACTCTGTCTTCCCTCTCCCCATTTCTTTTGGTTCTTCTTTGTCTTGGTTCATCCTATTGGTTCTAATTCTTCTTTACATGACTAATGTGAAAATATGTTTAATATGAAAGTATATGTAGAACCTGTAACAGATTCCTTGCTTTCTTGGGGAAGGAAAAAGTAATGGAGGAAAAGAAAATTTTAAAGTCAATAACTTGTATAACTGAATGTTGTAAACAAAAAAAAATAATAAAAGAAAAAAAAGGAAAAGTACACAAGAATTACCTTCCCTTGTGTTAACAGTTTTCCTGGGTCCATCAAAAAATAAGTACAAAGAATTTGTTGCATTCTACACTCCAGATAATATACTTAGTAAAAAACTATGCACTCTGGGGCAAAATCCAAACTTTTTGTCACTTATTTACTTCTTTTACAATGAAATAAAAATGCAATGAAGCTAAGGGTTAAGGACATTCATAACCAAGGTCATACCCATCTTGAAAGCTGAGAAAAGAAGTTAACACTTTTGAAATATGTTATCCCCTTTGGCATCTGATTAAGATCTCCTGGATTCCATTTCATTTTTAATATATGAGATTTGATCTTAGTGAAGTTGAAGAGAGAGGTAAGATAAGGAACCATGTGAAGAAATTACCTCAGATGGCTTTCCTTTGTGAAGCAGTAGGATACTGACACCAAGACTGAGAGACTAGAGTTTTATTTCTTTTTTCTAAGATGAAAGTGACTAACCTTAAATTATTCCTATTGGTCCCATTGATCTTTCCCTACCCTATTATCATGAATTGTATCTGGTGTTAGAGTGTGCCACAGAGCAAGGCAGGGAACAGGGATAGGCAAGGTGAATTTTTTAAAAAAGGGGGAGTCACGAATTCATACTTGAATAAACTAACTTTACCATGGTTATCTATATTTGTGTAAGGGAATTTTATTCTGAGGAAAGGCAGAGGAATGGAGAGGCAAAAGAACATAAAAAGAAGGAAGCATTGGATGAAGGAAAACTTAGCAAAGTCTGGTTATATTTACATTTTCATTGAAGGATGGGGCTCTACTTACTTCTATACATTTTTAAAAATATTTTATATTTTTGTCCTTTATCTTATCTGTTATTTATTTTTTAAAAGCAATTGGGGTTAAGTAACTTGCTCAAGGTTACATGGCTAGTTATTTTATGGGTGGGTGCTAATTTTCTGAGGCTGGATCTTATCCTAGGTCCTGCCAACTTCAGGGGCATTGCTCTTACTGTGCCACCTAGGCACCCCAAATGTCAGAGCCAGTATTCAAATCCATTTCTATTTTTTTTTTTGCTTTTTTGGAGGGCAATCGGGGTTAAGTAACTTGCCCAAGTTCACTTGGCTACTTTTTGTGTTAAGTGTCTGAGGCCAGATTTGAATTCAGGTCCTCCTGATTCCAGGGCTGGTGCTCTATTCACTGTGCAACCTAGCCACCCCTTATTTGTTATTTCAAAACTAAGACAATTAATGATTTAATTAAATTTATTGCACAAGCAGTAATGTATTGGATTATAAGTAAGAAGATGTATTTAAATCCTGGCTCTGTCACTTAATATCTGTATGATTATGGATGAGCCCCATGCCTATAATTCATTACTTCTTCACTTTGCAATCTAGATCCAAATCAACCACACTCTATAGAGATTGCTTTGTTCAGGATAAGCAATGAACTCCACTCATCTATCATTTCCAGTTATTACAAGAGATTCCGTATGTGGAATTGAGTCTGAATTTAATTGGGAAAAAATGCTTCCTTATTTTCACTAACATAACTGAAACTTAGCATTTCTTTATATATACATACATCTACATCTATATCTATGTCTATACTATATCTATATCTATGTCTATGTCAATCTCTATATTTATATCTATCTGAGAAGCAGCTCATAAGATTAGCCAGATTGTCAAATGGTCATGACAAAAGTCCATGATAAAGAATCTCCAATATAGTTCAAATCCTCCATTTTACAGATGATGAAACTGAAGCATTGTGTGGTTGTGATTTGTCCATAAAAGTTGAGATTAAAATCTAGTTCCTCTGAGTGCAAATTCAATGTCGGTTGAAAGAAGATAGAATTAACCTCTCCCCAGGATCTGGGTTATAGTCTTTGCTCCACTTCTAATATTTTTACATGACCTAGGACAACATTTATATAAGTTGACAATCAACTATGATGATACAAAACTTGAAAAGAAGCTAATACAGAGGGGCAGAGCCAAATGGCAGAACAGAAGCAGGAATTTTTCTGAGTTCCTCCATGAACTCTGGCACTAAACTCTAAAAAGTGAATCTGAATGGAATTTAGAATATTGGAATTCTTTGCTAGACAGAGCATGGCAGATTTCCAGCCCAGGAAAGTCCCCACATAGGTCTGGGCAGGGGGAATTCAGAGCACATAGGGGTTGTGCCAATGAGGACCTCAGAGCAGACTACAGCAGAGTGAGAGCAAGACCCAGCCAGCAGATTCATTATTCCCAAGGGCAATTTGCAGACATCTCACCACAGAACAGAGGTTTATTTGGAGCTGAGTAAGAGAAAGTACAGGGCCCATGGCAGCAACTTCTGCTGTGGCTACCAGCACACAGCCTGGATGTTTAAAAATCACCTACCAGAACCCCTGGGAGCTAAGATGGGAGGGTAAACCCTAGTTCCTCTGATCACCCTCCCTGACACAGAAAACACAGAGGTAAATGATCCAACCAGTGTAAAATCCTGAAACAGTGTAAATAGCCACAGGCTTAGGAGTCCTAGATGAAGAGATTGACTGAAGCTGTGCCAGAAATTGAAGTAAAGGGCAGGAGGCCTCTCAAAAAGCCCCCAATCAGGTGATCCCAAAACCCAGAGGGGTGGAACCAGCAAGCTCTAATAATAGAAGCCCAGGTGTGCCTTAGCACCACCAGGGGAATCTGCAGACACGAGCCCTGCTGGCCACCAGCTACTGAGCCTGCCTGATCATTAGCCCAGAGGCACAGAGGTGGAAACCTAAAGTGGCCAGACTGCCCCCACTCCACAGGTTACTCCATGAGGCTCAGAGTAACCCAGGGGAAACACTGAGAATCTTGCCCTTGGCCTCAGTCTAGAAACCCAGAGGCTACAGCACACAAAGTCAACAACCAAATACTTAGCTCCCAGCCTGAGAAGTATGGTACATTAGTAACGCAGAAGCAGAAACCCACTCTAAAAATTGAGGACATAGGCAATCACAATGAACAATTAAACTCAGAGGACAACATGGACTCTATACTCACATCTCACATGATAGAAGGAAATATGAACTGGTCTCAAGCCCAAAAAGCATTCTTCAAGGAGCTCAACAAAGATTCTAAAAGCCAAATTAGAGAAGTCGAAGATAAACTTAAATCTAAATTGACCAAATTGGAAAAAAAAAATTCACTAAAGAAAACCACCCTTAAAAAGTAAAATTTGTGAACTGGGATGGGAAGTTCAAAATATAACTGGAGAAAATACCTCCCAAAAATGGAGCTTCAAAAAAACAACTGAGGAAAATAATTCACTAAAAATTAGAATCAGTCAAATCAAAGCTAAGGAAACTATGATGCATCAAGAGCCAGTCTAAGGAAACATAAAGACTGAAAAATTAGAAGAAAGTGTAAAATATCTCACTGGAAAAAACAGATTCAGGAGAGATAACCTAAGAATTATTGGTCTGCCAGAAAGTCATGATGAAAACAACCTCCAAGAAATTTTCAAAGAAAACTATTCTGAGGTCTGAGAATAAGAGGGTAAAATAGTTATTGAAGGAATTCACTGGACTCCTCCTGAAAGAGATCCAAAATTGAAAATTCCAAGAAATATAGTAGCCAAATTCCAGTATTACAAGTCAAGGAGAAAATACTGCAAGCATCCAAAAAGAAACAATTCAAATATCATGGAACTACAATTAGTATTACACAGGACCAAGCAGCTTCTACACTAAAAGTTGGCAGGGATTGGAATTTCTTCTTTTGTAAGGTAAAAGAGCTAGGACTGCAACCAAGGATAAATTACCCATCAAAACTAAGCATAATCTTTCAGGCAAGGATATGGTCCTTTAATGAAATAAGGGACTTCCAAACTTTCCTTATGAAAAAGCCAGAGCTCAATGGAAAATTTGACCTCCAATTACAAGACTCAAGGGAGACATAAAAAGATAAACATGGAAAACACACACACACACACACACACACACACACACACACACAACATGGTATTCAATAAGAGCAAACTGTTTACATCCCTATATGAGAAGCTGATAAATGTCAATACTGAAATTTATATAACTACCATGACATTTAAAAGTGATATACATAGGTAGAGGGTGTGGGTATAAATGAACTAATCTAATGATAAAAAAAAAAAAACTTATTAAGGGATACAAAGGGAAT
Organism: Gymnobelideus leadbeateri; assembly: GCA_011680675.1. NCBI lineage: Eukaryota > Metazoa > Chordata > Mammalia > Diprotodontia > Petauridae > Gymnobelideus > Gymnobelideus leadbeateri. The sequence continues at coordinate 134,828 of WOXC01005256.1, read as the reverse complement.
GTAATGGGAAAAAAGGAAAACATGAGGTAAAAAAGGGTAAATTATGCCACACAAAGAGTCATAAAAATACTATAATAGAGGAAAAGAAGGGAGGGAGATGAAAAGCATATAAATTTTATTCCCATTAGTTCTGTTCAAGAAGGGATCAATATAATTAGTTAAGTTTAGGAATATGATGTGAAAAGACAGAAAAAACTTATTATAATAGAGGGAAAGGAGGGAGGAAGAGGAGCAATGTATGAAATTTGCTCTCATTGGTTTGGGTTCAAGGAGGGAATAACATACTCTCTTAAATACAAAAATCTATTATGCCCTGCAGGCTGTAGGAAGAGTAAGGGGAAAAAAGGGGAAAGGTTAGAAGGGAGGGAAATAGTAATAAGGACAAAGGGTAAGTAAAGCGGGGAGGCACAGGGAAAGAATACTGAGGGAAGTAGTAGTCAGAAGGAAAACTCTTAAGGAGGGGAAGGGAAAGGGAAGAAGTAAAAACATAAAGAGGAGAGGGAATGGGATGGAGGGAAAGAAATAGATTGTAATCATAACTGTGAATGTGAATGAGATGAAACGCCCATAAAATGGAGGTGGAGAGCAAAATGGATTTAAAAATCACAATGCTGCAATATGCTATGTTCAAGAAACACATCTTAAACAAGGGGATATTCACAGCATAAAGGTAAAAGGCTGGAGGAGAATATATTATGCTTCAGCTAAAAAAAACACAAACAGCAGGGGTAGCAATCCTTATCTCAGACAAAGCAAAAGCAAAATAGATCTAATTAAAAGAGATAAGTAAGGAAACTATATCCTGCTAAAAGGAACCATCAAGAATGAAGCAATATAATTACTTAACATATATGCACCAAGCAAGATAGCATCCAAATTGCTAAAGGAGAAGTCAAGGGAATTTGAGGAAGAAAGAGAGAACAAAAATATACTTGTGGGGAACTTCAGTCTCTCCCTCTCTGAACTTGATAAATCTAAACTCAAAATAAACAAGAAAGAAGTTAAGGAGGTAAATAGAATTTTAGAGAAGCTAGACATGATAGGTCTCTGGAATGAACTGATTGGGGATAAAAAGGAATATACCTTTTCAGTGGTTGTAGCAGCAAGCACCCCAACATCCCCAGGGTAGCTGCCAACACGGGTTCATAGATCTGCATTTCTAAAGGAAAGCAACTCAAAATGGGTTAACAAGCTTACTTTAATAATTCAAACTAGATCATTGACCTAGTTCTGGGGGAAAAGGTCAGTACCCTGTACTTCAAAGTATACAGACAGAACTTACAAGACAGAGAATCAAATAGATCAAGCAAACAGGCTTCCAAACTGTCTGACCATTACATCAATACCAAATCACAGTTACCAGAGAGGGAAGCATCAACATCTGGGTTTTCAAAGCCAGGGGGCTCTCAATGGCTTCCTAGAGTCTCATCTGGTCAAATCACACAACACTTCTCAAAGTGAGCCCCAAAGCAAAGCCTCACATCAGGGATCATATAGCCTTCTCAGTGGTCAGAGAATGTAACCACCTTCTAGCCCCACTGACCAATCACACAGAATCAAGGTGTAGGCATTCCTGAAAACCAAGCCTCCTGCCACAGGCTCCATGTGACCACATTCAGCCTATTGGGGACAGAGTATATTTTCAAATCAAGGAAAGTTCTCAGAGTCTCTTAAGCCTATCAAAGGGCCTAGGGGCAGGGAAGATCTTTAAATTTGCATTTCCATTACAGTGGTACATGGCAGATACACAAAAATTGAACATGTACTTGGTCATAAAATACTCACAATTCAGTGCAGGAAGGCAGACATAATAAATGCATAATTCTAAGATCATGATGCAATATAAATCACATGTAATAAAAGGCCATTGAAAGATAGACTGAAAACTAATAGGAAACTAAATAATTTAATCCTAAAGAATGAGCAGGCCAAATAAGCAATTATACATACAATCAGTAACTTAATTAAAGGGAATGACAATCTTGAGACAACATCCTAAAACTCGTGGGATGCAACAAAGGCAATTCTTAGGGGAAGTTTTATATCCCTGAATGAATACATGAATAAATTAGAGAAAATGAAGGTCAATGAATTTGGCATGCAATTGAAAAATCTAGAAAAACAACAAATTGAAAATACCAATTAAATACTAAATTAGAAATAATGGAAACCAAAGGAGAGATTAATAAATTTGAAATTAAGAAAACAAATGAATTAATAAATAGAACTAAGAGCTGGTTTTATGAATAATAGAAAATTAAAATTGTTAGTCCATTATTCAATGTGATAAAAAATTTAAAACCCAAATTATGAATATCAAAAAGCAAAAGGGTGAATCTGCTACAATGAAGAGGAAATTAAAAAATAATTAGGAATTATTTTGCCAAATTGTATGGACATAAATTTAATAAGCTTAGAGTAATGGATGAATATTTACAAAAATAGAAGCTGCTCAGATTAACTGAAGAGGAAGTAAATTACTTAAATAATCCCATCCCAGTAAAAGAAATCAAACAAGCCATCAAGGAACTCCCTAGGAAGAGATCTCCAGGGCCAGATAGATTTGCTAGTGAATTCTATCAAACATTAAAGTAAAAATTAATTCCAATACTTTACTATTTGGGAAAATTGGTGAATGAGGAGTCCTACCAAATTATTTTTATGAGGCAAATATGGTACTGATACCTAAATTGGGAAGAGACAAAACAGAGAAAGAAAATTATAGCCCAATTTCCCTCATGAATATAGACGCAAAAATTTTAATTAAAATATTAAGAAAAAGACTATAGGGGCGGCTAGGTGGCGCAGTGAGTAAGAGTGCCGGCCTCAGAGTTGGGATGACCCGAGATCGAATCCGGCCTCAGAAAATGAGCACCCCCACACAAATAATGACTAGCCGTGTAACCTTGAGCAAGTTACTTAACCCCAATTGCTCTAAAAAAATAAATAAATAAAATTTAAAAAGCAAAAAAAGAAAAAGACGATAGCAACTTATCACAAGAATAATAAATTTTGATCAGGTAGGATTCATTCCAGGAATGCTAGGATGGTTCAATATTAGGAAAACCATCAGTATAAATTATTATATCAACAACAAAACTAGCAGAAACCATATGCTTGTCTCAATAGATGTATAAAAGGCTTTTGATACAATACAACATCCGTTCCTATTAATAACACTAGAAACTATAGAAATAAATGTAGTCTTCCATAAAATAATAAGTAGCATCTATGTGAAACCATAAGCAAGTATTATATGTAATGGGGATAATCTAGAAGCACTTACAAAAAGATCAGGAGTGAAACAAGGATGTCCATTATCACTCCTCTTATTCAATTTGGTACTAGTAATGTTAGCAGTAGCAATAAGTGAAGAAAAAGAACTTGAAAGAATCAAATTATGCAAAGAGATTAAGCTATCACTCTTTGCAGATGCTTTGATGATATACTTAGAGAATCCTAGAGAATCAATTAAAAAACTACTTGAGATAATAAATAAATTTGGCAAAGTTGCAGGATATAGAATAAAACCACAGAAATCCTTGGCATTCCTGTATATTCCTAATGAAATCCAACAGCAAGAGATAAAGCGAGAAATCCCATTTAAAGTTACTGTAGATATTATAAAATATCTGGAAATCTTCCTGCCAAAACAAGTTCAGGACCTATATGAACACAATTACAAAATATTTTCACACAAACAAAGTCAAATCTAACTAATTGGAAAAACCTCAGTTGCTCTTGGCTGGGTCAAGCTAATACAACAAAAATGACAATTTTGCCTAAATTAAATTACATATTTAGTGCCATAATATTCAATCTACCAACGATTTACTTTATAGAGCTAGAAAAAAACAGTAACACCATTCACTTGGAAGAATAAAAGGTCCAGAATATCAAGGAAATTAATGAAAAGAAATAAACACTAGGGAAGCTGTCCTAGCCATACCAGACTATAATCTGTATTATAAAGTAGCAGATATCAAAACTGCTTGGTACTGGCTGAGTAATAGAGTAATGGATCAATAGAATATATTGGGTACATAAGACTCAGCAGTCAATGTCTATAGTAATCTACTTTTTGCTAAACCCAAAGACCCCAGTTTTTGGGATAAGAACTCACTCTTTGACAAAAACTGCTGGGAAAACTGGAAATTAGTATGGCAGAAACCGGGCATAAACTAATATCTAACACCTTATACCAAAATCAGTTCTAAATGGGTGCACAATCTAGGTATAAAGGCTGATATTATAAGCAATCTGGGAAACCAAGGAATAGTTTACCTGTCAGAATTATGGAGAAAGGAAGACTTTATGAACAAACAAGTGTTAGAGAGCATTATAAAATACAAAATGTGTAATCTTTATTAAATTAAATTGAAAAATCTCTGTACAAACAAAGCCAATGTAACCAAAATTAAGAGGGAAGTGGAAAATGGCTAAAGAATTTTACAACCAGTGTCTCTGATAAAGGATTCATTTCTAAAATAGAAAGAGTCCCAGCAGAGGAGAGGACCAACTACTGGGGCAAGTAGAGGCTAGGTCCAGGCCTGATCAATGCATTGTCAAATTGATCCACCAACCACAAGGACCACTGCCACACCTATCACTTCAAGGCTGGGACTAGATGAGAGCAGGGGACCAGGATGGCAGAGTGAACCCTGGCTGCTCCAATAACACACTCTGACCCTGAAAACATAGTAATTATTGCCACAGAACAAAATTTTAAACAGTAGAGTCTTGGGAACCCTAGAGGAAGGCGTGGCTAGTGCCCTACCTCGAAATGGGTAAAAAGGCAACTGCAAAGACAAAGACTCTGTCTTTTTCCTACTGAGTCCTACTATGATGAGAGGCAGGAAACAAAATTAGAGGGAAACAGTGTTAACTCTACACCCACAGATGAAGTCTCAACAAGGAACTGGTCTCAAGCACAGAAAACATTTTTGAATGAGCTCAAAAAGAACTTTGAGGGGTGGCTAGGTGGTGCAGTGAGTAAGAGCACCGGCCTCGGAGCTGGGATGACCCGAGATCGAATTCGGCCTTAGAAAAGGTGCACCCACACACAAAATAATGACTGGCAAGGTAACCTTGAGTAAGTTACTTAACCCCAATTGCTTAAAAAAAAAAAGAAAAAAACTTTGAAAACCAAATTGCAGAGATAGAAGACAAATTAATAATTATTTTAAAATCAAAATTGCAAAATTAGAAAAACATTACAATGAAGAAAAGAAAAAAGACAAAGAAATGTGTGATATGGAAAAGGAGCTCCAAAAAGCTAACCAAGGAAAAGAATTCACTAAAAACTAGAATGAACCAAATTGAAGGTAATAAAGCTATGAGGAACCAAGAATCAGTCAAATAAAACATTAAGAATGGGGCAGGCAGGGCCAAGATGGCGGAGTAGTAACAGCACGTCCAAGGCTCTCTTCCCCCAGATCACCTCCAAACTATATAAAAGGGGACTCTGAACAACTTCTGGAGCCCCAGCACCCACAGAACGACACAGAGAAGCTAACCTCCCACTGAGGACAGCCCAGCAGCCCTGCAGGAAGGACCAGCACAGCACTCTGGGAGCCAGCAGCACAGCGCTTAGGGGAGAGCCAAGACCAGGTCCACATGAGCCGGGGTTTTAGCCCCAGAGCAGCTGGGCCAGCAGCTGGCTGGAGGGACCCCAGAACACCAGCGGCTGTGGCGATTCCAGAATTGTCAACACAGATATGCCTAGGACAAAGTGAGAGGTTAGTGCCCTATGGACTTTGGAACCAGTATTTAGGGAACACGTTGGTTTCCTCCCCTGGGGGCTAGAAGCTGCTGAGAAGCCACACCATTTTGTAGTTTTCAGTGGTGGCTCCAGCTCCTGGCCTGTGAACTGTAGGGAGATCCATCAATCAGTCTTGGGGGGTAATCACTCTTGCTTTAACCTCCCTGGATCTGGATAGTGGTCTGGGGTGGAGGTTGTGGGGTGGGTATCCAGCTTGCCAGAAACGGAAGTTGTGAAGACCCCACATGTACAGGAGGGAAGCTCCCCTGTCTGGGCGGAGAGTCCTACTGTGGCAACAAGCCCAAAAGTCAAGTAATTAAATGGCAACATGCCAAGGCAAAGGAAACAAAATAAACAGAACAATGAAACATTAGACTCCTCTTTTGGGGGCAAAGAGGATTGAAGCATGGAACGGGAAGAGGACTGTGAGGTCAGAAACCCTGCTCCAAAAACCCCAAAGGAAAACATTAGTGGGTTACAGGCCATAGAGCACCTTAAGAAGGACCTTAAAAATCAAATAAGAGAAGTGGAGGAAAAATTGGGAAGAGAAATGAGAAGGATGCAGGAAAAGTCTGAAATGAGGGTCAACAGCTTGACTGAGGAAAACAACACCTTAAAAATAGACTAACTCAAATGGCAAAGGAAGCCCAAAAGGGCAATGAGGAGAAGAATGCCTTAAAAAGCCAAACTTGCCAGATGGAAAAAGAATCTCAAAAGCTCACTGAGGAGATTCATTCCTTCAGAGATAGACTGGAGCAAATGGAAGCTAATGACTTTATGAGAAATCAAGATGCTATTAAGCAGATCCAAATAAATGAAAGAATAGGAGGAAATGTGAAATATCTCATGGGAAAAACCACTGACCTGGAAAATAGATCCAGGAGAGGTAATTTAAAAATTATTGGACTACCTGAAAGCCATGATCAAAGAAAGCACCTAGAAATCACCCTTCAAGAAATTCTCAAGGAAAATTGCCCTGATGTTTTAGACCCAGTGGGGTAAATAGAGGTTGAAAGAATCCACCGATCACCTTCTGAAAAATATCCGAAAAAGAAAATTCCCAGGAATATTATAGCCAGTTTCCAGAATCCTCAGATCAAGGAGAAAATACTACAAGGAGCCAGGAAGAAATAATTTCAATATTGTGGAAACACAATCAGAATAGCCCAGGACCGGGCAGCTTCTACACTGAGGGATTGAAGGGCATGGAATATGATATTCCTGAGGGCAAAAGAGCTGGGACTGAACCCAAGGGTCACCTACCCAGCAAAACTGAGTATTTTCTTTCAGGGGAAAATTTGGTCATTCAAAGAAATAGAGGACTTTCAAGCATTCTTGAGGAAAAAACCAGAGTTGAATAGAAAATTTGACATCCAGACACAAGAAGCAAGAGATGCTTGAGAAGGTAATCAGGGAAAACAAATCAAAAGGAACTTATCAAAGTCAACATATTTACATTCCTACATGGCAAAACAATAACTGTGACTGATGAAACCTTTCTCAGTATGAAAATAATGGAATAAGGCTGTATGGTCATATGAATACATATGTGAATGTGTGTATATATGTCTACATGTATACATGTATAGATGGCATAGGTTGAATTTGTTGGGAAGGGATGATACTTAAGGGGTGAAATTTTGAGTTGAGAGAGGAAAGTGGCAAGAGGAGATGGGGAGAGACAGGGTAGGGTAAACTATCTCATGTAGAAGAAGCAAAGGGAAGTGGCTGCAGGGGAGGGGAAGAATAGGAAGGGAAAAAAGGCAAAACCACATTCTCATTGAATTTGGTTCAGGGAGCGAATGACATACATACTAAATGGGATATCTCAACCTGCAGCAGAATGGGGGGGTGGGGATGAGAGGACGGATGAATTACTTATCTTCCCAGAGGGAATGGGTGACAAGGGAGGAAGGGAATGGATCTGAAATCCGAGGTCTGAAAATGAAATGTTTCAAATATATATATAATCAATACTCTTTTGCATTTAATTGGGAGATAAGATGTGCAGGCATTAGGGCACAGAGATTCACCTTGCTGTAATGGAAAAGTCTAACAGGGTATCGGAGAAGATATGGGAGAGAGCAGGATGGAGGAAGCAATATCTTGTGGGACTGCTATTTTGGGATGGTGGGTAGGAAAAAATGGGGAAAAATTGTAACTCAAAATCTGGCGGAAATGAATGATGTAAAAGAGAAGTTAATAAAGCATTTGTTTAAAAAAACATTAGGAATGAAAAATTAGCAAAAGAGGATAAATACCTCAATGGAAAAATAACTGACCTGTAAAATAAATCCAGGAGAGATAATCTGAGAATCATAGGCTTACCAGAATATCATGATGAAAAAATGAGCCTGCACAACACCTTCCAAGAGTTCATCAAAGAAAACTGCCCTGAGATACTAGAACCAGAGAGTAAAATAGAAATCAAGAGAATACCCCAATCACCTCCTGAAAGACATACCAACTTGAAAAGTACACAAAACGTTGGGGCCAAACTCCAAAACTACCAGGTAAATGAGAAAGTACTACAAAAAATACAGAAAGAAACAATTCAAATATGGCAGAACCACAGTGAGGATTGCACAGAATCTGGCAGCCTCTAAACTGAAAGACTGGAGGAAGTGGAATGTAATTTTTTGCAAGGTCAAACACCTTGGGTTGCAATCAAGGATCACATACCCAGAAAAACTGAACATATTCTTCCAGGAAAGGTGATGGTCATTCAACATTATAACAGATTTCCAGACCTCCCTGATGAAAAACCAGAGCTCAATGGAAAATTCAACCTCCAATCACAAGATGCAAGAGAGACATAGAAAGGTAAATAAGGAGAAAAAACACACACACACACACTTTTATTTAATAAGAGCAAACTGTTTATAGACAAATAGAGGCTATAATAAAAGAACCCTATTAAGGTCTACAATGGGACCACAATGGAAGAAGAGGAAAGAATGAAGCAGAAAAGGGTAAATTATGACACACAAAGAGGCATAAAAACAATATAGTAGAGGAAAAGAAGGGAGGGGGATGAACATTATATGAGCTTTTCCCTCACTGGTTCTGGGCAAGGAGAGAATAACAGAACCAGTTAAGTATAGGACTCTATTGAGAAGAGCCAGCAAACATATCATAATGGAGGGAAAGAGGGCATGGGAAGGAGCTTTGCATGAGATCTGTTCTTGTCAACCTTGGTTCAAAAAAGAAATAACATAATACATTAATAAAAATATATCATATCCTACAGGCAGTAGGAAGATGGAAGGGCTTTGAAAGGGGGGTGTGATTAGAAGGGAGGGAAGAAGTAAGGGCAAAGGGGAGGAAAAGGTGGGGGGGCTGACAAAAAGCGAATGCTGAAGGAGGTGTTGGTCAAAAGGAAAACTCTTAAGGAGGGGAAGGGTGAAGGGGAGAAAAATAAAAGCATGGAGAGAGAAGGGAATAGGATGAAGGGAAAGAGACAGATAATAATCATAACTTTTAACATGAATGGGGTGAACTCTCCCATAAAACAGAGGTGGATAGCAGAATGGATCAAAAACCATAACCCTACAATATGCTGTTTACAAGAAACATCTGAAAGAGGGGGATACACACAGGGTAAAGGTAAAAGGCTTTAGTAAAAATAGATCATGCCTCAGCTATAGTAAATAAAAAAGCAGGGGTAGCAATCCTTATCTCAGATAAAGCAAAAGCAAAAAGTGATCTAATTAAAAGAGATGAAGAAGGAAACTATATCCTGCTAAAAGGCACAACCGAGAATGAAGCAATATCATCATTTAACATATATGCACCAAGTGGTATAGCACAATAACTCCTAGAGGAAAAGGTAAGAGAATTAGATGAAGAAATAAAGAGCAAAACTATACTAGTGGGGAACCTTAAACTCCCTCTCTTTGAATTTGATAAATCCAACCTCAAAATAAACAAGAAAGAACTTTATGAGATGAATAGAATTTTAGAGAGTGTAGGTATGATGGATCTCTGGAGAAACTTGAATGGGGATAAAAAGGAATATACTTTCCTCTCAGTAGTACATGGCACATACACAAAAATTGACCATGTATTAGGACATAAAACATATCACAATTCAGTGCAGAAAAGCAGCAATAATAAATGCATCATTCTCAGAGCATGATGCAATAAAAATCATATCTAATGAAGGGCCATGGAAAGATAGATTAAAAGCTAATTGAAAAAAAATATATAAATACTATGATTCATATTACTTTGCATATAATTGGGAGATAAGATGTGCTGGCAATGGAACACAGGAATTCACCTTGCCCTATTGGAAAAGTCAAAGGGGTTATGGGAGAAGAGATGGGCGAGAGCAGATTAGATGAGGGGATATCCTGTATGACTGTTACTCTGGGGTGTTGGGTAGGGGACAAATGGGGAAAAATTGTAACTTAAAATCTGATGGAAATGAATGATGTAAACCAGAAGTTAATAAAGCATTTTGAAAAAAAAAAAACTAATTGAAAACTAAACAATTTAATCCTAAAGAATGAGTTGGTCAAACAAGAAATTATAGAAACAATCAGTAACTTCATTCAAGAGAGGGAAAATAATGAGACAACATACCAAATTTTGTGGGATGCAGCAGAGGCAGTTCTTAGGGGAAGTTTTATATCTCTGAGTGCACACAGAAATAAATTAGAGAAAAGGGAGGTAAATGAACTGGGCATGTAATTGAAACAGCTAGAAAAAGAACAAATGGAAAATACCCAATTAAATACTAAAGTAAGAAAACTATTGAACTAATAATTAAAACTAAGAGCTGGTTTTATGAAAAAAAAAAACAATGAAATTGGTAGACCATTAGTCAATATGATGAGAAAAAGAAAGAAGAAAACCAAATCATGAGTATCAAAAATGAAAATGGTGAATCTACCTCCAATGAGGAAGAAATTAAAACAATAATTAAGAATTATTTTGCAAATTTTATGGACATAAATTTGACAAGCTTAGTGAAATGGATGGATATTTACAAAAATACAAGTTGCCCAGATTAACTGAAGAGGAAGTAAATTACTTAAATAACCCCATCTCAGAAAAAAGAAATTGAAAAAGCCATCAGTGAATTCCCTAGGAAAAAATCTCCAGGGCCAGTTGGATTTACCAGTGAATTTTATTAAGGAGTCCTACCAAATTCTTTTTATGACACAAATATGGTTCTGGTACCTAAATCAGGGAATGACAAAACAGAGAAAGAAAATTATAGACCAATATCCTTCATGAATATATATGCAAAAATTTTAAATAAAATATTAGCAAAAGGACTACAGCAATTTGTCACAAGAATAACACACTTGGATCAAGTAAGATTTATTCCAGGAGTGCAAGGATCATATCAACAATAAAACTAGCAGAAATCACATGATTATTTCCATAGATGCAGTAAAGGCTTTTGACAAAGTACAACATCCATTCCTATTAAAAACACTAGAAAGTATAGGAATAAATGGAGCCTTCCTAAAATAATAAATAGCAACTATTTAAAGCCATATGTAAGTATTAAATGCAGGGGTGAAACAAGGATGTCCACTATCACCCCTCTCATTTAATCTGGTACTAGAAATGTTAGCAGTAGCAATTAGAGAAGAAAAAAAATCAAAGGAATCAAATGAGGAAAAGAAGAGACCAAGTTATCTCTCTTTGCAGATCATATAATGATATACTAAGAGAATCCTTGAGAATCAAGTAAAAAACTACATGAAACAATAAATAATTTTCCAAAATTGAAGGATATAAAATGAACCCACATAAATCCTTGGCATTCCTGTATATTTCTAATGAAATCCAACAGCAAGAGATGCAAAGAAAAATGCCATTTAAAGTTACTGTAGACATCATAAAATATTTGGGAATTTATCTGCGAAAAGTTCCTGTAGACATTATAAAATATTTGGGAATTTATCTGCCGAGACCTATATGAAAACAAATACAAGACACTTTTCACATAAGTAAAGTGAGATCTAACTAATTGGAAAAACTTCATTTGCTCATGGCTGGATTGAACCAATATAATAAAAATGAACATTTTGCCTAAATTAAATTACATATTTAGTGCCATAACATTCAATTTACCAAAAAATTAATTCATAAGACTGGAAAAAATAGTAACAAAATTCATTTGGAAGAACAAAAGGTGTAGAATATCAAGGGAATTAATGAAAAGAAATGCTTGCAAAGGTAGCCTAGACATACCAGATTTTAATCTGTATTATAAAGCAGCAGTCATCAAAATTCCTTGGTACTGGCTGAGTAATACAGCAGTGGATCAATGGAATAGTTTGGGAACATGAGAATCAGCAGTCCATGACTACAACAATCTACTCTTGGATAAACCCAAAGACGCCAGTTTCTGGTATAAGAATCCACTATTTGGCAAAAATTGATCAGAAAACTGGAATATATGGCAGAAACTGGGCATAGACCATTATCTAACACCATGTACAAAAATCAAGTCTAAATGGGTGGTGTATACATACATATATACATACATACACACATATATATATATATATATGATAGATAGATAGATAGATAGATAGATAGATAGATAGATAGATAGATAGATATTATACCTAATAGGTAGAAAGGATGATCCTGTAAGCAATCCGGGAATTCAAGGAATAGTTTTCCTGTCAGATTTATGGAGAAGGGAAGACTTCATGACCAAACAAGAATTAGAGAGCATTATAAAATGAAAAATGGATAACTTTGATTACAGGAAATTGAAAAAAAATCTGTACAAACAAATGTAAGCAAGATTAAGAGGGAAGTATAAAATTGGGTAATATTTTTTACAACCATTGTCTCTGATAAAGGCCTCATTTCTAAAATATACAAAGAACTGAGTCAAATCTATAAGAATACAAGTTATCTCCCAAATGATAAATGGTCAATGGATATGAACAGGCAGTTCTCAGCAGAAGAAGTTAAACATATTTATAACCATATGAAAAAATGTTCTAAATCACTATTGATTAGAGAAATGCAAATCAAAACAACTCTGAGGTACCACATCTCACCAGTCAGATTGCCAAGACGACAAAACAGGAAAATGATAAATGCTGGAGAGGATGTGGAAAAATTGCAATAATAATAATACATTGCTGGTTGAGTTGTGAACTGATTCAACCATTCTGGAGAGCAATCTCAAACTATGCCCAAAGGGTATAAGTAATTTCATATCCTTTGAACCAACAATATACCTTCTAGGGTTGTATCCCAAAGTAATCATAGAAGTGGGAAGGGCCCCATTTGTATGAAAAATATTCAGAGCATCTCTTTTTGTTGTGGCAAAGAAATGGAAATCAAGGGGATGCCTATCAATTGGGGAATGGTTAAACACGTTGTGGTACACAAATATAATGGAATACTATTGTGCTATAAGAAATGAGCAGATGGACTTCATATTTACCTGGAGAAGCTTATACTAAGTGATGTTGAATGAAAAGAGCAGAACCAGGAGAAATTTGTATGCAATTACAGACACAATGTATATGTGACAACCCACTTTGATAGACTGGGATCTTCTCAGTAATGTAAGGTTATAAGACAACTTCAAAAGACTCATTGTGGAAAGAGATTTCCACATCCAGAGAAAGAACTACAGAGTATGTAGTTCTTTGTAGATTGAAGCAAACTATCGGCGCTTTTTCTCTTTCTTTTTCTTGTTTTGTTTTGTTTCCTCTTTCCCATTGTGTGTTCCATGTGTTATAATATTTCTTTATAAACTGACTAATGTTTATTGTGAAGATATCTGCAGATCCTATATTTGATTGCATGCTTCCATGGAGGGGGGAGGATGGGGAAGGGAAATTTGAAACTCAAGTGATTGTGGAAATGAATCTTATAAACTAAAATTAAGCAAATAAAATAATAAAAAAAGAAAAGAAAAATAGCTAATACAATGTATGGCAGAATCAAGGTCCAAAATATCCTTGAAAGGCTAGAATTTAGTTAAAAGTAACAAGTTAAAAATTAACATGAATCGTTGTTAAGTCGTACATAAATGTTTAATTCTATAAGGACCTGATAGCAATTTATATGACAAAGGCCCTTTAAAGCCAAGCACAAACAGCGTTCCAGAGGACTGCTGCCATGAACAGCTTCAATGTTCTGATTATATATAATAGTGAAATCTCTATTTATTCTATAATAAACTAATACAAAACAGTGACTGAAACCAAACTACAGCATTCACAATATTATTACTTAACAAGTTATCACTAAGATGGCCACATAGTTTTCACCAAAGTAGCCACATGCTTCTAAGCAAAAGATATAATTCAGTAACAACTTAACTCAATTATCCTTAAGGAGCTAGCCTCCTTAAGGGACACAAAGTACAAAGGTCAAAGTTCTCCACCCCTAGGTTACAGTAAATCATAATCTTCTCAGTCCACTTTAAGTAAGTAAGAAAAGGTCTTTTTTCTTGACATGAGTCTGGCTCTCAGCTTTCATAGTTCCTTTTCCAGATTCCCAGGTCCTGCCCAGATCTGCCCAACTGTCACCTGGATTCAAAGGCAGGCAGCTCTTATCTTCTTGTTCAGTTCCTCATCTAGTTCCCATTCCATATTGAAGTTCATAGTGTCCAGTCCACCTCAAGTCCTTCACAGTTCCTGTTTCTGGGAAGACAAAGCTTAACAGAGCCACAATATTTTTCATACACATTGCCAGCACCACCATCAATTCATTATCTGTCTGTGAAATCAACATAGACCCACAAACAAGGTCCACGAGGTCATGACAAATCATCAACATAGAAATCAACAGAGACCAACAAACAATGTACGAGGGATAAACACAAATCATCGGTAAAGTCCCAGGATCTTCAAAACCCTCCTCCAGGATTTCTGTGAACAGACCACCAGAATATCCTCTTTCGGGACTTCCAGCAAGGTCCTGGGACTTCTGTACAAAGTATCACAAACAAATATCAACACATACGGAACAGACAGAGTCCCAGGATACCACAAATTTTCTTCTTCTTGACTCTGGTACAACAAGAGTTCTCTTCTCAGTTCTTCTCTTTTCTTCTAAGTTCTGCTCAGTTCTTCTCAATTCTTTTCTCAGTTCTTCTCTCTTCTCAGTTCTGCTCTCTTCAGCCTGGGCCTCTCCTTATATATGGTCATTCACTCCTCCCCTTCCTGTTACATCAGCAACAGGAATTCACACATCCTAGGGTTTCCAAGTTGTGGGGTTCACAAGTTCTGCTTCTGAACAAAGACTTGATACAATCATGTGGAAGAAATGCAATAAGGTGTCAACTAAATAGCTGAAACAAGGTGTTAACTACTTCTTTTCTTGCCATTACAGGACCCCTGAAATCTGTCTATAGTCAAGGAGTCCAGTACTCTAAATCCAGACCAACAGGATTTAGTTAGCAATGAATTCATTTTATTCAAGTGTTAAATGTCTGAAAAAGCTAGTAGTATCTTAGGCTACATGTAAAAAGGAGAATCAATAATCTCACTGTTTGCCATGGTGAGATCAATTATAGTATTTGGCTGATATCTGACTTAAAATTGCCCAACACAATTTTTATATTTTACATAAATCATTCAGTCATCCAAAAATGATGGTCCTCAATAAATGTTTGCTTAATCCCTTTCCTTTCAGTTGCTAAAGTTTAGTAAATGTATTTTCTCCACAGCCCTCGTTCCCCTCAACCCATTGCTACTTATAATAACACATTCGAGATATTCCTCATCTTATTACAGAAGCAAAACAAGATATAGTCTCAATTTAACCAATATTTAAAAACAACTACTATGTGTAAGACACTGTGCTAAACATAAAGATTTCAAATTTTATTGTTGTTGTCCTCATGTCCTTGCATTAGTTGGATCAGAGGTAGTCTAGTTTTATCCTTTGGATTTACAGCTAAAGTACCTGGGGGAAGTGGGAAGACCTTCAATGATTTTCCCAAGGATACAAAGACAGTGATAGTTAGAGGCAGGATCTAAATCATATTCCAAGGTTTTTTTTTTCACTTCAGAGACTGTGACTTTGCCATCATGCCAAGCTGTTAACTATAGGCAACTGAGAGTATAAGATGATTTAGAGAATTGCTACCCAGAGGCAGGATTTGAGCTAAAATTTCTATTGGCTCCAACTCTGGGATGGTATCCACATTGCTTCTCAAACTTATTCTACTTGAAACACAAAGTTTAAGAAGTGCTACAACTATACCACCTTACTTCCTAAGAAATCATTATAATAATAATAGAGGACTTTATATTATAGTGTATGTACAGAGACAATAAATGGCAGATTTGATGGAAAACTGACCATACTCTGGAAGTCTTTAACCCCTACCCCTGTCACATAATAGTTTGGTGGCCTTAACCTAGTTGCTTAACCTCTCAGTATTGTAGGAGAATAAAAAAAATTATCAATGGTAGCATAGTGGCTTATCTGCATTGGTAGAAGTTTCCTCACTGGGAGATTGCAACATCACTAGGAACACAGGACTAGTTAAGAGAAATGATATAGAGAAAATATACTAAGTGTATGATCCTGGGCAAGACACTAACTCCTATTTTTCTGTTTCCTCTCTACAAAATGAGCAGGAAAAAGAAATGGCAAACCACTTTAGTATCTTTGCCACAAAAACCCCAAATCGTGTCACAAAGAGTTGGAAATGACTGAAAATGACTGAACAGGGGCAGCTAGGTGGTGCAGTGAATAGAGCACTGCCCCTGGAGTCAGGAGGACCTGAGTTCAAAAAGGGCCACAGAAGCTTGACACACTTACTAGCTGTGTGACTTTGGGCAAGTCACTTAACCCTAATTGCCCTCCAAAATTAAAAAAAAAAATGACTGAACAAGAACAACAGCACAGTGTCTGGAACATAATAGGCATTTAGTAAAATTACTAACCGAACAACTGACTGAAAAGGTTGGGTTAGATGCAATACCTTTGAGGTTCATTCATATTCTATCATTCTGAGATTCTGTAGGCATACAGATTATGTAGACTTTGGAACAAGTATCACATGACCACTTCTATACTTATCACCACTGTTTGAAACTTTAACAAGCCTATTTCCATCTGAAATTGGTTTTGACTAGCCCCTGAAGACATATCTCAATGTATGCCAGATGACTACTCTGATCAGTTAACCTTAAAGTGAAAAAAAAGTAATAGATAACACAGCATTTTGATTCACTTGGAGTTTCATACCTGAACGGAGAGCATCTTTTTGAATACTTCCATAGTCATGCCAATCTTTTCTTTTCAAACCATCTGTCCAGGTATAGAGCTGCCCATCTCCTAGGTCCAGTGGAAATGTCTGTGGAAAATAAAAATATTTAGGGCATAAAATGAAGAATTTATGATAAATTATCCATTACTGAATTAAAAAATATA
Organism: Gymnobelideus leadbeateri; assembly: GCA_011680675.1. Lineage (NCBI taxonomy): Eukaryota > Metazoa > Chordata > Mammalia > Diprotodontia > Petauridae > Gymnobelideus > Gymnobelideus leadbeateri. Next base: position 117,679 of record WOXC01005256.1, on the reverse strand, counting down.
CTCAATACTCCATGTTTATTAAAATGAAATATTCTTGTCAGTGAACAAAATAATAATTCATTTGAAGTTTCAGGTAGTAATGTTCCCCAACATCTACCCTCCAACCTTTCTAAAGTATAATTCATGTCATTTCCTAAGGAAAAAAATCAGTATTTTACTTTTAAGTTTGTAAATTCTTTTCTTATAGTTCTGTCATTTAGTCATGTCCAACTCTTCATGAACTATTTGAGGTTTTCTTGGCAAAGATGGACATTCTACTGAGAGAGTTAAGTGAGGTAATATATACACATATCAATAAATACCAAATATAAAGAAAGTAATGCAAAACATTTTCAGGAGAGTGAGAGAGCATTGTTAATGGCTTGGGAATAAGGAAAAGTCTCATTTAGGAGCCACCCTAAAGGGAAATTTGAGGTAGAAGTAGGTAGGAAATGCATTCACAACATTGGGAAACCACTTAGGCAAAGGCAAAGAACTGAAAGATGTATTACTGCATACTTAGAAGAACTAATAAGTCTATTTGACTCCAGTGGTGAATGTATAAAGAACAATAGTATAGAATAAGACTGGAACAGTATAAATCCCAACTTTAACAAAGTTCAAAGTCATGAAAATAGACTGGGAAAATGAGTAAACAATTACAACAACAAAAAGAATCAGAACTATAAAAAGCTACTATGGTGACAGGGAAGATCAAAACACAAACTCAGAAGACAATGGCAAAAAGCAAGTCTTCAAAGAAAAAGTTATGAATTGGATATGATATCAACTATAATTCCTGGAAGAGCTAAAAATTATCTTGAAAATCCAATGAGTGGTAGATAAAAAAACTGGGTAAGAAAAAGAGAGTGAAAGAAGAACATGATGAAAAGAAAACAGGTTGTAGATACACCAAATATACTGAAGAAAATAAGACCACAAGAAATGGAACTGACAAAATGGTAAAAGATATACAAAAATTTTAATAATGAAAATAATTACATGAAAAACAGAATTGATAAAATGGAAAAAGAGGTACAAAAGCTCGCTGAAGAAAATAATTCCTTAAAAATTACAATTGGCAAGTGAAAGCTAGTGATTTCTTGAGATATCAATAAAGAATAAAACTAAGTCAAAAATAAATTTAAAAATAAGGTGAACTATCTCATCAGAACAAAAAAAACAGCCCGGAAAATTGATTGAAGAGAGATAATTTAAGAATTATTTGACTACATGATCAAAAATAAGCCCCAGCATTATATTTCAAGAAAATATAGGGGCGGCTAGGTGGCACAGTGAGTAAGAGAGTTGGACTCGGAGTTGGGATGACCCGAGATCAAAACCAGCCTCAGAAAATGAGTACCCACACACAAATAATGACTAGCCGTGTAACCTTGAGCAAGTTACTTAGCCCCAATTGCTTATTAAAAAAAGAGTCAGTCAAACAAAATATAAATATTGAAAAATTAGAAGAAAGTGTAAAATATCTCACTGGATAAACAACAGACCTGGAGAACAGATACGGGAGGGATAATCTAAGAATTATTGGTCTACCAGAGAGCTATGATGAAAAAAATAAAAACCAACAACAAAAAACAAAACAAAACAAAAACTAGACAACATCCTTCATGAGTTTGTTAAATGAAACAAAACAAAACAAAACAAAAACAAAACTATCCTTAGGACCTAGAATCAGAGGGTAAAATAGTCATCAAAAGAATTCACCTGTTTCCTACTGAAAGAGATCCCAAATTGAAAACTACAAGAAATATAGTAGCCAAATTGCAGAATTACAAGTCAAGGAGAAAATACTGCATACAGCCAACAAGAAGCAACTCCAATATTGTGGAACTACAGTAAGGATTTGTAATGGAAATGCAAATTTAAAGATCTTCCCTGCCCCTAGGTTAAATGCACCTGGAGCCTGTGGTAGGAGGCTTGTTTTTTCAGGAACACCCACACCATTGTGATCAGGCAGTGGGTCAAGAGGGTGGTTACATTCTCTGAACCTGGAGAAGGCAATATAATCCCTGATGTGAGGCTTTGCTTTGGGGCTCACTTTGAGAAGTGTGGTGTGATTTGACCAGATGAGAATCTGGGCAGCCATTGAGAACCCCCTGGCTTTGAAAACCCAGATGTTGATGCTTCCCTCTCTGGTAACTATTATTTGGTATTGATATAATGATTGCACAGTTTGGAAGCCTGTCTGTTTGATCTATTTGTTTCTCTGTCTTGTAAGTTCTGTGTGTATACTTTGAATTTCAGGATGCTGAACATTTCCCCCTGAACTAGGTAAACGATCTATGTTTGATTGATTAAAGTAAGCTTGTTAACCCATTTTAAGTTGCTTTCCTTTAGAAAAGCAGATCTATGAACCTGTATTGGCAGTCACCCTGGGGTTGTTGGGGTGCATGCTGCTACAGGATTACACAGGACGTAGCAGCTTCTACATTAAAAGATCAGTGGGATTAGAATTTGATATTTTGTACAGAAAAAGAGCTAGGACTGCAACCAAGAATCAACTACCCAAGAAAACTAAGCATAATTTTTCAGACAAGTAGAGGGTCATTTAATCAAATAAAGAACTTCCAGATTCTCCTTATAAAGAAGCCAGAGTTCAACGGAAAATTAGGTCTACAATTACAAGCCTAAAAAAAGACATAAAAGGGTAAAGAAGGAAACACACACCCATACATGGACACACACACACACACACACACACACACACACACATGCACATAACTTGGAATTCAATAATGGCAGTTTATATCACTATATGAGAAGCTGATTCCTGTCAATATTGAACTTCATATAATTATCATGACATTTAAAGGGGATATACATAGATGGAGCGGGTGGGTATAAATGAACTAATCAATAAAAACAAACAAACAAAAACTACTTATTCTCATTTGTTCTGGTTCAAATAAGCATCAACATAATCAGTTAAGTTTAAGATTCTAATTTGAACAAGACACAAAATTTATTATAATAGAGGGTAAGGAGGGAGGGAAAGGAGCAATGTATGAAATTTACTCTCATTGATTTGGGGCCAAAGAAGGAATAACATACACTGATAAGTATAAAAATCCATTGTGCCCTATAGGCAGTAGGAGGGTAAGGAGGGGGATAAAAAAGGGGTGAAATAATAGTAAGGAGAAAGGATATCTAAACGGAGGGGCACAGAGCAGGATTACTGAGAGAGGTAGTGGTCAAAAGAAAAAAAACTCTTAAGGAGGGGAAGGGAGAAGGAAGAAACAAAAACATAAACATGGGAGGGAATAGGATGGAGGGAAAGAGACATATAGTAATCATAACTGTGAATGTTAATGGGATGAACTGTTCCATAAAATGGAGATAGATAGTAGAATGTATTAAAAACCACAATCCTACAATATGCTGTTTACACATTTGAAAGAAGGGGATATGCATAAGATAAAGGTAAAAGGTAGGAGTAAAATGTATTATGCTTAAGTTAAAGTAAAAAAAAAAAACACAACACAGGGGTAGCAATCCTTATCTCAGATAAACCAAAAGCAAAAATAAATCTAATTAAAAGAGATAATGAAGGAAATTATATCCTGCTAAAAGGCACCATCAAGAATGAAGCAATATCATTACTTAACATATATACACCAAGTGGTATAGCATCCAAATTCTTAGAGGAGAAGTCAAGGGAATTACAGGAAGACATAGCAAAACTATACTAGTGGGGGATGTTAATCTCCCAAAAGGTTAATCTGTATCAAAAATGAAAAGGGTGAAACTACTGCCAATGAAGAGGAAATTAAAACAAAAATTAGGAATTATTTTGCCAAATTGTATGCACATAAATTTGACAATCTTAGTGAAATGGGTGAATATTTAAAAATTATAAGTTACCCAGATTGACTGAAGAGGAAGTAAATTATCCCATCTCAGAAAAATAAATTGAATAAGACATCAGTGACCTCCCTAGGAAAAACTCTCCAGGGCCAGGTGGATTTACTAGTGAATTCTATCAAACATTTCAAAAAAGAATTGATCCCAATATTCTACAAATTTTCAGATAATTGCTGAAGAAGGAGTCCTATCTAATTCATTTTATGACACAAATATTTTACTGATAGTTAAAGCAAGAAAAGACAGAATGGAGAAAGAAAATTACAGAGCAATTTACCTCATGAATATAGATGCAAAAAACTTAAATAAAATATTAGCAAAAAGACTACAACTTATCACAAGAATAACACACTTTGATCAGGTACAATTTATTCCAGGAATGCCAGGATGGTTCAATACTAGGAAAACCATCAGTATAATTTATCATATCAACAACAAAACTAACATAAACCACATGATTATCTCAATAGCTGCAGAAAAGGCTTTTGACAAAATACAATATCCATTCCTATTAAAACACTAGAAAGTATAGTAATAAATTGAGTTTTCCTTAAAATAAATAGGTAGTATCTTTTTAAAGCCATCAACACGTATTATATATAATGGGGATATACTAAAAGAATTTCCAATAAGATCAGGGGTGAAACAAGGATACCCACTATCATCCTTCTTATTCAATATGGTACTAGAAATATTAGCAGTAGCAATAAGAGAAGAAAAATAAATCAAAGGAATCAAATTAGGCAAAGAAAAGACTAAGGTATCACTCTTTGAAGATGACTTGATGATAGACTTAGAGAATACTAGAAAATCAAGTAAAAGCCTATTTGAGATAATAAATAAATTTGGTAAAGTTGTAGGATATAAAACAAACCCACATAAATCCCTGGCATTCCTAGATATTTCTAATAAAATCCTACAGCAAGAGATAGAAAGAGAAATCCCATTTTAAGTTACTCTAGACATTATAAAATATTTGGGAATCTACCTGCCCCCCCCCCAAAAAAAAAAACCTAGGACCTATATGAGCACAACTACAAAACACTTTTTACACAAATAAAGTCAGATCTAGCTAATTGGAAAAAACATCAATTGCTTGTGGCTGGGTCAAGCTAATATGATAAAAATAACAATTTTACCTATATTAAATTACATATTGGGGCGGCTAGGTGGCGCAGTGAATAGAACGCCGGCCCTGGAATCAGAAGGACCTGAGTTTGGAGCCCGCCTCAGACACTTAATCCGCACAAACAAAAAAAAAAAAAACCTAGCCGTGTAACCTTGGGCAAGTTACTTAACCCCAATTGCCCTAAAGGGGCGGCTAGGTGGCTCAGTGAGTAAGAGCGCCGGCCTCGGCCTCGGTGTTGAGATGACCCGAGATCAGATCCGGCCTCAGAAAATGAGCACCCACGCATAAATCAAATGACTAGCCGTGTAACCTTGAGCAAGTTACTTAACCCCAATTGCTTTAAAAAAAATAAATAAATAAATTACATATTGAGTGCCATACCAATCAATCTTTCAATCTACTTTATAGAGCTAGAAAAAAATAGTAGCAAAATTCATTTGGAAGAACAAAAACTCCAGAATATCTAAGGAATTAATGAAAAGAAATTCTAGGGAAGGTGGTCTCACCATGCCAGATTTTAATCTGCATTATAAAGCAGGAGTCATCAAAAGCACTTGGTATTTGTCTGAGAAAGAGTAGTAAACCAGTGGAATAGTTTGGGTACAAGAGAATCAGCAGTCAATGACTGTAGTAATCTCCTGTTTGATAAACCCAAAGACTCCCGTTTTGGGGATAAACACTCATTATTTGAGAAAAACTGCTGGGAAATCTAGAATATAATATGATAGAAACTGGGTATAGAACATTCTCTAACACCGTTTACCAAATCAAGTCTAAATGGGAGCATGATCTAGGTATAAAGACTGATACTATAACCAATTTGGGAAATCAAGGAATAGTTTACCTGTCATATTTATGGAGAAGGGAAGACTTTATGACCAAAGAAGTGTTAGAGACCATTATAAAATTCAAAATGGATAATTTTATTTACATTAAATTGAAAACTTTCTGTAAAAACAAAGCCAGTGCAACGAAGATTAAGGGGGGAAGTGGAAAATTGGGAAAAAAAATACAACCAGTGTCTCTGGTAAAGGCCTAATTTCCAAAATATACAGAGAATTGAATCAAATCTTTAAGAATACAAGTCATTCCCCAATTGATAAATGGTCAAAGGATATGAACAGGCAATTTTCAGAAGTGAAAATTAAAGATATCTATAAGCATATAAAAAAAAAAAGGTTCTAAATCACTATTGACTAGAGAAATGCGAATCAAAAGAACTCTGAGGTACCACATCCCACCAGGCAGATTGTCTAAGATGACAAAACAGGAAAATGACAAATGCTAGAAAGGATATGGAAAAATTCGAGCACTAATGCATTGTTGGTGGAGTTGTGAACTTATGCAACCATTCTGGAGAGCAATCTAGAACTATGCCCAAAGGCCTATAAATAACCGCATACCCTTTGGCCCAGTAATACCACTTTTAGATTTGCATCATAAAGATATCATTGAACCAGGAAGAAGACCTGAATGCACACACACAAAAATAATCACAGTTATTTTTGTGGTATCAAAGAAATTAATGGGATCCACATCTATTGGAGAATGGCTAAACAAGTTGTGGTATTTGAATGGAATACTATAGTACCATAAGAAATAAGGGGCATTTTTAGCCCCAGGGCGGCTGGAGGGAACCCAGAACACCAGCAGTTGTGGCGAATCCAGAATTATCGACACAGATATGCCTAGGATAAACTGAGAGGTTATTGCCCTATGGACTTTGGGACCAGTATTTGGGGAACGAGTTGGCTTCCTCCCCTGGGGAAGAAAAGCTTCTGAGGAAATGTAGCACAGAGGCCATTTTGCAGGGTCAATAGCAGTTCCAGCTCCTGGTCTGAAAACTGTAGAGAGATGCAGCAATCAGTCTGGGGGTTAATCACTCTTGCTTTAACTTGCTTGGATCTGGATTGTGGTCTTGGGGAGAGTCCTGGGGTGGGTATCCAATTTTCCGGAGCAGGTGGAGGCTTTACAGAGGCCACCCAACCTCCGGATGTTGTGAAGACCTCATGTTTGGGATGGAAGCTCTCCTGTCTGGTGGCAGAGTCCTACTGTGGCAAGAAGCCCAAAAATCAAGTAATTAAGTGGCAATATGCCTAGGCAAACGAAACAAAATAAACAGAAAATGCAACTTTAGACTCCTATTTGGGGGGCAAAGAGGATCAAAGCATAGAATACAAGGAGGACTGTGGGGTCAGAACTCCTGTACCAAAAGCCCCAAATGAAAATACAAGCTGGCTACAGGCCATAGAGGACCTTAAGATACAGGTAAGAGAAGTGGGGAAAAATTGGGAAGAGCAATGAGAAAAATGCAAGAAAAGTATGAAATAACAGTCAACAGCCTGACTGAGGAAAACAACACCTTAAAAAATAGACTAACTCAAATGGCAAAAGAGACTCAGAAAGGCAATGAGGAGAAGAATGCCTTAAAAAGCCAAATTTGCCAGATGGAAAAAAAGAATCTCAAAAGCTCATTGAAGAGAATCATTCCTTCAGAATTAGACTAGAGCAAATGGAAGCTAGTGACTTTATGAGAAATCAAGATGCTGTTAAACAGATCCAAACAAATGAAAGAATAGAAGACGATATCAAATATCCCATTGGAAAAACCACTTACCTGGAAAATAGATCCAGCAGAGATAATTTAAAAATTATTGGACTATCTGAAAGCCATGATCAAAGAAGGAACCTCGAAATCACCCTTCAAGGAATTCTGAAGAAAAATTGCCCTGATGTTTTAGACCAAGAGGGGGAAATAGAGGTTGAAAGAATCCGCCTGTTGCCTCCTGAAAAGGATCCGAAAAAGAAAACTCCTAGGAATATTATAGCCAGGTTCCAGAACTCCCAGATCAAGGAGAAAATACTACAAGCAGCCAGGAAGAAACAATTCCAATATTGTGCAAACACAATCAGAATAGTCCAGGACCTGGCAGCTTCTACACTGAGGGATTGAAGGGCATGGAATATGATATTCCAGAGGGCGAAAGAGCTGGGACTGAACCCAAGGTTCACCTGCCCAGCAAAACTGAGTATCTTGTTTCAGGGGAAAATGTGGTCATTCAGTGGAATAGAGGACTTTCAAGCATTCTTGAGGAAAAAAACAGAGTTGAATAGAAAATTTGACATTCAGACACAAGAAGCAAGAGATGCTTGAGAAGGGAGTCAGGGAAAACAAATCAAAAGGAACTTATCAAAGTTGAACTATTTACATTCCTACATGGAAAAACAATAACTATGTCTGATGAAACCTTTCTATTTATGAAAATAATTGAAGAAACATATATGGAACTATGAATACATATGTGAATGTGTGTATATATGTTTACAGGTATACATGGACAGAGGGCACAGGTTGAATTTATTGGGAAAGGATGATACTTAAGGAGTGAATTTAAGAGGTGAGAGAGGAAAGTGACAAGAGGAGATAGGGAGAGACAGGGTAGGGTAAACTATCTCAAGTAGAAGAGGCAAGGGGAAGTAGTTGCAGGGAAGGGGAAGAATAGGAAGGCAAAAAGGCAAAGCCCTATTCTCATTGAATTTGACTTAGGAGAGAATCACATACATACTAAAAGGGATATCTCACCCTGCAGGAGAGTAGGGCAAAGGGGGATGAGAGGAGGGATGATGGAGGGGAGGGCATTCTGGGGGGAGGGGAGGTTGGAAGTACCCACTTTCAAAGAGGGACAGGATCAAAGTAGGGAATGGACCAGGTGGGGGGCGGGATGGGTGGGAGGGAAATATAAGCAGTCTTTTACAATATATCTACTATGGTAATGTTTTGCGTAGCTATACATGTACAACACATGCTGAATTGCTAATCTTCCCAGAGGGAGTGGTTGACAAGGGAGGAAGGGAATGCATCTGAAATTTGAAGTTTTAAAATTATATGTTTCAAATGTATATAAATACTATTATTAATACTATTTTGCATGTAATTGGGAGATAATATATTCAGGCATAGATGCTCAAAGATTCACCTTGCCCTAATGGCAAAGTCGAAGGGGGTATGGGAGAAGATATGGGAGAGAGCAGATTGGATGAGGGCACATCTTGTGGGACTGCTATTCTGGGGTGGTGGGTAGGGAAAATCGGGAAAAATTGTAACTCAAAATCTGGTGGAAATGAATGATGTAAACCAGAAAAAAAATAAAAAGATATAAGGGGCAGATCTACTTCACATTTACCTGGAGAGACTTATACAGACTGATGCTGAGGGAGAAGAGCAAAACCAGGAGAAATTTTCACACACTTAGAGACATAACCTATGTATGGCCACCAGCTTTGATAGACTTGGACACTTCTCAGCAAAGCAAGGTTATCAGACAACTCCAAAATACTTATGATTGAAGGAGATGAATACATTCAGAGAAAGAACTAGAAAGACCCTGAAAAAACAGAGTTTGAATGCAGATTGAACCAAACTGCCTGCTCTCTTTCTTTTTCTTATTTGGAATTGTTTCCTCTTTTCAATGGGTCATTCCATTGATTACAATCCTTTACAACTTGACTAATGTCTAATGTGAAAGTATTTGCAGATCCTACAATTTATTGCATGTCACCATGGACAGGGGAGAAAGCAAAGGGGAGAAAATTTGAAACTTAAGCGATTATGGAACTGAGTCTTATAAATTAAAATTAAACAAACAAATTAATAAAATCAAAACAAAATAAAAACTCTAAAGAAAGATCATTCATTATAAATTTTCTTTTCTCCTAGTCATCGTTTTCACGCTTATAAATCTTGTGCCAGTTCTACATCAAGTCCTGTCAAGAAGGGAAAATGGGAGAAAAGAGCTCTCTGTTAATTGTGTAAAGAAGAATGGGGCTTTTCTCTGAGTCACTGCTATACTGAGAGGTGCAAAGCTTCTGAAACCACAAGGCATTTGAGAGTCATTACTCTTAATCAACAAACATTTATTAGAAACCTCTTATATGCCAAGCACCATGAGATGACTATGAAAAAGAAACCTAAAAAGTAGTAGATATATGCCACCTACCCCCAGCCCAATAGACATACCTTTTGCCTAGGACAGTACATAGTCTAAATTTGGTAAAGTACACATAGAGTGAGAGAGATTTATTCTAGTAATATGTTATGACAAATGCTGATATGCAAATTGTATACAATTAATCTTTCATGAGTAGGCAGCATAAAGGTTATTTTGCAATGTTGATGGAGTTGGTCCAGACAGGAAGAGGTGGGTTCAAGTTCCTCCTCTGACAATATTATCTTTTATGACTGTTACTTAATATCTCAGTGCTCTAGGCAACTCACTATGAGTTGCAGAGAAGTGCTGACTTACACTGGTAAAGAAAATTTCCTCTCCTGTAAGTTCCTTATCCAGTGAACTCACAGGTGGAGAACCTATGCCGAAGTATAAATATTTTTGCATGTTAGAAAATAACAAATAGTATAATAAGTCACAAAGGTTTCCAATGTGGACTATCATAGAAGATATATGCTATTTTTTACCTCCTGTTTTTCTATCCAGTTATTCGAGTTTATGCATAATCTTAACTATATCTCTTATGTATACTTTTTTTTTTTTTTTTGCCTTTTGGAGGGCAATTGGGGTAAGTAACTTGCCCAAGGTTACACAGCTAGGTTTTTGTTTGTGTGTATTAAGTGTCTGATGCTGGAAATGAACTCAGGTCCTTCTGACTCCAGGGCCGGTGCTCTACTCATTGTGCCACCTAGCCACCCCCTCTTATGTATACTTGTGAAGAATTTTGTTATGCAATATAAGTTCTTGGTCCTATGTTACAACAGAAAAATAAATCAAGATAAAGAAAACCAAATGCAATTTGAAGTGATTTTTTTCTTAACTCTACTTCTTTATAAATATAGAAATCCATGATTTTGTATAAACATTTTCTTATTTGGTTTTCCATAGGATTTCTGACAATGATCAGAAGATCAAGGTCCAAAGTCATACTTCACTTTGTAAGGGGCAATGGTTGATGTTGATGATTAGGAGGAGGAAATTATGATGATTAGAAGGAGAATGGTAACTAGATAATGCATTTTATCTACTTTTAAAATTCAGTTTTAAGTTCTCTCCCTTGCTTTATAACTTCCACCATCTTTTGAGAGGATAATAAATCTGATATCCATTCTTTGTATGAAATCATGCAAAACATTTCAACATTAGCCATGTTCAGAAAAAAAAAGAATGATAAATAAAGGGGAAAATGCTTTAGTTTGCATTCTGATTACATCAGTTTTCTATCTGGTGGTAGATAATATTTTTCATCATGAGTCCTTTGGTGTTCTAGTAGGTAATTGAATTGATCAGAGTTACAAAGTCTTTCAGGGTAGTCTATCCTTACATTATTACTGTGATTGTATACAGTGCTCTGTACATAGTTCTGCTCACTTTATTTTGCATCAGCTTATGTAAGTTTTCCTAGGTTGCTTTATTAAATGATTTCCTTCATAATTTCTTGCACAACCAATAGCATTATATCACCTTCCTACAAGGTAACTTCTTCAGCCTTTCTGTGATTGATGGGTATCTCCTCAGTTTCAAACTTCTTGACACTGCAAAAAGTGCCACTTTAAGCATTTTTGTAAATTTAGGTCCTTTTCCGTTTTTTTGATTTTCTTGGTGGTATAGACCTAGTAGTGGTAATGCTGAGCCAAAGGGTATGAATGGATTTTTTTTTTTTTACATTTGAAACATTTAATTTTAAAACTTCAAATTTCAGATCCATTCCCTTCCTCCCTTGTCACCCACTCCCTCTGGGAAGATAAGCAATTCAGCATGTGTTGTACATTTATAGCTATGCAAAACATTACCATAGTAGATATATTGTAAAAGACTGCTTATATTTCCCTCCCACCCATCTCACCCCCGACTTGGTCCATTCCCTACTTTGATCCTGTCCCTCTTCAAAAGTGGGTACTTCCAACCTCCCCTCCCCCCAGAATGCCCTCCCCTCCATCATCCCTCCTCTCATCCCCCTTTGCCCTACTCTCCTACAGGGTGAGATATCCCATTTAGTATGTATGTCATTCTCTCCCTGAGCCAAATTCAATGAGAATATGGTTTTGCCTTTTTGCTTTCCTGTTCTTCCCCTCCCTTGCAACTACTTGCCCTTGCCTCTCCTACATGAGATAGTTTATCTCCCCCTGTCTCTCCCCATCCCCTCTTGCCACTGGAGCTTCCCAGTGCTGGATCTCCCTACAGTTAGCAGCCCAGGAGCTAGAGTCACCACTCAAGCTGCAAAATGGCTTCTGTGCTGTGTTTCTTCAGCAGCTTTTCTCCCCCAGAGGAGGAAGCTGACGCATTCCCCAAATACTGGTCCCAAAGTCCATAGGGCACTAACCTCTCATTTTGTCCTAAGTATATCTGTGCTCATAATTCTGGAATCATCACAGCTGCTGGTGTTCTGGGGTCCCTCCAGCTGGCTGCTGGCCAGGTTGCCCTGGGGCTAAAACCTCAGCTCACATGGGCCTGGGCTTGGCTCCCAGAGTGCTGCATTGTGCTGCACTGGCCGCTCCCTGCAGGGCTGCTGGGCTGTCCTCAGAGGGAAGTTAGCTTCTCTCTGTCGTTCTGTGGGTGCTGGAGCTCCAGAAGTTGTGCAGAGTCCACCTTTCACATTGTTTGGAAGTTGTGTGGGGGGGAGCACCTTGGAAGTGCTGTTTCTACTCTGCCATCTTGGCTCTGCCCCCATGAATGGATTTTTTAGTTTAGTTTTTTTTTTATCAGTTCAAATTTATATAGTATTTGAAGGTTTGCAAACAACTTTCAATATATTATCTCATTTGATTTTCACTTGATCCTAAAATAATGTTGTCTAGATGATAAACCCTAAGTTCCCTTCTAGCATTCAACTAACTTGCTCCTGGAAGGAGCAACTAATAATCTCCTTTCTCTATTGTATCTGACTATCAATTCTTCTAACCTTGCCTCTACTATTTCTTCCCTTTGTCACATTTTTGAATTCCCTTTCTTAAAATCAATATTGGGGATATAAAGGCTAGGGGATTTTAGTTAATAGTAATAAGTATCTCTGGCATTATTTCTCAAGAGATGCCATTTATTTGTGTTAGTGCTTATTTCAAGAGTTCTTTGCTCCTCAAAACTATGTCTCTAAAAGTAATATAATGAAATGACATTTCAATGTACTCCTCATATTACTTCTATCCTGAGAACAGAAATGACAACTGTTGGGCAGGTTGCAAATATTAACAACAGAAAAGAAAAATAAAACAGACTCAGAAGAGGTAGCATAGGAGGAAGCTTTCAGTAAAAAATGTAACTGCCACAGGTGCTTTATAGCATTAATGTAGACATTCTTATGTGGCTGAGAAGACAGTGTTTAAAGAGAAAGGCTATTCACTTTGTTGCTTTTAAATGCAAGAAATTCTTCATCAGAGGTATTATTTGCTTACAGAGTTCCAGGAAGAAAATAAAAAGAAGAAAGCATTTTCCCTTTCTTAAATAGCTAATGATAAATTATCGGGGCTTAAGTGGAACATAGAGCATATAAAAATCTACATGTAAAATGGTTCTCAGATTCAAATGCTAGCAGAGATCCTCTGTTCCTGAAGACCTACAATATTACTTCTCAGACTTAGCCCAGAGTAGGGTTTTAGTCTTACTGGGGCTCAGTGTGCCTGAACTCAAAGCATCCACCAGCCTCGTCCTCCCCAAGTAAGTGAGATAACAAACATGCATTACTATACCTGGCAGTTACTACAATACTAAGGGAGCTGAAGTCAGTAAACCACTGTGTTCAAAGCCTTATTGTTTCTATTTCATCTAAGCACTTTGGATTTCAGTACTGAAAAGTCCTCTAAAAAGCTGCTCTAGAAATGACCATTAGCATTTTGGATGAGCTGGAAACATAGTTGAACATTCTGAAAATAGCCGAACTTTTTATTTTTTTAGCATGACTTTGTTCCATTTATTGTTACTTTTTTCCCTCATTATCTGTTAAGCTCATAGCTTTCAAGGACCATTGTCAAAGCTTCTTTAGTACAATAAATAATAATGTAAATTACAATGCAGCAACAAATAACCAGGAAAGATGCTGTTGGATATCTGTGTTTGGTTCTAGTTTGCATTTAGATGATGATAGACTCTTCACTTTAATTATTTTTATTTACTTGTCTTGATAGCATTTACAATTCTAATATACCAGAGGGCTTTCTTGCAAACCTATCTGGGAAAGAGAAATCTGTTTCCTAAAATGAATCCAGTAGGAGAACATACAATATAATAAAAATACAACAAAAATTTTAAATATAAAGTTGTAATCATTATTCATTATCTATATACAAAAATAAATTTGACAGCCTAACCACTAGATTTAATTCTAAGTTTTTGTTTGACATGGGGGGAGGGTTGCTTTTTATACAGGGTCCATTTCAGTTTTCATTTGAATGAGATGACTGATTGCTATAGCTGATGTTTCCTTTTTCTTATATTTACTTATATCCTTTAAGACAAGGACATATAAAAACAAAGAAAATTCAAGCCTTCAGTTGTTTTAAAGCCTTCTGTTTATGACTCTACTGTTAGAGGAAATTAAACACAATGACCTTGGAAGTCACTTTGGAAGAGGGGCATTCAGAATGCATAATTCCACTAATGAGTCCTGTTAGGTAGCTGAACACTAGGCCCCTTTAGGAGGGGATTAAAGTTAATGACAGTTACTGTGTATGCCCACAGCACAGGGCCATTTCTATGCTGGCAGCAAGAAGCAGAAAGCTTCCAGAATGCTTGAATATTTCTCAGACAAGCTTAGTAAAAAGGAATAGAGAATTTTGGGGGAATTGGTGTTTATGAGATTAGGAGTCCAATTTTTAAATCTCAGATTCTATATTACTCTTCCCTGAGTATTCATCCTTAAAGCTATGACTTTTTCTTATTAATTTCTCAATATATTCAAGGTCATAAATTCTTCCTTCCTTATTGGATGCTTGGTTGTAAGATCTTTTTTTTTCCTTCTTAATGGGTCTTATCCTATGTGAACACCAGGAAATTCTGTGACTTTAAAGCTGAACAGCACAGTAAAAAAAAAAAAAAGACTAGAGATTTGGAGTCAGAGAACCTGGGTTCGAGTCTCTGTTCTTCCACTTACTGCTTCTGTGACTTTGGACAGGTTTCTTCTCTCTTCTCTTTTCCTTCCATAAGGTGAGAACTCAAATTAGACAGTGTGAACCTCTGTTCCTTAATCTATGAGCCTGTGAAACTCTCTGGTACCAGTTTCTTTATCTGTAAAATAAAGTTACTTCTAGGTCAAAATCTATGAAAGTGCCAAATGATTGAACGTTTTCTCATTTTCTCAGATCAGGGGCTTCCTCAATTTGTAGATCACAACCACTTACACACTAGTAAATGTTTAACAATTTACTATCCAGGATGACAACAACAACAATGTTTACAACGTGATAGGCACTGTGCTAAGTGTTTTACAATTATTATCTCATTTGATCCTCACAACAACCCTGATAGTCAGGAGCTATTATGACCCCCATTTTATAGATGAGGAAACAGACAAAGAGGGGTTACAATGACTTGCATAAGGTCACACAGCCAGTTAGTGTCCTAGAGTTGAAGGCTAGATTTGAACTCAGATCTTCCTTATTCCAGGCCAATGCACTTAAGATATATATTTTAAAGTTTAATCAAGGGGAAGATGGTAGAGTATGTTAGAAAATTTCAGGCTCTCCAGATTTTTCCCAAAAACAAAACAAAATATTGCCTCAGGGTTAATGTAGAGCAATAAAAATAAACAAGAGCTGGGGCAGAACCATGGTCCTCCTGGGACAATTGAGAGATAAGAAGAAAAATCCCAGGACCTAAAGTTTGTACCCTTTGAAGAACAAACGCCACTGAAGAATAAACACCTATGGACTAGTTCCTCTGAAAGGGCAAGTAATTGCTGGGGCCAGCTGGTTTGGGAGGTAATCTTAGTCTTAGCCACAGGAATTTTCACCTCCCAGATTTTGTGGGGAGATGGAAGTCTGAGAGGGGAACCTTGAGGGAACTTCAGCTGGCAAGGGATGCCAGGCTTAGCTGTGTTGCTGAGAGGTGGTCCCGGGCAAGATGGAACCAGCACATACCTCAGTGAATGAAGAAACAGTGGGGTGGGGATGGATGCCTCTGGATGTGGACACTTATAAGGAGGTGGAGTCCTTGATTTCAGTTCCAGGTTAGAGGGGAAAACTGAAGATGGATCTGAGGCCAGAGTCACCATTCCCCTCTGTCCCAAGTCTAGAGGTAATTACCACAATAAACTTCTACAAATTGAAAAATATGAGCAGGCTAAGGAGAAAGAACCAAACTTCAGATAGTTACTATGAGAATAGAGAAGACTGTGGTTCCTCTGCAGAGGAGGATACTAAAGCAAAAAAATGAAAAAGCCCCTCCTACCCTAAAGATGTTATGTTAAATAGTCACCTGCCCCAAAAGAATTCATAGAATAACTTTAAAAAGACTTTAAAATCAAATGCAAAAGGTTAAAGGAAAAAAATAAAGATAAGAACAATTCAAGAAAAACAAGAATATTATGAAAAGAAAGTCAAACAATTACAAAAGGAGATCCAGTCTTTTAAGGAAGAAAACAACTCATTGAAAACTAGAACTTGGCAAGGGAAAATCATTGAAGTTAGAAGAGACCAAGAAATAACTACACAATAGAAGAGAAAATGAAAAATCTCATAAGAAAAACAAGTCATCTGGAGAACAGACCAAGAAGAGGAACATACGAATACTCAGACTACTTGAAAACTATGATCAAAACAAGAATCTTGATACAACCATACAAGAAATAATTTTTAAAATTGTCTATAAAATATTGGGAAGTTTACCTGCCAAGAGAAACCTAGGAACTATATGAACACAATTACAAAAACACCTTTCACAGAAATAAAGTTAAATCTAATTAATTTGAAAAAAATCAGTTGCTCATGGGTAATGAGCTAATGTATAAAAATGACAATTCTACCTAAATTAATTTACTTATTCAGTGCCATACCATAAAAAATATTTCACAGAGCTAGAAATGAATAATAACTAATTTCTTCTGGAAGAACCAAAGATCCAGAATATCAATACAATTAATGAAAAGAAATACAAGGGAATGTGGCCTAGCTATACCAATCTATAAATGTATTATAATACAGCAATCATCTAAACTACTCAGTACTGGCTAAGAAATTATGTCATTGATCAGTGGAATAGGTTAAGTACACAAGACACAGTAGTCAATGATTAAATCTACTCTTTGACAAATTCAAAAATTGCAGGTTCTGAGATAGAAACTCACTATTTGACAAATACTGCTAGGAAGACTGCAAAACAATATGGCAGAAACTAAGCATATACCAAGATAACCTCAAAATGGGTATATGATTTACACATAAAGGGTGAAACTATAAGCAAATTAAGAGAGTGAAGAATAGCTTACCTGTCAGAACTACGGAGAAGTGAAGAATTTGTGACCAAACAAGAGGCAGAGAAATGCAAAATGCATAATTTGGATTATATTACAAAGGTTTTGCACAAACAAAGCCAATGCAACAAAAATTAGAAGGAAAGCAGAAATCTGGGAAACAATTTTTACAGCTAGTGTCTCTAAAATGCTGAGTCAAATTTAGAAAAAATACAAGTCATTCCCCAAATGATAAATGGACAAAGATATGAACAAGCCGTTTTCAGAGGAAGATAATCAAGCTTTATATAATTATATGAAGAGATGCTCTAAATCACTGTTGATTAGAGAAATGCAAATCAAAATGACCTTGAGGTACCATATCACACCTATCAAATTGACTAACATAACAAAACAGGAAAATGATAAATGTTGGAGAAGATGTGGGAAAATTAGAACACTAATGCTTTGTTTGTCGAGTTTTGAACTGATCCAACCATTCTGGAGAGCAATTTGCCTAGTCTGTACCCCAAAGAGATCACAAAAAATGGAAAAGGACCCACATGTACAAAAATATTTATAGCAGATCTTTTGGTGGTGGCCAAGAATTCAAAATCAAGGGGATTCCCATCAACTAGAGAATGGCTGAACAAGTTGTGTTATATGAATATAATGAAATAGTATTGTTCCATAAGAAATTATGAGCAGGAAGACTTCAGTAAAACCTCTAAAGACTTGCATGAACTGATGCTAAATGAAGTGAACAGAACTGGGAGAATATTGCAGACAGTAACAGCAACATTGTGTTATGACCAACTTTGTTAGACTTAGCTCTCCTGAGCAATGCAATGATTAATTTTAATGATCATTAATCAATGAAATAATTTTAAAAGACTCATGATGGAAAATGCTATGAACATCTTGAGAAAGAACTATGAATTCTGAGGGAAGATTAAAGTATATGGTTTTCTCTGGTTTTTTTTCTTCCTTGTAGTTGTCCCTTTTGCTCTGATTCTTCTTTCCCAGCTTGACTAATGTGAAAATATGTTTAACATGATTGAACATGTATAGCCTCTATGTATAGCATGGCATCTTTGGGAGGGGAGGAGGGAAATTTAAAACTCAAAATCTTGTAAAAGTGAATGTGGAAAACTAAAATTAAATTATTAATTAATTTCAAAAAAATCTTTGAATTAGTAGAACAAGAGGGGAATTTAGAAATAGAAAAAACCCACTAATAACCCCCTGAAAGATATCCTATGAGGAAAATATACAGGGATATCATAGCCAAATTCTAAAACCCTTAGCTCATCGAGAAAATTTTATGAGTAACAAGAAGAAATACAAATATGGTGAGTGCCACAATTAGAATCATAGATGAGCTAGCAGGCTCTAGACCAAAAGACCGCATGTCTTGGAATAATATAAATCTAAGAATAAATGAACTGACATTTAGGCCAAAAATATCATACCCAGCAAAGTTAAGCATATACCAAAATTAAATAAAATAGACTTTAATGAATTGTCTGATTTGGGGGATTATTAAAAAAAAACAAAAAAAAACACACCAACAACCCTGAAATCAGTAGAATAGTTGACATAGAAGATCCAAGAGAGATAGTAGGCAAACATCAAAGATTAATTATAAGGAACTTACTGTTTACTTTTTTATATGAGGAAATGTGAATTGTATGTCTAAGATTGTTATTATTAACTGGGTAATTTGAAAGAAAGATTGGAGTAGAGTTTAATATGATGCAATACTAATAAAGTAAACCAACTAGGAAAAGGTAAAAAGATTAATTATATTACACAAATGAATTGTGAGAACTGACACTGAGCAATTACATGGGGCAGAAGAACTTGTAGTCTTGGAATCCTGCTCTCATCAGCCATAAAGTAAAGAGGGAACAGTGCACACACACACAGACACACACAGACACACACAGAAACACACACACACACACATTTAAAAGGGCATAAATGTGTTCTAAATTCAGAAAGAAATAAATGTCTTAGAAGATGGGAGGAGAGGATAAGGGAGGAATTTTTTTGGGCGGGGAAGAGAATAAGGGAGGGATCTTGGCTTAGGAGGTAGATTAAGCAATAGGAGGACTAGGTAGTTTGTAGAAGTAAAGCAAAAGAGAAAAAAAGGGAAACAACACTGTATGTCAACCACATTAATCAATATTGTCTTAGACTATTTAAAATATCCACACAGTATATAGTTGGGATATTGCTGTGGTATAAGAAATGATGAGTTGTTGGACTTAGAAAAATAGGAAAAACTTGAATCTGAAAGAAGACATTATCCACTCTCAAGGAAACAGAAGACAAACAATTATAATATGGTCTTCTATAGATGCCTATGAATATATGTGTATATATGAGTATTATTATTGATAACTAAGTATATGTATGAGTATGTAATTGTATGTATGTGTATATGCATGTGTATATATGTGTATATGTGTGTACATATGTACATGTGTGTATTTCTTCATTTAGATATGTGTATAGGTATGAGTCTGTGTGTGTGCATGTGTGTGTCCACACTTAATAATAGTCTTCTTGGGGGAAAGGGGAGGAAGGGAAAAATGGAACACAGTGATAATTGCACAGGAGAACAAAAGAAAACTTTCAAGGAAACAAAGAAAAGATGTATAGCTCTGAACACAATTTGTTGTATTTATTATATAGACTTTATTGAAAATTAAATTTATTGCTGTATATTTTGAATCTTCTTTTATGTTTTGCTTTGCACATTGTAATGCTTTTTTTCTTTTCTTATGTTGTATTTAATTTTAGTCCTTAAGTTCATAATGTTAGTGTTCTCTGATTTCCAAGGTATAAGTGCTTACATTGACAATTTAACAATCAGTTCTCTGGCTTAAATTGGCTCCAGCATACCCCAGTAAATGCATCTGTGACTTAGAAGGTAAAATCTAGAGAATTGTCTAAAGTCCATAGAAGTGAAATAAGTTATCCAGGATCATACTAATTGTAAGTGTCAAATAGTCAAGGTTCCCTAACTGGCAACCCAGCATTATATTCACTCTTCCCCTCTTTCTCTACAAGGTTTAATCATATTTTGATTGAAAATATGTTTCTAGACTTAAAATTTCCCCCTGAAATAATATATTCAAAGTAAAACTAGTATTGCAAACTATAGGCAGTATTTCTTCTCCTCCCCTCCTCTCCCTTCCCTTTCCTTTCTCTCCCTTCTCCTTCTCCTTCTCCTTCTCCTTCTCCTTCTCCTTCTCCTTCTCCTCTTTATCCTCCTCCCCTCCCCTCTCCTTTCCTCTGCTCTCCACTCTCCTTCCCTCCTCTCCTCTCCTCTCTCTCTCTCTCTCTCTCTCTCTCTCTCTCTCTCCTCAGACTTACTTAAAATCATTATCATATAGCATTTAGCAAAAGACATTTTGCTCTCCAGGATAATGTGGGGTCTATAATACTCCAGCATATCAAAAAGTTCCCTATTTGTTTTGGTGAGGATGAGGTTAGATGGTGAAAATGGTTTAAACACCAGTATGGTCTTAATTTTGTTTTCCAATAATAATACCATAAAATACTTGAGCTCCTAAGTTAGTGTAGAATTTTCTTTTCTTTTCTAAGTTAGTGTAGGTTGAAAGCACAAAGAGAAGATAACATTCAAGAAAGTGTTTTTAGAGAAATAAAGAAACATTTGTGGCAGTTACCTGCTTCCCGTTGCTGTTAATAGTCACATTTTGAAGTGTTTTAATAGCAAAATAATTCTCAAGCTAAAAAGATTTGAAGCAATATAACTCTTCTTCCCAGCCCTTGGCATTCCAATGTTACTTAGAATGTGCAAATAAAGACAGTTGTTCCTTCTTCTTTGAAAGTTTTTTTCAAAGGTTGCTACAAAATTTGTTTTTCTTTTGCTATCATGAACATCATATCCATTTGGAATTAATATCATTACTAAATATAATATGTACCAAGTGGTATAGCATCCAAATTCTTAGAGTAGTTAAGGGAGTTACAGGAAGAAATGGACAGCCAAACTATAATAGTGGGAGACCTTTCCTCCCCCTCTCAGAAATAGAAAAATCCAATCACAAAACAAACAACAAAGAAGCTAAGAAGGTAAAAAGAATTTTAGAAAATTTAGATATGGTAGACCTCTGGAAAAAAAATTGAATGGGGATAAAAAAGAAAATACACATTTCTCTGTAGTACATGGCAGCTACAGAAAAAATGACCATGTACTAAGGCATAAAAATCTCCTAATCTAATGGAGAAAAGCAGAAATATTAAATGCATCCCTTACAGATCATGATGCAATATGAATCACATGTAATAAAGGGCTGTGGATGGTGGACAAGAACTAGAAATAGAAAAGATGCCCATCAATTGGGGAATGGTTGAACAAGTTGTGGTATATGAATGTAATGGAATACTATTGTACTATAAGAAATGATGAACAGGCAGACTTCAGAAAAAACCTGGAGAGACTTATATGAACTGATGCTGAGTGAAATGCACAGAATTAGAACACTGTACAAAGTAACAGCCACAGTGTGTGATTACTGACTTTGATAGACTTTGCCCTTCTTAGCAATGCCAGGACCTAAAAACAATTCCAAAGGACTCATGATGGAAAATGCCATCCACATCCAGAGAAGTAACAATGGAGTCTGAATGGAGAGCAAAGCAGACTATTTTCTTTTGTTCTTTTCTGTTTTGCTTTGTTTTGTTTTTCTCTCTTGTGGTTCTTCTTATTTGCTCTGGTTCTTCAATACAACATGATTACTGTGAAAGTTTGTTTAATGGGAAAGTATGTGTAGACCCTATATCAGATTGCATGCCATTTTGGGGAGGGAGGAGGGAGCAGAGGGGGAGAAAATTTAAAACTTATAGATATGAATGTTGAAAATTAAAAATAAATAAACTTTAATAAAGAAAAAATAAAAGCATTGAAATTAAAATTGGGGAAACAAAATAAAGAACCCTGAAAGACAGACTAAAAATTAATTCCGCACTAAATAATTTAATCCTAAACAATGAGTGAGTCAAACAACAAGTCATTGTAAGAGTAAATGACTTCATCCCAAGAGAATGATAATGACACAACATACCAAAACTTATGGGATTCAGTGAAAGTGGGTCTTAGGTGAAGTTTTCTTTTTTTTTTTTTTAATCTCTAAATGCTAAGAAATAAAATAGAGAAAGAGGAGATCAATGAATTGGGCATACAACTAAATACAACTAAAAAAGGTAGAAAAAGAACAAATTAAAAATCAATTAAATACCAAATTGGAAATTCTGAATATCAATGTAGAGATTAATCAAATTGAAATAAAAAAAAAAAACTATTGAACTAACAAATAAAATTAAGAGCTTTTTATAAAAACAAAAACAAAAACAAAAAATCCAGTAAAATGGATAGACCTTTGGTTAACTTGAAACCATTTTTTCTAGACAAAAATGAAAATAGTGAAGAAATCACCAATGAAAACAAAATTTAAAGGAATATTAGGGGCTATTTAATCCAATTGTATGCCAATAAATTTGACATTCTTAGGGAAATGGATGAATATTTACAAAACTAAAATTATGGAAATAAATACAAAAATATGAAATAAATGCTCTAAATCACTGTTGATTAGAGAAATGTAAATTAAAACAATTCTGAGGTACTGCCTCATACCTACTAGATTGACCAATAGTACAGAAAAGGTAAATGACAAATGTTAGAGGGGATGTGGGAAAAATGAAACATTAATGTATCGTTGGTGGGATTGTGGACTAATTCAACCATTCTAAAGAACAATTTGGAACTACACCTAATGGGCTATAAAACCTACCCTTTGATTTAACAATACCACTACTAGGTCTGTATCCGAAAAGAGATTAAAAAAGGAAAAGCACCTATATGCACATTTATAGCAACTCTTTCCTGAAGGTAAAGGATTAGAAGTTGAGGGGATAGCTGTCTACTGGGGAATGGCTGAACAAGTTGTGGTATTTGATTGTGATGTAATGCCACTGTACTATATGAAATGATGGACAGAAAAACCTGGAAAGAAGCTCATTGGCTGATTGTAATGGAAATGCAAATTTAAAAATCTTCCCTGCCCCTAGGTTAAGTGTACCTGGAGCCTGTAGTGGGAGGCTTGTTTTTCAGGAAAGCCCACACCTTGATACTTTGTGATTGGGCAGTGGGTCAAGAAGTTTGTTAAGTTCTCTGAGTCAGGAGAAGGCTATATAAACCATGACGGGAGGCTTTGCTTTGGGGCTCACTTTGAGAAGTGTTGTATGATTTGACCAGATGAGACTCTGGGCAGCTGTTGAGAGCCTCTTGCCTTTGAAAACTCAGATGTTGATGCTTCCCTCTCTGGTAACTGTGATTTTGGTATTGATAATGGTTGGACAGTTTGGAAGCCTGTCTGTTTCATCTGTCTGTATACTCTGAAGTTCGGGGTGCTGACCTTTTACCCCTGAGCTAGGTAATATATGTTTGTTTGATTAAAGTAAGCTTGTTAACCCATTTTGAGTTGCTTTCCTTTACAAAAGCAGATCTAAGAACCTGTGTTGGCAGCCACCCTGGGGATGTTGGGGTGCTTGCCACTATACTGATACAAAGTGAAATTTACCTATGTACAAAATAACAGCAATATAGTAAGATGATCAGTTGTAAATGACTTAACTATTCTCAGCAATAGAATGAGCCAAGATAATTCTAAAGGAATCACGATAGAAAATGCTATCCATCTCCAGAGAAAGAACTGATGGTGTCTGAACACAGATTGAAAAATACTTTCTTTTTTACTTCATTTTAAGTGTTTTTTGACTGTGCTTTCTTTCTATTATGGATATGTTTTACATAACTACACATGCATAACCTATATAGAATTACTTACTTTCTCAAAGTGGTGGTGGGGAGGAAGGAAGGAAGAGAGTGTGGAACTCAAATTTTTAAAAATGAATGTGAAAAATTGTTTTTGCTTGTAACTGGGGAAAATAAAATGCTAAATAAAATATAAAAAAGGAAAGATTTTTAAACCATTTTCAGGTAATTTTGCATATCTGATGCCTTGTGACATCCTTTTTTTCTTCTGCTAGGTAGGCATTATGTGATGAAAGTTGGAGAAGTTACAAGTTTTCCTAGATTTTATTATAATGTATACTTTGACAAAAGTATTCATCAAAGTAAATCTAATCAGAGGATTACATGTCCTTGGAATGTTCAATAATTGTAAATGTTCTTTGTAAGTAATGCACATTCTTCAAAGATAATCACTTTGAATCTTATGGTAGGTGTAGTTTTCAAGATTTTTTTAAAATAACTTATCATGCTTTTCCTTTGGTTTTCTATTTATTTTTCTACACAGATGTTGCACACTGGGGGAAAAATGAAGAAAACAATATTGGATTACCTATCATAGAGTGCCAGAAGCTACCACATTTGCATATGAATAGCCATACAATTTCCAAGAGCAGAAGGTACTTTTGTGATGATTTAGGACACCCTGGTTCATTCTCACAAATGCTAAGCAATTTCCTGTATCATTTATTTGTTTGTTCCATTCCCCAATTTACTCTTCACTGGTGCTGACATTTGCATTAGTAGAAATAATTAGCCTGGAACATCAAAAGAGGGCATCATTTGATTTACAGAGGGAAATCAAAGTGATTCAAGGTTACCTAATTTTTTTTTTATACATAATTGAAATCAATGTGCATCCACGAACAACTCCTATTACCAAATATAAATTAAACATAATTAAACTGAAGCTTTTTAACAACTTGGGGAGATTTTCAGGTTTCAGATGGATTTTATTATGTTTATTGCAACACATATTAGTGTAACATCGATATAATTGATCACATTTCAAGCAGGCATTCAATTAAGCCCAACAGCATCTAGAGTATATTGAATTGACACATTAGTCTGAATTATTGGTGTTTTTGAAAGGAATTAACATTGTAAACAGCTAGTAGTAACTTTCCCTAAACCTTTTCCCTGCCCCCATTGAATTTAAAGATATTTTTATGTCTCTAGATGTCAGATTCATCATCTATAAAAATAAATGAAGATATTTAAGGTCACTTGATGACTAAGGTACATTCTATCCTTAGAATTCTATGCTTCCATGAAGTAGGGGCAGATCTAGGAAAAGACATATGAGAAATTCAAGTAATATCTATCCCCTTGCAAATAAGGTATATAAACTGAGGAAGTACTTCATGATTCATGGCAGTTCTTGGGTGCTAATATATACCCATTAAAGTACACATTTTCCATTGTATTCAGATGAAAGAACTCTACCCTTAACTTAGAGATGAAGAATAAATTTGTGCAAAGAAATAATATAATGGCAAGAAGTATTGGATTTGTGGTCAAAGGACCTGGGTGACCTTAGACAAAATCCTATCTCTCTCTATCCTTGATTTTCTGAGGCCCTGGAAGACCAAGTTCAAGATACTTGAAAGTTACTTGAAAGAAGGGGGAGAAAGAGACACAGAGAAAAGGAGAAAGAGAGGACTAGAGAGACAGAGTTAGAGTAGAGGAGGGAAACAGATATTCAGATGAGAGACAGAAACAGAAGACATCTTCATGCTGTTGTTGCTGTGAGAACTTTGTTTCTTGCTTTTATTAAGTCCACATTGATGAATGTTAATAGAAAGCAGAGTTAATCTTTGTTTTGGATACTTAAATTTAGTCTTTTCTATAGTCAAAGATCTAATAGTCACACTAGTATTCTAAAATTTTACAGCATCTTATTGTTCTTGAGGCAAGTCAACAGGGCAATGTTGGACCAATATAATTCCATTCCCACTACATTTCTGAGTATGCATACCACCAACAACACTGCATCAGTACAGACATTGTTGAGTTTATATGCATTTATTGTCATTGAAGTTTGTGGCAATGAAGGACTTGATTTTCCCTCTGTAGTTATCTTACCAATTTTTGATAAGTAGAAATAATATACTTCTCCAGTGGTAAATAATATGAACATTTGCAGGTACATGTGCTAAATGGTCACATGGAAAAATATTTCCTGATGATTCAAAAACTTGTAAATAGGAGTGGCCTGTGTGGAAGAGCTTACTTAAGGGTCTGTTAAAAAATGAAATGAACTTGATGAACTTTTATTGAGGTGAAAAAGAATAACATAAAACGATTTAATTAAAATGTTGCTTTTAGTTCAAATAGTATCTTTAAAATTTATCAGTTTGTTAACTCCATTAAGGTGGATTTACACATATTAGTACCTTGGATGAACCTTAGTTTTCAACTGTATGGTTAAACCAATTAAAAAAAAAAAAAACTTAAATACTGGAACTTAAATGCAAAGTTAGAAAGGAATAAAAGCATAATATGTGCATGGCAGAACATAAGAGATGATTCAAAATATGTAAAAATAAATTTTCATTTCAAGATAGCCAATATGATAAAAAATACTTGTGTTGAGAATTGTCCATCTTTTCTTTGCTTCCTTGTGAGTTTTCTTTTGTTCTCTACTATGCACTTTTTTTCCCTCCCCCGCAGAATCCTGGAAGGCTACAATAATGTTTAGATATGTTTCTCCATAGCTATATATATATATATATATATATATATATATATATATATATATATATATATATATATATATATATATATATATACATATACACATACATATACTTTCCCAAACCTATTCATTAGAATCCCAATCTTCTTTTTATGTATATGCATATCTCTTGTTTCCTATCCCTCCTGCCTCCTCTACTTTATTTTTACCCACTACCTCCAAGGATACCACCCCTATTCTCCCACTCCCATAAATCTAAACATTCTTCTATATTCCTCTTTACCAGTTCTCTCACCCTCCCCTCTAAATATCCCTCTCTTGCCCCCCCGCCCCTCCATGTACCTACCATTTTATTTCTTCTGAATTTGGAAGACTTCTATACTCTTTTAAATACATATGTATTGTTCCATCTTACCAGAACTACCAGACCTCCTCCCCCATCTAATTCCTATGTATCAGTTCTTCCTCTTGCATGTCATTTGTATAAAATAATTACTTTTTTTAGTTTTTCCTAAATGGTTTTACTTTTCAAATGCATATCATACCCAGGTTTTCCCCAATTTTTCTTATGAACTACCCAGTTAGCAATAATAATATTAGACATAAATTTTACATTTCATATATAGATATAGATAATAAGTAGTAAACTGTCCTTATAGGTCTTTTATAATCAGTCTTTGTTATGTACATTATATTTATATTGATTATTGTATTTCGAATCATCTATTAAGGTCAGTATTATTTTTAACAAAGTCTTAAAAATCTGAGAGTTTATCAAATGTGTATTTTTTTTTTCATTCAAGATAACAGTTAACTTTGCAGGGTTTGATATTTTTGGCTAATGCCCAGTTCTTCCGTTCTTTGATATGTTGTGTTCTAAGACTTTAATGTTTCTGCTGCTAGGTCTTGTGTAATTCTAACTATGGCACCATCATATTTAAATTTAAAAATATTAAATGTTATAATTAAATAGCAAATCAAACAATTAACTAAATAAATCAATGTAAATAAATAATCATATAAATGATACATTATTGTATAAATGTTATAATAGTATGAATATATAAGAAACATTTAATTTAATATTTATTATTAATATTAAATTTTAATGCCTTTAATAGTTTTTCCATGAACTGGGGATTTCAGGATTTGACTATGATATCCCTTTGAATTTTCCTCATGGGATCTATTTTAAATGGTTATTGATGGATTTTTTTCTCTTTCTACTTTTCCCCCTTGATCTAATGCTTCAGGACAATTTAATTATTTCTTGTATTATTGCATCAAGATTCTTTTTATTATAACTTTCAATTAGTCCAATTATTTTTATATTTTCTCTTCTTGAACTATTCTTCATATATGTTGTTTTTTCTTATAAGATGTTTTACTTTCCTATTTTTTCCTATTTTGTTTAATCTTTTTTTTTTTTTTTGCTTTTTGGAGGGCAATTGGGGTTAAGTGACTTGCCCAAGGTCACACTAGTTTTTGTGTTAAATGTCTGAGGCCAGATTTGAACTCAGGTCCTCCTGACTCCAGGGCTGGTGCTCTATTCTGTGCTACCTAGCCTGCCCCTGTTTAATCATTTCTTGATCTCTTATAATTTCACTGGCTTCACTTTGCCCAATTCTAACTTTCAAGGTGTCATTTTCTTCCTTAGGATTCTGGATTTCCTTTTCTAGTTGGATGACTTTCCTTTCATACTCTTCTGGATTTGCTTGGATTATTCTTATTTTCTTTTTTATTTTTACTTCCATCTTAGTCATTTGACTTTTTTTTAACTTTAACAGAATGTTTATTTATTTATTTTTAGTTTTCAACATTCATTTCTACAAGATATTGAGTTACAAATTTTCTCCCCATCTCTCCTATGACTCTCATCCCAAGATGGCAAGCATACTGAATACCCCTTCCCCAAATTTTCCCTCTCTTAGATGTCCCCCTTACTTTCTTTTTTTTTTAATATTTGAAACATTTAATGTTAAGACCTCAAATTTCAGATCGAAGGGGCGGCTAGGTGGCGAAGTGAATAGAGCGCCGGCCCTGGAATCAGAAGGCCCTGAGTTCGGAGCCGGCCTCTGACACTTAATCCACACGAACAAAAAAACCTAGCCGTGTAACCTTGGGCAAGTTACTTAACCCCAATTGCCCTAAAGGGGCGGCTAGGTGGCGCAGTGAGTAAGAGTGCCGGCCTCGGAGTTGGGATGACCCGAGATCAGATCCGGCCTCAGAAAATGAGCACCCATGCATAAATCAAATGACTAGCCGTGTAACCTTGAGCAAGTTACTTAACCCCAATTGCTTTAAAAAAAAAAAAAAATTCAGATCAATTTCCTTCCTCCCTAGTCGCCCATTCCCTCTAGGGAGAAAAGTAATTCAGTATATGTTGTACATGTCTAGCTATGCAAAACATTACCATAGTAGATATATTGTACAAGGCTGCTTATAATTCCCTCCCACTCATCCCACCCCCACCCGGTGCATTCCCTACATGATCCTGTCCCTCTTCTATACTGGGTACTTCCAACCTCCCCTCCCCCCAAGGATGCCCTCCCATCCATCATCCCTCCTCTCATCCCCCTTCCCCCTATTCTGCTGCAGGTTAAGATATCCCATTTAGTATGTATGTCATTCTCTCCATGAACCAAATTTAATGAGAATGTGGTTTTGCCTTTTTTTTCCCTTCCTATTCTCCCTCTCACTTGTAACCACTTCCCCTTGCTTCTTCTACATGAGGTAGTTTACCCTACCCTGTCTCTCCCCATCTCCTCTTGCCACTTTTCTCTCTCACCTCATAATTTCATCCCTTGAGTATTCTACCTTCCTAACAGATTCAACCTATGCCCTCTATCCATATATAACTGTAACCATATACACACACATCCACATATGTATTTATATGACCACACACCCTTCTTCCATTATTTTCATAGTGAGAAAGATATCATCAGTCACAATTATTGCTTTTCCATATAGGAATGTAAATAGTTCAACTTTGATAAGTTCCTTTTGATTTCTTTTCCCTGAATGCCTTCTTAGGCATCTCTTCCTTCTTGTGTCTGGATGTCAAATTTTCTGTTCAATTCTGGTTTTTTCCTCAAGAATGCTTGAAAGTCCTCTATTCCACTGAATGACCATATATTCCCCTGAAACAAAATACTCAGTTTTGCTGGGTAAGTGACCCTTGGGTTCATTCTCAGTTCTTTTGCCCTCTGGAATATCATATTCCATGCCCTTCGATCCCTCAGTGTAGAAGCTGCCAGGTCCTGTGCTATTCTGATTGGGTTTCCACAATATTGAAATTGTTTCTTCCTGGCTGCTTGGAGTATTTTCTCCTTGATCTGGGGATTCTGGAACCTGGCTATAATATTCCTGGGAGTTTTCTTTTTGGGATCTTTTTCAGGAGGTGATCAGTGGATTCTTTCCACCTCTATTTTGCCCTCTGGATCTAAAACATCAGGGCAATTTTCCTTGAGAATTTCTTGGAGAATGATTTCTAGGTTCTTTCTTTGATCATGGCTTTCAGGTAGTCCAATAATTTTTAAATTGTCTCTCCTGGATCTATTTTCCAGGTCAGTGGTTTTTCCCATGGGATATTTCACATTGCCTTCTAATCTTTCATTAGTTTGGATCTGCTTAACAGCATCTTGATTTCTCATAAAGTCATTACCTTCTATTTGCTCCAGTCTAACTCTGAAGGAATGAATCTCCTCAGCGATCTTTTGAGATTCTTTTTCCATCTGGCAAATTCAACTTTTTAAGGCATTCTTCTCCTCATTGCCCTTTTGGGCCTCCTTTGCCATTTGAGTTAGTCTATTTTTAAGGTGTTGTTTTCCTCAGTCAGGTTGTTGACCCTCATTTCATACTTTTCCTGCATCCTTCTCATTTCTCTTTCCAATTTTTACTCCACTTCTCTTATTTGATTTTTAAAGTCCTTCTTAAGGTCCTCTATGGCCTGCAACCTACTCATGTTTTCCCCTGGGGCTTTTGGAGCAGTCCTTATGATCTCACAGTCCTTTTCCTGCTCTATGCCCCCAAAATAGGAGTCTAGGGTTGCATTTTTCTGTTTCCTTTGCCTTGGCATGTTGCTGCTTAGTTACTTGACTTTTGGGCTTGTTGCCACACTATGGCTTTAAGGCCAGATAGAGGAATTTTTATCCCGAACGTGTGGGGGGGCAACTTCCATTTCTGGCAAGCTGTAAACCCACCCACGACTTCCACCCTAGATCACAATCCAGATCCAGGGAGGTTAAAGCAAGAGCGATTACCCCCCCAAGACTGATCGCTGGATCTCCCTACAAATTTCCAGGCCAGGAGCTAGAGTTGCCTCTGAAAACTACAAAATGGCATGCCTCTTCAGTGGCTTCTAGCCCCCAGGGGAGGAAGCTGACGCATTCCCCAAATACTGGTCCCAAAGTCCATAGGACACTAACCTCTTACTTTGTCCTAGGCATGTCTATGTTGATAATTCTGGAGTCGCCACAGCTGCTGGTGTTCTGGGGTTCCTCCAGCTGGCTGCTGGCCCTGCCGCCCTTGGGCTAAAACCTTGGCTCACACGGACCTGGGCTCCTCTTGTCTCTACTCCCTTCCAGAGGATTGCTGCTGTGAACAGCTTTCAAGTTTCAGATTGCATAGTATAGTGAGCACTCTATTTATTCAATAAGAAATCAAAGCAAACATTCACAGAAAATCAAGGTAGAACATTCACCATGGTACAACTTATCACAGATAATCAAAATACCGCATTCACAACAACTTACCACAGAAAATGGCCACATAGTTTTCACCACAGTGGTCACACATTTTGAACAAAGTATAATTTTTTAGCCAATCAATCACTTAGTAACTCAATCATTCAATTAACTCAATCATTCAATAATCCTTAAGGAGGCTTGCCTCTGTAAGGCTCACAAAATACAATAGTCAAAGTTCTCCTCTCCTGGGGCACAGTAAGTTACAATATCAGTCACTACTTAGCACTCTCTTAAGGGGTAGTATAAAATATACAAGCCATGAACCCCTCAGTCACAAATAAGTTACAGTATTCTCAGGTAATACACAGTTTCCAAGTAAAGTCTTCTTTCAGCTTGACTTGGGGTAGTCTCTCAGATTCCCTGCATCCCCTTCCATGGTTCCGGGTCCTACCTGGATTCACCAAACTGTCACCTGGCTTCAAGGCAGAGAGCTCCCAGTTCCTTATGCAGCTCTTCATGCTGTTCCTATGCCATGGTGAAGTTCACAGTGTCCAGTCCACTTTAAATCCTTCACAGTCTCTGCACCTGGGAAGTCAAGGCTTAACAGAGCCACAAACAAGTTCTAGTTTTAAGAGTCTACCATCAGTCATGCTTCCTCAGTCTTTGGCAGCTCCCAGAAGAAGCTAGTAGCTCCCCAGCAGAAGCTCCAGCTGTTTCCTAGAATGAAAATCACTTCACCCAGGTTTCCAAAACCAAAATCATTCTCTCCAAACTGGGCCTTTCCTCTTCAGCCTCCTAGGTAGCAACTTCCCCTCCATGAAGCTTATCCCAAGGAGTTCTGACTCTCCCTCTCTGGGGCTTTTCCTTATATACAGTATTGTTTCTCCCTTTTCAGCCCCTTCCTGTTACATCAGCAATAAGAGTTCATACTTTCTGTTTCTTTAACAGAAGTTTAATCTCAACTAGGTGCTAAGTACCTCTTAATTTTCCAATACAAAGGGATCTTTAAATTTTATTGCCATTACAGCAACTTAAAGGCAGAATTTTTTTTTTGTATTTTCAGTACCTAAAACTGTATAGTAAATATTTAATAAGTGGATGTTCAATTTAATCAAACTGAATTCTTCATCTCATGTTAGAGTTTCAAAATGCAGATTAATTTATTTCACATACAATTTAAGACAAAGGAATCTGACAGACAGAAGGAGGAGACAGAAATAGTCCTATTCAGGTGACCACTGAGAGAGGGAGAGTAACTGGATGCTTAATACTTTGTAATTGTGGCAGAAAAAGGGTTCCAATATTCCTTTGTCTTCCCCCAAATGCTTAATTTTCCTTGTAAAACAACAAAACTACTGCTTTATCTTTTGATAGCTTCCTGAAGATCTAAGGACATAAAAGTCCCACATATCTGGTGGATTTCTGAAGACTACTAGAGTCATCATTCCCCTGAATTGCAAAGCAGACACATTTCCATATGAAGATGAGAGGTACTGTGTCCAGTGGTGGCTATCCTTGTTGCATATCTATTATAGGTTTAGAAAAAGTGAGCATATCAACAACAAAACTAGCAAAAACCACATGATCATCTCAATAGATGCAGAAAAGGCTTTTGACAAAGTACAACATCCATTCCTATTAAAAACACTAGAAAGTATAGGAATAAATGGAGCCTTCCTTAAAATAGTTGCTAGCATCTATCTAAAACCATCAGCAAGTATTATATGCAATGGGGATAAACTAGAAGCCTTTCCAATAAGATCAGGAGTGAAACAAGGGTGTCCACTATCACCCCTCTTATTCAATCTGGTACTAGAAACGTTAGCAGTAGCAATTAGAGAAGAAAAAGAAATCAAAGGAATCAAATTAGGCAAAGAAGTGACCAAGCTGTCACTCTTTGCAGATGATATGATGATATACTTAGAGAATCCTAGAGAATCAAGTAAAAAATTACTTGAGACAATAAATAAATTTGGCAAAGTTGCAGGATATAAAATAAACCCACATAAATCCTCAGCATTCCTGTACATCTCTAATAAAACTCAACAGCAAGAGATAGAAAGAGAAATCCCATTTAAAGTCACTGTAGACATTATAAAATATTTGGGAATCTACTTGCCAAAACAAACCCAGAATCTATATGATCAAAACTACAAAACACTTCTCACACAAATAAAAACAGATCTAAATAGTTGGAAAAATATCAATTGCTTGTGGCTGGGTCGAGCTAATATAATAAAAATGACAATTTTACCCAAACTAAACTATATATTTAGTGCCATACCAATCAATTTACCAAAAAACTACTTTGTAGAGTTAGACAAAATAATAACAAAATTTATTTGGAAAAACAAACAGTCTAGAATATCAAGGGAATTAATGAAAAGAAATGCTAGGAAGGTGGACTAGCTATGCCAGATCTTCATCTGTATTATACAGCAGCAGTCATCAAAACTGCTTGGTACTGGCAGAGGTGTAGAGTAGTGGATCAATGGAATAGATTAGGTGCAGGAGACCCAGCAGTTAATGAATATAGCAATCTATTGTTCGATAAACCCAAAGACCCCAGTTTTTGGGATAAGAATGCACTATTTGACAAAAACTGCTGGGAAAACTGGAATACAGTATGGCAGAAACTGGGCATAGATCACTATCTAACACCATATACCAAAATCAAGTCTAAATGGGTGCATGATCTAGGTGTAAAGGATGATACTGTAAGCAATTTGGGAAAGCAAGGAATAGTTTACCTGACAGATCTGTGGAGAGGGGAAGATTTTAGGACCAAACAAGAATTAGAGAGCATTATAAAATGCAAAATGGATAATTTTGATTACATTAAATTGAAAAGCTTCTGTACAAACAAAGCCAATGTAACCAAGATCAAGAGGGAGGTGGGAAATTGGGAAAGAATTTTTACAACTTGTGTCTCTGATAAAGGACTCATTTCTAAAATTTATAGAGAATTGAGCCAAATCTATATGAATACAAGTCATTCCCCAATTGATAAATGGTCAAAGGATATGAACAGGAAGTTTTCAGAGAAAGAAATTAAAGATATCTATAAGCATATGAAGAAATGCTCTAAATCACTATTAATTAGAGAAATGCAAATCAAAACAACTCTGAGATACCACATCTCTCCAGTCAGATTGGCTAAGATGACAAAACAAGAAAGTGACAAATGCTGGAGAGGATGTGGGCAAATTGGAACGCTAATACATTGCTGGTGGAGTTGTGAACTTATCCAACCATTCTGGAGAGCAATCTGGAATTATGCCCAAAGGATTATAAATAATTTCATACCCTTTGACCCAGCCATACCACTTCTAGGGTTATATCCCAAAGAGATCATAGAAGTGGGAGGAAGACCCATATGTACAAAAATATTTTAGCAGCCCTTTTTGTGGTTGCAAAGAATTGGAAACTAAAGGGGTGCCCATCAATTGGGGAATGGCTAAACAAGTTGTGGTATATGAATGTAATGGAATTTTATTGTGCTATAAGAAACGAGGAGATGACGGATTTCATAATTATCTGGAGAGACTTATACAAACTGATGCTGAGCAAGAAGAGTAGAATCAGAAGAAATTTGTATACAATCACAGACATACCATATCTGTGATGACCAACTATGACAGACTGGACTCTTTTCAGCAATGCAGTGATATAAGTTAATCCCGAAAGACTCAAGAAAGTGAGAAATGCACCATCCCGAGATATAACTAGAAAGAACTGAGCCTGAATCCTGATGGAAGCAAACTAAATGATCCTGTTCTTCTCATTGTTTGGTTTTACTTCTTCCTTACCATCTTTCATCCCACCTAGTACAATATGCCTTTGTAATTGGAATAATGTTTAATATGAATGCATTTGCAGACCCTATACTGTACTATATGCTGTCATGAGGGGAGGGGGGAGGGAAGTAAAGGAAATTTGAAAATAAAAAAAAAAAAAAAAAGAAAAAGTGAACCTTGTTTTTTTTTTTGTTGTTGTTGTTGTTGTTAAATGTTAAATGACCTATGACTGCTGTAACATCTAAGAAGCTGGTTGGCCTTAGGCTAACCTCTAAAAGTAACACTGGAAATTAACTTTCTTATATCAAATCTTCTGTGCATTCAGTCAAATGCACTAGTAGACTTAGCCTCACCAACATTTTTGTTGTTTGTTCTTTTTTTTTGCTTTTTGGGGGGGGGTGGGAGGGCAATTGGGTTAAGTGATTTGCCCAAGGTCACAAGGCTAGACTTTGTGTTGTGTCTGAGGCTGGATTTGAACTCAGGTCCTCCTGATGCTAGGGTTGGTGGAGTTTCATTTGTTTCTGAATCTTTGTGATTCTTTTTTTTTGGGGGGGGGGTTTCTTGACAAAGATTATAGAATGGTTTGCCATTTCCTTCTGCAGGTCATTTTTAAAGATGAGGAAACTGAGGCAAATGATGTTAAATGTTTGCTCAGGTCACATAGCTAGTAAGTGTCTGAAGTTGGAAATGAGCCAAGTTTTCCTGACTCCAAGTCTAGCATCATATGTCTTTTCATTTTAAGTTTCAAGGATGTACATATCAATTCTTTTGCTTGAAGTGAATAATATGCTTCCTCATTAGGCTGTTGGAATTGTCTTTGGTCACTGTATTGCTGAGAATAGTTAAACAATTCTCACAGAATGCCAAGAAACTACATGGAGGTCAATCGTGTGAATTATAATGATAACCCCTTCCTCTCGAGCAAATAACTTAGTATAAAATATAAAATTGGCAACAGTTCATATAATATTGAATAATGGAATAAGTAAACAAATAAATAAATAGTATTTCTAACTCAGAGTTTAAATTATCTATAGGTAATTGTAAAGCCAAGCATGAGAAGCTTTCCAGAGGACTGCTGCTGTGAACAGCTTTTAAGATTCTGATTACACAGTATAGTGAACTCTCTATTTATTCAATAACAAATCAGAATAAAACATTCACAATGACTTATCATTAAAATGGCCACATAGTTTTTGCAAAAGTTGTCACAATACTTTTCAACAAAGTACAATCATTTAGTCAATCACAAAATACAAAAGTCAAAGTTCTCCATCCCTAGGTCACAATAAATCATAATCTTCTAAGTCAGTACACAGTATCCAAGTAAAGCCTTCTTTCAGCTTGCCTCAAGGCAGGCTCTCAGATTCCATGGTTCCTTTTCCATGATTCCAGCTCCAATTGTCACCTTGGTTCAAAGGTAGGCAGCTCCCAATTCCCTGTCCAGATTATTGTCCAGTTCTTCATCCAGTTCCCATTCCATATTGAAGTTCACAATGTCCAATCCACTTCAAGTCCTTGACAGTTCCTATTTCTGGGAAGACAAAGCTTGACAGAGCCACAATAATATTCATGCACATTGCCAGCACCATCATCAATTCACTATCTGCCTGTTACATCAACACAGACCCACAAACAGGATCCAAGAGGTCAGCACAAATCATCAATAAAGTCCCAGGACCTCCAAAACCCTCTTCCAGGACTTCTGTAAACATACAACCAGAAAATCCTCTTTCAGGGCTTCCAGCAAGGTCCCAGGGCTTCTGTACAAAGTATCACAAACAAATATCAACACAAACAGAGCAGACAAACAGAGTGCGAGGATACCA
This sequence comes from Gymnobelideus leadbeateri, assembly GCA_011680675.1. Classification (NCBI taxonomy): domain Eukaryota; kingdom Metazoa; phylum Chordata; class Mammalia; order Diprotodontia; family Petauridae; genus Gymnobelideus; species Gymnobelideus leadbeateri. The sequence goes on along the minus strand of WOXC01005256.1, from coordinate 80,440 downwards.
CACATTTTCTCCTTCTTGACTCTGCCACAAGAGTCCTCTTCTCAATTCTTTTTTCTGTCTCTAGCCATGGGGCTCTCAGTCATTAGCTCCTCCCCAGGAGTTTAAAAGTTTTAGGGTTCATGAGTTGTGGGGTTCACATGTTCTTTTTCTTAGCAGTCTTGATACAAGGCTCAAAAGAAGCATGAATTGAAACAAGGTGCTAATTCAATAGCTGAAATAAGGGGTGAACTACTTCTGTGCTTGCTATTACAGTAATTTAAGATATATTTTAAATAGAAACAGAAACAGGACCTATTATTTAATTGGAATAGGAAACTTCCAGAAAAGGAAACTCCTTTTCCATTGCAGGTCTGTTCCTTTTCTGCAACTTGTAGTCTTAAGAGAGTTCCCTAGAGCAGTGGTGTAAAATTTAAACAGAAACAGGTGCCACTAAACTGGACATAAGGATACCTGAAGTTGCATAGTAACTTAGAAAACCACAAATTAGGAAAAGGCCCCCTAGCGGCTCAGAAGGGGTAACAGAAGTAGGGCTGGGCCACCAGAAGTGACACCAAATTCTAATGGCCGACACACCAGGTGGCCTAGGAGAAGGCCATTGGTGTGCTCCTTCCCGAAGTGGAAAGTGGTCTTTCCTTGGCTTCAGGGCCGAGACAGTTTGCTGGGCCATGGCACGGGTGTTGGGACGAAGGGTCAAGACAACCTTGTGAGAAGTGAGCCCTGCTGAGGAGGGACAAGAAGAGTGAAAGAAGAAAACCCGTTCTGGAGTTTTGGAGTCTAGCAGTGATCAAGAATTTGAAACGGTCTTATCCCAGGTAAAAATTCCAAAGATCTCATCATGTTCGTCTTAGGAGAAAAGAAATGACGCATGTGACCAAGCTGGTAGCTCCCTTGATGACTTGGTGAAAAGAAAAGGATCTGGAGAAAAGCCCAAAGAAAAGACATTCTTCAAGATTCCTTCCAGGGATGTTCCCAGCTCGGTTCAGGATCCAGGGACCCCCACACCTGGCCTTTCAGGTCCTTTGGGGCTTCCCCAGCATATCAGCCAGTTACCCAGATGTTCTGAAGAGCAGTGGAAGGTTGCCTAATGGTTCCTGACTGCACATCCCGCCCGCTGTCCTCATGGTGTGTCTCCTTCAATAGACTGTGAGCTTGGATGAAGATGTGCCAGGTGCCGGGCTACTCCTGGCTGAACTGTTCAGCTCCACATCAGATTATGTGAAGTACTTTCAGCTGAATAAGGAGGAGTTGACTTGGAAGCGCTATCACTTTCTACAACACCACACTCTTTTGCAAATAGTTACCAGAGAAGATGAGCATAAACTGGAATAAAAAGGAAGTTGGTCCCCAAACAACTTGTACTATCCAAATTGAGCTTTCTGAAAAATTATGTGACTCTGCAGACTGACTTCAGGACACCCTGATCCATGAATTATGCCATGGGGCTACCTGGCTGTTCCACAACTGGGGCATTTTAGCTGTGGATTTTAATATGGATTTTAAGCACTAAGCATTGGAGTTGATTGAGAAGAATAAAATCTTTTCACGGAAAAAAAATAACATTAGGTAAATTTTATTGTATTTTTAGTGATTTTGCTAAATGTTTCCCAACCATTATAATCCAATTTGGTAGCACTCTGGAGGGTTGTGAACTACAATGTCACTATAGGTCATTTAACACCTCTATCCTAGAGCACTGAAAAGTTAAATGAATTGTCTAGGATCATAAAGTATGTATGTGTCCAAGACCAGGTCTTCCTGGATGCAAGGCCAGCTCTAGATGAATATATCTTTAATTCATATAATGTTAATTTAGAATAATAGTAGCCTTATTGTGTGTGGCTTTTCCTTCATTCTCAAAAAGGACCATGGCCATCAGGACCATATGCTATGCCTTAAAAGTAAGTTGAATTTAAGTGATGGAGGGCTCTGCAAAGTCAGCAGCCTTACTTTCTCCTCTGGAATTATCCGGGTCTGGTGGCCAGATATAGATCAAGACAATTACAGATGGTCTAAGATGCAGTGGAAAACCTTCACCTTTTTAAGCTAATGTCTTTTGGAGTTTTCATTTTGACCAAAGCAATGCCCATTTCAGATTTCACGACAATATAAAATATTCTAATTTCCCTAAAATTTGGGTAATGATAATTTTTTTGAAAATGAAATACCTTATGTGTTATTTCATTAGTCTTATATACACAAGTAGTAAAAAAGTGAATTAAGGTATCTTATATTTTAATAATGAATGAGCATAATTCATTCCAGATTGGACATTTCTTCATTAAGGCCTTAGCTCCTATAGATATTTCCATATCTGTGGCCTCTTCTGACTATCAAGTTCCTCTTTGAAATCTCAGTTTGAGGTCATAGCCACGATAGCCCTGTTCTTCTGTATCCTGGAATAGTTCTTTACTCTCTTGATGACTTTACTACTCTGCCCCTATAGTCTCCCACTGGAGACACTTCCATTCCTGAAGAGTTAAGTGTGTCCTAGTCTTGTCCCACCAACAAGTGATCAGAGAAACAATTGAGACAATTTAATGAGAGCTTTCCCCTCCTCCTTTCCTAGTAAATTCCTTTCTCTCATCTTGCCCTCTCTTAAATCTCCACTCTTATTTTCTTTAAACTGTCCTTTTCTAATAGCTACTTCCCTATTATCTTTAAATATTCACTTCTCCTCCTCATCCTTAAAAATAAAACAGTAACAACATCAACAACAAAATCTCATTTGATCCATCCTTCTTCTCTAGCCATAATCCTGTATCTCTGCTCCCTTTTATGGCTGGCTTCCATGAGAAGGCCTTCTATAGTAGATGTTTCTAATTCTTTTTCTCTCATTCTCTTCTAAACTCTTAGTAATTTGACTTCTTATCTCATCATTTAACCAAAACTGTTTTCTCCAAAGCTAATAATGATCTCTTAGTTGCCAAATCTAATATCCCTTTCTCAATTCTTATCATTCTATTTCTTTGTAGCCTGTGAGCTATTGACCAATCTAATTTTTGACACAGTTCTTTCCTGTTTATCCTTCCACCTATTGGACTGCTTCTTATCAATTTCCTTGCAGGATTTCCATTTAGATCATACCTGGTAACCTTAGATGTCCCAGAGAGCTTTGTCCTGGACCACCTCCTTTTCTGTTTCTCTATATTTTACTTGATGATCTCATCAGTTCCCATGGATTCATGTATCATAATTATGGAAATGATTCTCAGATCTACTTAGCCATATCTAACCATTCTCTTAGCCTTCAATCTAGAATCACCTCTTGGACATCTCAAACTGGATCTACCATTGATATCTCAGATGACCTTGAATGAGACAGGGAGACATAACTTTGCCTAACCCCACCTCACTTAAATGCAATTCACTTGCAAATCAAGACACCCTTCTCCTGAGGTCATTGGTTCTCTTCAGAACAAGCAAAAATATGTTAGTAGTAGTAGCTAACCCCTGCGCACTCAATTGGCCAATTCCAGTTCTACAGTACTCCTTCCTTTCTTCTTTCCTTCATCCATAAGGGGAATCATACCATTTCATGTGGATGAATAAAATAAAATTTAGAAATAATGGAAAGATATCATCTAAACAACCATTGTTCTTCTATAAAGACTTCTATATAGTTATTTGAAAATAAAATATTATCAGTGAAAATATGACATGTTGTTGTTGCTTTTATTCATTTTTCTTTCTCAAGGTGATGTCTTGTCACCCAAGTGAATTTGATTTAAGTGAGGCAGGGCTCTGCAAAGTTACCAGCCTCAATCTCTCCTTGAGAAACTTCTGGGTCCAGTGGCAAGACATAATCATGACCACTGGAGATGATTTGGGATGCAGTGGAAGACACTGGGCCTTTTAAGCTAAGGTCTTTCCTAAGTCTCAGTTTGTCTGAGGCAAAAACCTGCCCAAATGTATATAAATTTTGAGTGCTGAAACCTTGCAAGATATCTTGGAGTCTGGGGGCTAGATTTATTTTCTCTTCCCTGCATATTTACTTCATCATTTAAAATACTGGGACAATCAATTCTTTTGTCCCATAGAGTTTTAATTATGACTTCTTGAAGTAGAGCTCTGGAAAGCCAGGCTTTAATAAAGCCCATTGGAATTCAAATGGAGCTACTTGATCATGCCATTAACCCAAATCACTCTGGTTCTTGCTGATTGACCAACAGTAGGTGCAAGCCTAAGTTTTATTTGGTCATTTTTGGTGTTTGATGACTAAGAATGAGTGTAAATAGCAATTGCTTCTGTTTTAACTAGAAACCCTGAGTTCTTCCCCTCTTGTTTGATTTTTTTTTCTTTCAGTAGGCAAACTAGGCCATCTTTTGCCCTGTTTCTTACCTAGTCTTAATCACTGATTGGTTTTTGCCTCAGACAAACTGAGACTTAGGAAAGACCTTAGCTTAAAAGGCCCAGTGTCTTCCACTGCATCCAAAATCATCTCCAGTGGTCATGATTATGTCTTGCCACTGGACCCAGAAGTTTCTCAAGGAGAGATTGAGGCTGGTAACTTTGCAGAGCCCTGCCTCACTTAAATCAAATTCACTTGGGTGACAAGACATCACCTTGAGAAAGAAAAATGAATAAAAGCAACAACAACATGTCATATTTTCACTGATAGTATTTTATTTTCAAATAACTATAGTCTTTATAGAAGAACAATGGTTGTTTAGATGATATCTTTCCATTATTTCTAAATTTTATTTTAAAATTAACAATCATAATCTCAATGTAATTTATAGAAGTGGGCAATTAGAAAATGTGATTTCTCACTTGCACTTATTGTGCAAGTTAACATGTGTGTAATTCCATCTATAATAACATTTTAAACTCATAAATGTATTGCATACTGGATAAAACAAATTATGGTCAAACTTGTAACAGCTCATAGAGATCCTTATATATAAATGTGCTGGCAAATATTTAATAAATAGCTCTGGAGGAAAAATAAAAGTATAACATATGCTTTTAAATTAAATCTGCATTATTAACATTTTCTCCATCCAAGCAACCAAGGCAAATCCAACCCGGCAACCAAGAAAAAAACAATTCAAGTCCTGATTTCCCATTCCCAATTCCCAAAAGTAAACTGCTAATTCTGAAGAATTAAAATTGGTTTTGTGACCCAGTATGAGCTGATTCCAATAAACTTTGTCTTTATGTCTAGTTTTCAAAGACTGTAGAGATTGTCACATGTGTTACCCACAGTAAATGCTAAAAGCTGAAATTGTTATGCATACAGGTCATCCTAGAAAGAGCATTAGTCAGGAACCCAGGGGATCCTGGTATTCTACCACACTGACAACACTTCTTTCACTGTGACTAGTGAACTAACCTTCACTAAGCTTTTTAACCTCTATAATTCTTTCCTATATTTGGTATTTTCTAAAAAAATCATCCAAGGTGACACAGCACTAAAACAACTGACTGAGAAAATAAATCAAACTCATTACTTGTGATCTGCAAAATATCTCAACTGTTTTACTGATTCTTTCACTTTTTATTGGTCACGAAAACACTGATAGACTATAATAGATATTTACAGAAACTGTTTAATATTCTTTGTGGAAAGAAAGCAGTATAGACAATAAAATTTGATGCCCAGCAATATATCTTGAAAACCTTTGGAGCTGGTTACTATATACACAGTGAACCATTTTTTATATTGGATTTTCTTTAACCCTTTGCAGAATAAAGCCCAAGTCTGACCATTTCATTACCTATTTACATGACTTCTTAACACCTGCAAGATTAAATATAAAACCCTCTGATTTTACCCTCTTTTATCTTTTCATCATCTGTCCCGTGTTATCTTTCCACACTTCCAGTACTTCATGTACTCTATAGTCCAACCACAAGTCCTTTTTTTTTCACTCAAGACACTCAATCTCCAGAGTTAGGAACTTTTATTGGCCATTCACCATACCTGGAAGTCTCAATCTCTTCATCTATACCTCATAGGCTTCCTGGCATTTTTCAGACTTCTGCAATTAAGAATTATTTTTCAGGGGGAGGCTAGGTGGCGCAGTGAGTAGAGCATTGTTCCTGGAGTCAGAAGGACCTGAGTTCGGATCTGACCTCAGACACTTAACGCACACACAAACAAAAACCTAGCCTTGTGACCTTGGACAAGTTACTTAACCCCAACTGCCCTCCAAAAGGCAAAAAAAAGAATTATTTTTCAGTCCTCCTTAACTTTAATGTCTTACCTCTGAGATTATCTTTCATTTATCCTATCTCCATCTTGTTTGTGCATTGCATTTTGATATTATTCCCATTAGACTGTGAGCTCTGTGGGAGCAAGCAATGTTTTGTTGTTATTGTTGGGGTTTTTTGTGTACTTAGTATAGTATTTGTCACATAGTAAGTACTTTATAAACATAAATTATTTTCTGAGACTGGCATTCTATACCAAAAATCCTCATGCTGTTACATCATAAATACTTTCTTTATAAAGAGCCAGAAAGCACTGTACATGGTGAGGGCTAAATATCTGAAACAAAATAATTAATTATATCTTAACATATAGGAAATGATTGGTAACTGCTATTGGAATTGTTTGTATATTACATGCCTGTTTGTAGTCAGACTATCAACCAGTTAGATCAGAAGTTAAGATCAATGTCAAATTAGAAAAAAACATCAGGAGATTATATCTCACTAAGAAATTATAGGTAGATCCATGTAGATCGTAGGACAGCTGGGTGGTGCAATTAATAGAGTGCCAGGCCTGAATTAAAAAAGATTCATCTTTCTGAGTTCAAATCTGGCTTCAGACACTTACAAGGTATGCCACCCTGGGCAAGTCACTTAACCATCTTTTCCTCAGTCCCTCAACTGTAAAATTAATTGGAGAAGGAAATGGCAAACCACTCCAGTATCTTTGCCAAGAAACTCCAAATGAGGTCACAAAGAGTCAGACACAACTGAAAACGATTGACAGCAATGACAAGATCCTGACCTGTTTATATTATCTGAGGAAATTGATTCCTCTCCCAAAGTGATAAATGTGTAAAAATAACATTATGTCAGACTATTATAATTTTTATAAGTTTAATTTATATAAAACAATTACCACCTCAAAGAGGCCCAAAGATTCCAGAAACCACCTAAATATTAAACAACTTGGTAAGACGAGAAACTTTTCAGAGGTAAAACAAAATCATTTTCAATGTTTTATGGAAAAAGGTGAGATACTATAAACAATAGCATTTTACATAATAAACAAAAGCAACTGAAGGAAAATTATACTTGCAAAAGTTAATGACAAGCCCACCTTAAAAGAATCCCATGAGTATTTATATACAAAATATTAAAAAAGGACAACAACCAATAAAAAAATCATCAGATCTGCAGGAATTTAATAAGAAATCAATTCTTATAGTAATAATAGCAGAACCACCAGATTTGAATTTTACCACTTCAATAATCACTGATTGGCATATAAAAGGTGCAAAAGCTCAAGGAAGATAAAACATGGAAGAGCAGTCATACCTGACTATACTCATGGAAAATCAAACAAACAAACAAGGAAACAAACATGCTGAAGTCAAAATAATTTTAAATACATTTATTGGTATATTTTTAAAATATTTAATTGAGATAAATATAAATTAATTGAAAAAAGAATAAGTGACAATATTTTTTAACTAAAGAATTATTGATGACTTTTTTATGTCATGCTTTTTGAGATACTATCTAATATGTCTTTCCTTTGAATCAGGAATATTAAAGTTACATAAAAAAGTGACTATATCAGAAAATGTATGCATCATTCCATACCCATTCCCGTGAAAATTGAGAAGTGGAAGGTCTAATCTTTTCTCTGCGAAAATCTTAGTAAAATTATATCATTCAGCTTCATTTTGCGGGGTTTTTTATTACTAAAATTTTATTTAGAGTTTTCTACTTCTTGCCTACTGCAAACCACTGAAGTTTATATATTTCTCACATTTTTCTGAATTCTTCTATTTGTGATTTCTGTAGGGCCATAATATTTCATCATATTTGTATAACAAACTTTTTTCAGTGATATTCTAATAAATGAAGAATTACTTTGCTTTCAGGAATTTTTTTTGTTATGACAAGAAGTGCTTCTCTGAATATTTTGTTATATAAGAAGACTTTCTTTGACTTCCCTGGGAAACCTGCCCATGAGAATGATCTCTAGATAAGAGAAATTTAATAACTTTTTATTTATAATTTCAAATTGTCTTCTGGATATATCCGTATGTTCATCAAGTCTGTCAGCATGCTTGTCTTTTCACAGTTCCTTCAAGACAGACTATTTTTGACATGCTCTATAATGAACAACAACAAAAACAAAAGGTAGGGCTAGCAAGAAGTCACTAATTAACAATACAGTCATCTACTTTCATATTGTGATTAAAGATTTATGAGAATTGTTTTCGACATACAAAAAATTTATCCAGAATGAAAGCATCTGAAGGGGATAGGTGAATTCTTGCCGATAATTTTCATAGTATACTAAGTCTTTACTCTTCCATGGGTGAAATATGTAAAGAATAATATTCTTATTTTGTTGATGTTAAAAAAAAATAAAATCAGCAGAAAAAAGTGCAACTTTAAATTCACCTCGCAAAGTGTCTTCTTTATATTTTTAAGTTGCACAAAATAAAATTACCAAAGTTTTTTTAATATATATATATATATATATATATATATATATATATATATATATATATATATATATATATATAAAAAATAAGGACACCTAAAACAAGGAGACCTGTACTCATCTAAAGTGTTTATTTGCATTTTAGAAATTCTCTTGCATATTAAACAATAAATATACTTCCAAATGCTTCTCTCACACATGACTTTCTATTCTTTGTTTCAAGACCCTGTGCTCTATAAAGCTCCCTCACTGTAGTTCATAGGAATTAAAAACAGATCTTTTTAAGTGTCTGTGGTCAGGGAGGGGAAAATGAAGATTCACAATATTATGTGAGCATTGCATTGAGTTTGTTTTGATCTCTTGGGTTACACATGGACAGGGAATTTGACTCAGAATTGAGGATGCAGATAGATCCATAGCACTTTGAATAACTCTAAGCCATTTGATTCTAAAAGTGTCTGTCACTTGAACATGAATATTCTCTTTGTGATGCTATATGCCTGCTAACGGGATGCTACATGAATGCCATGGATATGGGATCAATTATATGTGACCCAAAAAGCAATAATATTTATTGTCTTCATTTTCCTCACTTGAAAAATGCAGATAATATCTTTAGTGCCTATCTCATATCACAAATTGATTTGAGCATTCAATAAAATAATAGATGCAAAAGTAGTTTAGACATTAGATGCTCTGATACAAATGTCAGAATTTGGTGTTTGTTTATGTTTTTCCTTCATTTTTCTGGGCCATATGTGATTATATAGGTAAAGGAAAATATCAGTTAGGCAGCTTATTCTACCAATATAGACTACTGCCTGCTCTAACTTAGAGACTGGGAGAGTTACCTGAGGGCACTGAGAGGAATCCTAGAATCAAAGAATATGATTATTGAAAGAAACCTCAGGAGCAATCTAGCCTAATCCATACAAAGCTACCTCCACTATATCAAACCTGGTACTCTATAGGGTGCATATATATATATATATATATAATTTATATTCACATATATATGAATATATATTACATTCTATATAATATTAATAATAAAGTGTAATAGCATTTTTTGTTATACATCATATTATATGCAACCAAAATATACAAACCACCAGAAGACAACACTCCTTGACCATTATAATCACTATTATTTCTGTATGTTCACACATATCCTCCTATAAAAGTAATTATATTAAGAAACCTAGTAAAATCCACAAATCTAAAGACGATGCTTTCTATTTGTCTCATTTAGAAACAGTAGCAAATCAATTTACAAAAATTAAATTGACTATAAATTGGTCCCAACACTCATTATACCAGGGTATTTTTATGCTGCAGCACTAGGTGCCTCCTTTCTGACTCAAAGTTCAATATAACGGTTTGTTGCTCCTGAGATAAAAGTTGGCAAACTTGAATAAGCTACTGGAAGATTTGCATCATGATTACAGACTGAATAGCATCTGTTCTACCTTCAACTCCAGACTAAGGAAGAGAGGTATTACTGTCATGATTATAATCATAATTAGTATCCTCATCCTAAATTAGGAAAAGGAGAGACTAAAATAATCTAGTGATAGAAGAAAAAATGTTTTGAAACAAAAGTTTGCCTGTATATAATAGAGCATTTGGAATTTAATTTCCTTCCTGTTAACAAAATTAATTTAGAAGGGCAAGTTTACTCAAGTGCATATAATATAATACTCTTATCTGTGACTAATAGAATGAGTTTTTTTAAAATAATAAAGTAGGCTACAGGTCCGGCATGTATTTTAGTTAGAGCTTTGTCCTTCATTCCCATTTGATTGTGAAGGCACACTAGTCTACCTTATTATTATCATTTTTTCTGCATAGTCTAAACCCTCACCTCCTCAGAACTCAGCTCTCTGGCTTACGTACGTTTGGATCTTCCATTGACCCCACCACACATTATAATATCTTGAACAAATTCTTGCTGTGTTCTACCCATAGGTAGAGGAAGTCATCCTCATTCTCTGAGACCAATAAGGATGAGAAAATTGATAAAGATATAGAGAGTTTTTGAAATGCAAAAAAGAATGGAGAGGGTTAAAATTGAAAAACTTTAATGTTTTAAATAAATTGGGGGTTTCAGTGGAGTAAAAAAGTTTGGAAATATAGCAATGGTTTATAATGTCTTAAAATGGCGATATGAAATGAATAAGGTAACAGCCAAGCTAACAATGAGGGAACTGTTGAATTCAAAAGACAGTAAATAGACTATTTTTTTACTTGTTACAGAAACCCAAGAATAAAAAGGATGAGAAAGGAGAACGAATACACTAAATGCTACCTAGACAGAAAAAAATGGCAAGATGGGTAAACAAAGTCAAGCAGAGAGAGATTCTAAGATTTTGACAGAAGTATTGTTAATGGAACTAGCAAAGTAGTAAACAACAATGGAATGTGCCTAAGGGAAAACTAAGTAAGGTAGAAATGAATGGCAAGGGAGACAGGTAGAAGAATACAGAAGAAGGATTTCTAGTTACAATAGTGATTGTTTATAAGAAGAATGATGAAAGTGAGAGGTTGAAAGGCATTTCAAAAGTTTATAATAAAGATAGGGTATAATTTTAGTTACTTAAAGAGTTGAAAATTAACCAGGTCTATTGTTGTGGTTAGACCATGTCTCTTGACTTTTCTTCATAGGCACTAGATGTTTGCAGGCCCTACTGGACTAGGAATCAGGAAGGTGGAGATGTTATAAGTGAGGCTATCTAGTAAAGATGGAAATTTGTTGTATGGACTAAAATGAACAACTAACTTTATATATACAGAAGTCTTTTTTACACCCTTACTTATTCCATATATGGTTCTCCAATGAGATATTTGGCATTTTCTTCTTTTCTTTTTCCTTTGAACTCTATTTTGTTTCTTGATGTGTGAAGGAGTCATTAGCTTACACTTCTTGCCCAGTTTTAATTTTTAAGAAATTGTTTTCTTCACTGAGCCTTTGTACCTTTTTTTCCATTTGGTCAATTCTATTCCTTAGGGAGTTATTTTCAGCAGTGCATTTTTGTACTTTTACCATTTGGATCTTTAAAAGTCTATAAAAGTGTCATTTTCTTGAGTATTTTTGTGCCTTTTTCTTTTTTCTATTTTTACAAAACTGTTCATTGTCTTTTCATGATTATCTTGCATCTCTGTCATTTCTTTTCCCATTTTCTTCCACCACTCGAATTTGATTTTTATAATCATTTTAAAGCTCTTCTAGGAATTTTGCTTGGGCTTGTGTTCAATATATGTTTTTCATGCTTAGATTTTAGCTGGGTTTTTTTTTGTCTTTTTCTTTTTTGGAGGAGGAAGGCAGGGCATTTGGGGTAAAGTGACTTGCCCAATGTCATGGCACTAGTAAGTTTGTCAAGTGTCTGAGGCTGGATTTGAACTCAGGTCCTCCTGACTACAGGGCCAGTGCTCTATTCACTGCACCACCTGGCTGCCCCTGTTTTTTAGCTGTTTTGGCATCATTGTAGTCTTCTGAGTTTCTGTCTCGATCTTACCTGTTACCATAATGCTTTTGTTAATAATCAAGTTCTGTGTGTGTGTGTGTGTGTGTGTGTGTGTGTGTGTGAGCACGTGTGTTTATATTTTGCTCATTTTGCTATCCTATATTTTGACATTAAACTTTATGTTATAGTTGACATCTGTTCTCTTGCTGGGGGTGGGGTGAGGACTGTCCCCCACTCCAGGCTTTTTTTCACTGTTATTTTCAGAGCTAGTTCTGGGGCTTTGTAAGTTTTCAGCGCTTCCAAGGTGGTGAAATCCTGGGAGAGGTATGACCATTGCTCTCCTGGTTTGTGATCTAGTTATTACCCAGGAAGAGCCCCAGATGCCTTGTGACTGCAATCACTCCTAAACTATGACACGGATGAGATTGGGTAGGGGCAACTGAGTTGCCAAACAGACCCTTTTCCTGTGCACAGTGCTATCACTGGGGGCCCCTGTAATCTCTTTCTGATGAGTGGTCAGATCCCCTTACCATAGCTTGGGAGCTCCTGAAGCTGCTGCAGTTGCCACCACTTTAGGTCATAGCTAGTGTTGCCATTACATAGGCTACATTGGGGCTCATTAGATGAGCCCCAATCTAAATGTCTCAGACCACTACTTCCAATATCTTAAGTTGTTCTGGGTTGGAAAAACTTCTTACCCAGACCTTGTTTTGGTTCTGCTGCTTCAGAATTGAATTTAAGGAATTATTTTAAAGTTGTTTAGAGTGAAATATTAGAAGAGTTCAATTGCTTCCTCTACTCAGTCATCTTGGATTCACCTCCAGAAGTCAGAAAATACTTTGCACTTCTGAATACACAAGTCTGATTATGTCACTACCTTGTTAAAAAATTTCCAGTGGCTTCCCATTTCTTATAGGATAAAAAATACATTCTTAAGGTTTATATTAAAATCCATTTTACTGAATATCTGTCTTATATGTATCTTAAAGTAAAAATGTTGAAAATTAAACAAATTATTCACCCCCTCCTCTAGCCCAAGCCTTCACCTCTTCTGAACTTTCCTACTATGGTTGAGGGTGACATTCCAGTCACAGGCACCATCATACTCTCAGTCACATAAACTCACAACTTTGGTGTCACCCTCAATTCTTCACTCTCTCTTAATCTCCCCATCCAATATATTGTTAAGTCCAATATCTCACACCTGGGACTATTGTAATAGCCTTCTGGTTGGTCTACCAGAATCAAGTCTGTTTCTACTCCAAACTTCCCTCCACTCAGTTGTCAAATTGATTTCACTAAAAAGTCAACTAAATCACCACCTTTTCAATATATTCCTGTGCCTACCTATCACCTCCAGAACAAAATATAAAATCCTCTTCGTGACCTTTAAAACCCTTGATAATGGTCAATCATCAATTTTATTATCTGTTTTCATCTAACCAATCCTAATGTTTACTCGGTAATCCAGGGATACAGGTCTTCTTATTTTCCTTCTTATGTCTTCTTATGTTCCTCAGATAAGACCTCCATCTCCTAACTCTGGGAATTTTAAATGACTATTCCCCTCATACCTGGAATGTTCTCCTTCCTTATCTCTGTTTCCTGGCATCTCTGACTTCCTTTAAATGTCAACAAAAATCTGACATTTTACAGAAAGTCTTTACAAATACCCGTTTATTGTTAGCAGCTTCTCTGTATTGATTATATCCAGTTTATTCCGTATATAACCTTTTTACATGTATTTCTTCCTTATCTTCCCTATTAGACTATGAGTATATTGGCAACAGAGACTACTTTCTGCTTGGTATCCACAGAATTAAACACAAAGCCTTACACATAATAGGCGCTTAATAAATGTGTGTTGACTAATTCACATTATATTGTTACAACCTATCTATTCTAGTGTTCCTCCCTTATTGAACTATTTCATCTATTTTATAGCTATACTGCACAAGTGGTCTCCTGGGTTTGTCTAGCGCTCTGTTGCCATTATATATGCACACAGGCCTAGGATACACTTATTCTTGCTATTTTCACACATTGAAATCCTTACCTTCCTTAAGCTCAGCTCCAAGCACCTCATCCCCTATAAAGGCTTAGATCATTGTATTCTCTGCAGCAAGCATCTAAGACATAGTCTCTGGTATATGCAACAGTGAACTGCAATATATAATCAATTATTGCAGCTGGGTAATTTCAATTCCTTATTCACTGTCAACAATGATCTTCAGGAAGAACAAAGTGTTGAGCAAAAGAGACCTTTGAAAACTTCTCTGAAATAATTATCTTTCTGTGATTTTCAATTATTCCCATTTCAAATTATTCCTATTTTTGTTTTGCCTACTACAGTCATCAAAGGAGGTAGGAACGAAACAGGAATTCATTAAATTCATACCATGTGCCAGGCATTGTGCTAAGCACATCTCATTTGATCATCACAACAACCCCAGAATGGAGATTCTACTATTATCCCCGTTTTAAAGCTGAGAAAACTGAGACAGACAATAGTTAAGTGGATTGGCCAGAGTCACACAGCTAGTATCTGCATTCCAATTTGAACTCAAGTCTTCCTAACTCTAGACCAAGTGTTCTATCCACTATGCCACCTAAGGAAAACAAAATATCTTTCACTTTGGACCTTGACAATTAAAATGGAGACAAAATGGGACATTGGTGGCACATAATAATTGATAAGCTGACACTACCAGCTAGACCACATCTTCTGTGTATTAGAGAACAATGTAACATAGCAATTAAAAAAAAAAACTTATCATTGAAACTAAGAAGATCAAGGTTCAAGACTGCCTCTGATTTATACTGATTTTATGATCTTTGGCAATTCATTTAAACTTTCAGTGCTTGAAATTTAGGCAAATATTAGATCTATGAGGTGTAGAGAAGTGCCAGTGGATATTGGGATAGGCAGTTTCTTTCCTGAGGGTTTCCTAGATCAATGAAAATGATAATTCCTATCCTTATTCCATCTTTAAGAGGAGTAGGTGGCTTCCAGACTTCTCAACACATAAATGCCAAAGACAAAGTAAAAGCTCAGTGTGGAACTCTGTTGGAATGGTGAGGGGTGGGGGAATAGAAGAATGCAGTCTGGCCCCTTCACCTGGGTCAAGAAGTAGTGGCAGTGTGGCGTCTGTACAGCTGACACATGATTGCCTCAGGAGCTTCTGGCCTGCAGATTGTAGGAGGACCAAGCAACCATTCAGAAGGTAATCACTCTTGCTTTAACCTGCTTGGATCTGAATTGTGGTCATGGGTGGTGGTCCTGGGGTGTGTGATCAGTGTGACAGAGCTTGTGGGGGCTGTAGAGAGGGCAACCTCCTAATAGCTCCAGCAGCTGTGAAAACACCAGCAATTTGGGATAAAGCTCTTTTGATTCTGGAAGCAGAATTCTACTGTAGCAAAGAGCTCAAAAGTCAAGAAATTGGCTGGCAATATGAGCAAGCAGTGGAAGCACAAACAGACCATACAATACTTTTTGGGGACAAAAAGGAGCAAGGCATGGAGCAGATAAATGACAGTAAAATCATAACTTCTGCATCAAAAGTCTCTAAGAAAAATATGAATTGGTTACAGGTCATATAGGAGCTCAAGAAGGTTTCTAAAAATTCCTAGCTGAATTTGCCAGATGGAAAAGGAATTTCAAAAATTCACTAAAGAGAATAACACCTTCAAAATCAAATAGGAGGAATTGGAAGGTAATAACTTTATGAGCAATCAACATTCTATAAAACAGATCCAAACAAATGAAAAAAATAGAAGGCAATGTGAAATATCTCATTGGAAAGACCACTGACCTGGAAAATAGATACAGGAGAGATCCTTTAAAAATCATTGGACTACCTGAAAGCCATGATCACAAAAAGAGTCTAGACATCTTCTTTCAAGAAATTATCAAGCACAATTGCCCTGATATTCTAGAATCAGAGGGCAAAATCAAAATTGAAAGAATTCACAGATCATCTCTTGAAAAAGATCCCAAAAAGGAAAACTCCTAGGAATATTAGAGCCAAATTCCATAGTTCCCAGGTCAAGGAGAAAATACTGCAAGCAGTCACGAAGAAACAATTTAAGTATTGTAGAAACACAATCAGGATACAACAAGACCTAGCAGCTTCTACATTAAGGGATAAAATGTCTGAGAATATGATATCCTGGATGTCAAAGGAGCTAGGACTAAAACAAAGAATCACCTACCCAGCAAAACTGAGTATGATGCTTCAGGAGAAAATATGATCATTCAATGAAATCAAGGATGTTTAAGCATTCTTGATGAAAATAACAGAGGTGAACAAAAAAGTGACTTTCAAATACAAGAAGCAAGAGAAGCATGAAAACTTAAACATGAAAAAGAAATCATAAGGAACTTATTAAAGTTGACCTATGCATATTCTTACATGGAAAAATGCAATAATTGTAACTCATAAAATTTTTCTCAGTATGAGTATAGTTGAAAGGAAAACATATGTATACATATATGTATGTATACTTACATATATTTATGTATAGGAGGGTGTATGTGTATATAAATATATATGTGAGTGTGGACATATATATGTTCATGTATACATAGATAGAGGGAATAGGATGAGTTGAATATTAAGGGATGATATCTAAAAAATAAAATTAAACAATGAGAGAGGAATTTATTGGGAGAAGAGAAAAAGGAGAGATAGGGTAAATTATCTCATATAAAAGAGGCAAGGGAAAACTGTCACAATGGAGGGGAAGAGCAGGAAGGTGAAAGGGAATGGGACAACCTTATTCTCATTGAATTTGGCTTAAGGAGGGAATAACATACAGAGTCAATTGGGTATCTTACCCTACAGGAGAATAGAAGGATAGAGAGTAATATTGGGGATGATAGAAGGGAGGACAGATTGTGGGAGAGGATAGTTAGAAGCAAACATTTTTAAAAAGGGATAGGGTCAAAGAGAAAACAGAATAAGTAAGGGCCTGGATAAGATGGAGAGAAATATAGGTAGTCTTTCACAATATAACTACTATGGAAATGATTTGGATAACTACAAATGTACAACTTATATTGAATTGCTTATCTTCCTAGAGGGGGTGGGTGAGGAAGAAAGAAGGGAAAAAATCTGGAACTCAAAGTTTTAAAAACAAATGTTTAATCTTTTTTCATACAACTGGGAAATAATATATACAGGCAATAGTGTATAGAAATCCATCTTGCCCTACTAGAAAGTTTGGGGGTGATTGGGGACAATATAATAGAGAACAGATTGAGGGATGGGGTACTCAGTAGGTTTGCTATTTTGGGTGGGGGTAGGGGAAAGATGAGTAGAAAATTGTAACTCAAACTCTTGTGGAAATGAATGTTGAAAACTAAAATTATATAAATAAATAAAAATTTAAAATGCATAAGAATCTTAAGGGTTTTTTTTAAAAATTAAGGACATTTTGAAAAAAATATGACTTTGAATCACATATTTAAAACTCAATGTGTTCTTAAAAGTTATTAATGCAACTGTCTTCTTTAACAGAGCAGGAAACTAAGGCCAGGAAAAATTGAGGGATATGTCCAATATTAAGCAGGCTGCAAGTTGCAATTTTAAACCCAAATTCTCTAACTCTACTCAGAGAAACTGAATTATGGACTATTTTATTGTTCTATGTTGGAACATACTAGAACAATAGGATGCCATTCTCTGGGAAACATGCTTTCTTCATCTACATATTTTATTCTTTTTCCTACTTCTTACTCTCACCCTTCCATATCAAATCAAGGTGGTAAGTCCTGTCATTTCTACTTTTATATCATCTCTCCTGTATGACCTTTTCACAACTCTGCCACTGCCACCACTTGATTGTTGGCCATGATCCCCTCATGCTGTGACTGTTGCTATAGCTAGCCATTGGTGGCTTTCCTTAAGTCTCCCTCCACTCTAGCCTATCTTCCATTCAGTTGTCAAAGTGACCTTTCCAAAGAACAAATTTGACCATGTCACCTCAGTCGCCATTCACTATACTACAGGGGCTCTTTTCCACCTAAAGGATAAAATATAAAGTCATATGTTAGACTAAGTCATTCATGTCCTGTCCCTTTCCTCCTGTTCCTTTTTATTCCTTTCTCTTTCCTCCCAAAAGTACTCTATAATTTAGTGACATCTATTGCTATTACTCGCTGGAACCCCCATCTCTTAATCCTGGACAATGTTGCTTGCTGTTTCCCATGCCTGGAACTCCTTCCCTCTTCACCCTAATCCTAACTTCTATGGCTCCCCTCAAGTCTCAGCTAAATTCCCACCTTTTGAAGGAAACTTTTCCAATCCCTTTAAATTCTAGAGTCTTTGCTCTACTGATAACCTCAAATGTATTTTATACATACCTTGTTTGTATATAGCTGTTTCTATGTTGCCTCCCCCTTTAGACTAGAAGCTTGTTGAGGGCAGGAACTGTCATTTGCCTTTCTTTGCATACCCAGTGCTTAGTTCAGTGCCTAGCACAGGGGTGGAGAAACTTTATCCTCAAGGCCACATGTAGTCCTCATTGTAGACCTTTGAATGAAATCTAAATTTCAGAGAACAAATCCCTTTAATAAAAAGATTTGTTCTCTAAAACTTGGATTCAGTCAAAAGGCCTCACCTAAGGATCTAGAAGGCCACATGTGGCCTAAGGACCACAGGTTCCCCACTTTTGGTCTAGCACATAGTATTTGCTTAATAAATACATGTTTATTGATTGACTGAATTCACATGAATTTTAAAGGTTATTTTTATGTAAAATTAGTATTAGTCCTTCAATTCATTATTTTTCTTTTAATATTTTTGTTTTCTTTTAAAATCCAGAATGGATCAAAAGAACAAGTGTCATGTCAGTAGGTATACAAAGCAAAGGCTACAAGAAAAAGAGGATGGAGAAAACAGGATGATTTGGGTAAATTAAAGAGTCTCACTAATCACTTTGCTTTAAAAGGAATAGATCTAGGAAAAACAAAATTGAACCATCTCTTTCAGTCTATTTTCTCCTTTTCTAGCAATGCATCTGGCTATGCAAAGGGTATGAATAAAGGAGTTCACCATTCACAGCAAACCAGAACTAAGCTTACCAGAAGGATCTGTCCTTACTGAGTCTTTTGAGGATCATGGGCCACTTCCCTCCATTTTGTTACATGGTCTTATTCCACCCATTGTAATAGTAACAGTTACTGCTGCAGTAAAGTCGGTCAAGCCTTTATATATTATCATTGGATACCTCCCCTCCCCGTTTACATGCAGCTAGAAAATAAAGATACGCTAGGGATGAATATTTAGAACTTTGTATTATCTGAATTGCCTGTCAAATGATAGTTTACTAATCTAATAATCAATAGATCTACATGTTAAGACATAATATATATAAAATACTGCAAAAACACAGTAAGACTTAAGTTTACCCATTTCTTCTCAGGAAGCTCCTTATTCCCCTATTTACCCAAGCTTCATTCACATATACATATACATACAAATCACACACATATGTATGCATATACATACATATACACACTTATATACATGTATATATACATTTGTATATAATGTGTATGTGTACACACACACACACACATATATATATATATATATATATATATATATATATATATATATATATATATTTCTGATTTCTGCTCCAATCAAGGTTAACTGCTGACATTGTTACTTCACCTCCTTCTCATTTTCCCTCTATTCTCCAGAAGTAGAACATATATACATATACCTACATACATGTATATGGGTGTATATGTTTATATTATATATATATATATATGTGTATTATTTTTCTGATTTCTTCTCCAATCAAGGTTAACTGCTGACATTGTTACTTCACCTCCTCATTTTCCTTCTATTCCCCAGAAGTAGAACTTCCAGAGCCTTATCCCACAGATGTCATCTTTTTATATGCTATTTGAAAGAGATTTAATGATGCTTTTTGGAAAATAGATGCTGTGTACCTGATAGTTTCTCCTGTTTCACTATCTTTGCCAGCTAAGATCTCTATCATTTTAGAGATTTCTTCTTTTAGTCTGTTGCACTCATCTGATGGGAATTGGTCTTTGTGGTCTATGGAAATTGATCTATCTTTGAATCACTATCATAAATAATCCCTTCTGCCATACTGAAAACTTCCACACATTCTTTTTTCCCCTCTTTCCTGTCTTCCTTGGTATACTTCTCTGCATTCTTTAACCATATCTTAACCACAACCATTCTCAATCTCATATTTGCTTAACTCACTGGAAGACTAGATCATATTTTTTATTACATGCTGTGCCTTTGTCCTTTGCAGATACATATACAATCTTGTCTTTCTCTTGAACTCCTTCACAATATGTAAGACCAAGGAAGGACTGGTCAAAATCTTCACCTCTTAGAAAAGTATCCCCATTGGTAGATTTCATCTCAAATATACTTTTCTGAATTTACAGGACAGAAATATCAAAAGTTCCACCATCTAAATCATATACAGCAATGATTTTGTCTTCAGATAGTAAGGCATCAGCTGTGGGCTTGTTAATCTCTCAAAGTACATTTGGGCCAGACATTTTCCCAACATCTTTGGTGATGTGTCATTGAGAATCATTGAAATAGAAAGACACAGTAATAACAGCATTTTTATTTTGCTAGGCAATTTTGTGTAGTTTTTATTTCACTACAAAATTTTCTGTAGTTTCCATCTTTATCAACATAAGTTACATCAGTTGGGCAATATAGCTTCCCATTGGCTATGGGAACAAACATCTTCATTAGAGGAATGGACAATTTTGAAAGGAACATTTTTAATGTCATTTTCAAATCATGATGAATGATGTGCTTGGTGGCACAGAATGTTTTGTTTGAGTTGATGAAAGTGTGTCATTTAGCTGGCATGCCAACAAAATGCTTATTGCTTGCTATGATGGCTACAACTGAGGAAGCAATTCTGGCACCTACAGCATTTTCCAACACATTTGCTTGTTTACCTTTCATTACTGTCATACAGGAGTTACTTGTACAAAAGTCAATATCAAGAATGTATAAATAACTCTTTTGATTACCTCTAATGCATAGCCTCTCCTTAAATGAATTGAAAAAAAAAAAGCTTCATGACAAATACCATTCTAGACATCCTGACAGAGGTCTATGACTGAACTAGCGAGGAGGGTGACAGGTACTCTGTGAAGTGGACTGAGCGTGCCACAAGGTGTGCAGCACTGCAGTTGCAGCTTTTCTGGAAGTCACTCTAGTCTTTTCATTTAAAAAAAAAGACTACACTTGAGGGGAGGCTAGGTGGTGTGGTGAATAGAGCACTGGTCCTGGAATCAGGAGGACCTGAGTTCAAATCCGGGCTCAAACACAATACAAAAACTAGCCATGTAACCTTGGGCAAGTCACTTAACCCCAACTACCCTCTCCCAAAAAAGACTACTCTTACCTAGAAGAGGACAACATTTTAATGTCATGAAAGCTATGCCACAATATTGTTTTAGTAATAAATACTCCTAAGTTTTCTATTGCAACAAATGATCCTTTACTCTAGAACAAAGCATTTCTCCTTATAGTTCTAGGAGTCCCTCTTATCCACAAACAGAAACATCTAGAGAAACTTGCCATTTGTAAGGAAGTATGGTCCTTGCATTTATTTCATGACAATCATGATAACTTTGAAAGCCATATATTTCTGTATTTTATGCATCAACTGACAGTACTCAGAATAGTTTGAAGAATGTTAACTTCATAATTGCAATAATCAATAAATATATATTTTTTGTTTTTAACAGGCTTGAGAGTAATCTTGTAGAAGACAATTATAATTATATTTTGCTTACTGAATTGGATATCTTTTTCTTTGTAATAAAAATAGAGAAGATACTTTCTACATCTTTCAGCAAACTATATGATAATGAAGATGAGGAATTTGGTAGAATATAAGCTCTGAAATCTTACCTATTTTCTTTCCATATGTTCATCAAGCATACCTTCTATGTGTGTAGAATTTTCTTATTTGTTGTTCACTTGTTTCAGTCATGGCTGACCCTTTGTGACCCAATTAGGGCTTTTCTTTTCAAAGATAATGGAGTGTTTTGCCATTTCCTTCTCTAGTGGATCCATTTTGGCAAGCAATCAGAGATTAAGTGACTTGACCTGGTTCTCACAGTTAGTAAGTGTCTGAGGCTGGATTTGAACTTAGGTCTTTCTGACTCCAGGCCCAGTCACTGGCTTCCTCTAATTGTTTTATGTGTATTTCTGCTATATGTGTTTGGTCAAGTTCAACATCCCATGCAGGTTCCATTGTGTGTGTGTGTGTGTGTGTGTGTGTGTGTGTGTGTTTGTGTATGTGTGTGTGTGATTTTCATTTCCTTACACATTAGTCTAGGTTCTGAGACCCCAAATGTATTTCTACGTTAATCAAAGATGGGGTTGGATTGTTTTTTTTAGCAATTTTAACATATCTTTTTAATTTTACTGATTTTTATTTTCTACCTTCCTTTATAAAGAATCTCAAGATAATGTATATTATTTAGACTTTTCTATAAGCCTGTTTTCCCTTTCTAAATGAGATTCTTAAACACTCAAGAAGAAACATAATAATTTACACTGTAAAGAACAAGTAGATGAAGAATATACATTTTCCCAGAATACAACATTCAACTTCATGATAGCACATATAATTAGATTTAACTTATCAATTCAATTACATCAGAGAAAGGAAATGTACAATGGGATGGGCCTATAAATGAACAGAAACTTGGGAAATAGGGATAGTGCATTTAGAAAATTGTGGTTTTTTTCACACTCATCCCAACTTGATTCTTGCCTTTATAGAACAAGTTTTGAAATATTAATATTTCATGTTGATTTCCATTGTAGGCAACCATAGAACACCACAGTCCCGGGAATTCAAAAATTTTCAGTTGAACCAAAATGCAATGGAAATATACATGGTAGATTAGAAGATGCTGCATCATATTTGCAATAATAAATTGAGTATTTATTAATAAATAAACATGGTTTTCATGAATTAATATTTCAATAATAAACTAAAACTTAGTGGTACATTATTGACATTAATATGCCAATACATTTTTATAAATTAAGAGTTTTTCAGAAACCAAGAAACCTCCTATGCACTCAGAAATACAAAAGGTCACAGAAAAAATATCAAGAACTCATGTAATTTGAAATGGACTTGAACTACATAAAGCAAAATAGATTACCTTGGTATAGAATTGTTATTCCTGAAATATTTGAAGAGTTAGGGTATGGTCTGACATATAATGGTTATGTCATCTATGGAGATATTATTGAATTATAAAGGTAATAATAGCACAGAATGAAAATACTTATATGTGTTGCAATCATTATCATCAGTGAAGTTAGAATACTTTCTAAGGATACTGAGGAGATCACCAGTCTGTAATCAGATCACAATAAGCATCTTTCTCATTAAATTACTTTTCTCCTTTTTGGGGAGAAAGCCATAAAACTATGATGAAATGTGATCACAACAATATGATTTGACTTAAATTCAAGTGGACTCACATGTTCTGAATTATGCATATTTCTTTAGTCTATATTTGTATATATCCATCACTTCATTGTAGCAAAACTCCCTAAAACAATAGATGTTAAAATTCACCCATAATACTTGGTTTATAGTTTTTTTTTTATGATCCTATTCCTAGTATTTTAGGAGTGTATTTTACATTTAGTATTTTTGCAACTACAAACTCCATTATTCTTTTCTAAATGTAAACAAATGGACATTTCTTATTAGAAACATGTACATATATTTATACATATATAGATAGACAAATAGATACATACATTTGTAATTTACTGGCAACTTATAGATATTAGACCCCTCCCCCATATATGAAATACAAATAAAAAGTCATAACTACATATTAATATTTTTGCTGTACCTATAGCATGTGTTACAGTATGGATGTTAGCTCTTCAGGTTTAGGAGTGAAAATCAGAAATTCTGACAATGAGTGAACAATGCTGTCTTTGCACTTTGTTTTGCTATGGGACCTATTAAGAAATATGGTCGGGGCGGC
Source organism: Gymnobelideus leadbeateri (assembly GCA_011680675.1). Lineage (NCBI taxonomy): Eukaryota > Metazoa > Chordata > Mammalia > Diprotodontia > Petauridae > Gymnobelideus > Gymnobelideus leadbeateri. Next base: position 56,286 of record WOXC01005256.1, on the reverse strand, counting down.
TAGGTGGTGCAGTGAATAGAGCGCCGGCCCTGGAATCAGAAGGACCTGAGTTCGGAGCTGGCCTCAGACACTTTATCCACACAAACAAAAACCTAGCCGTGTAACCTTGGGCAAATTACTTAACCCCAATTGCCCTAAAGGGGCGGCTAGGTGGCACAGTGAGTAAGAGCGCCGGCCTCGGCCTCGGTGTTGAGATGACCCGAGATCAGATCCGGCCTCAGAAAATGAGCACCCACGCATAAATAATGACTAGACGTGTAACCTTGATCAAGTTACTTAACCCCAATTGCTTCAAAAAAAAAAAAAAAAGAAATATGGTCACTTGTGTGACATATGAGCCCCTGGACATAGACATGCCTAGGATAAAGTAAGAGCTTAGTGTCCTATGGACTTTGGGACCGGTGTTTGGGGAATGCGTGGGCTCCCTACCCTGGGGGCTAGAAGCCACTGAGGAGACACAGCATTTTGTAGTTTTTCAGAGGCAGCTCCAGCTCCTTGCCTGTGAATTGTAGGGAGATCCAGCGATCAGTCTTGGGGGCGTGGTATTTGCTCTTGCTTTAACCTCCCTGGATCTGGATTGTGATCTAGGATGGAAGTCGTGGGTGGGTTTACAGCTTGCCAGAAACAGAAGTTGCCCCCCACACGTTCGGGACGAAAATTCCTCTATCTGGCCTTAAAGCCATAGTGTGGCAACAAGCCCAAAAGTCAAGTAATTAAGTGGCAACATGCCAAGGCAAAGGAAACAGAAAAATGCAACCCTAGACTCCTATTTGGGGGGCATAGAGCAGGAAAAGACTGTGAGGTCAGAAGTCCTACTCCAAAAGCCCAGGGGAAAACATGAGCGGGTTACAGGCCATAGAGGACCTTAAGAAGGACTTTAAAAATCAAATAAGAGAAGTGGAGGAAAAATTGGAAAGAGAAATGAGAAGGATGCAGGAAAAGTATGAAATGAGGGTCAACAGCCTGACTGAAGAAAACAACACCTTAAAAAATAGACTAACTCAAATGGCAAAGGAGGCCCAAAAGGGCAATGAGGAGAAGATGCCTTAAAAAGTCGAATTTGCCAGATGGAAAAAGAATCTCAAAAGTTCACTGAGGAGATTCATTCCTTCAGAGCTAGACTGGAGCAAATGGAAGCTAATGACTTTATGAGAAATCAAGATGCTGTTAAGCAGATCCAAACAAACGAAAGATTAGAAGCCAATGTGAAATATCTCATGGGAAAAACCACTGACCTGGAAAATAGATCCAGGAGAGACAATTTAAAAATTATTGGACTACCTGAAAGCCATGATCAAAGAAAGAACCTAGAAATCACCCTTCAAGAAATTCTCAAGCAAAACTGCCCTGATGTTTTAGATCCAGAGGGCAAAATAGAGTTTGAAAGAATCCACCGATCACCTCCTGGAAAAGACCCCAAAAAGAAAACTCCCAGGAATATTATAGCCAGGTTCCAGAATCCCCAGATCAAAGAGAAAATACTACAAGCAGCCAGGAAGAAACAATTTCAATATTGTGGAAACACAATCAGAATAGCCCAAGACCTGGCAGCTTCTACACTGAGGGATCGAAGGGCATGGAATATGATATTCCAGAGGGCAAAAGAACTGAGAATGAAGCCAAGGGTCACCTACCCAGCAAAACTGAGTATCTTGTTTCAGGGGAAAATATGGTCATTCAGTGGAATAGAGGACTTTCAAGCATTCTTGAGGAAAAAACCAGAATTGAATAGAAAATTTGACATCCAGACATAAGAAGCAAGAGATGCCTGAGAAGGTAACCAGGGAAAAGAAATCAAAAGGAACTTATCAAAGTTGAACTATTTACTTTCCTATATGGAAAAGCAATTACTGTGACTGATGATATCCTTCTCACTATGAAAATAATGGAAGAAGGGTGTGTGGTCATATGAATACATAGGTGAATGTGTGTGTGTATGCTTACAGTTATATATGGATAGAGCACATAGGTTGAATCTGTTGGGAAGGGAGAATACTCAAGGGATGAAACTATGAGGTGAGAGAGGAAAGTGGCAAGAGGAGATGGGGAGAGACAGGGGAGGGTAAACTATCTCATGTAGAAGAATCAAGGGGATGTTGTTGCAAGGGAGGGGGAGATTAGGAAAGCAAAAAAGGCAAAACCACATTCTCATTGAATTTGGTTCGGGGAGAAAATGACATACATATTAATGGGATATCTCAACCTGCAGCGAAATAGGGGGAAGGGGGATGAGAGGAGGGATGATGGATGGGAGGGCATCCTTGGGGGGAGGGGAGGTTGGAAGTACCCACTATAGAAGAGGGACAGGATCATGTAGGGAATGGACCAGGTGGGGGTGGGACGAGTGGGAGGGAATTATAAGCAGCCTTGTACAATATATCTACTATGATAATGTTTTGCATAGCTAGACATGTACAACATATACTGAATTACTTATCTCCCCATAGGGAGTGGGTGACAAGGGAGGAAGGAAATGGATCTGAAATTCGAGGTCTTAACATTAAATGTTTTAAGTATCTAAAAATACTATTATCAATACTCTTTTGCTTATAATTGGGAGATAAGATGTGCAGGCATTGGGACACAAAGATTCACCTTCCTCTAATGGAAAAGTCGAAGGGGTATGGGAGAAGCTATGGGAGAGAGCAGATTGGAGGAAGTGATATCTTGTGGCACTGCTATTCTGGGAGGTTGGGTAGGGGAATAACGGGGGGAAAATGATTGTAACTCAAAATCTGGAGGAAATGAATGATGTAAAACAGAAGTTAATAAAACATTTGTTTAAAAAAATATATATCCCATGTACTCAGAAAATCACACTGTTATTCATTAAAATATATTTATTGAGCATCTACTAAAGAGAAGGCATTGTATAGATCACAAAAGATATGCCTTTGTTTTATATATATATATATATATATATATATATATATATATATATATATATATATACACACACTTATATACATATATACACACACGCATATATATATATACATATATTCATACATATTTGTGTATGTTTATGTGTGGGTATATATACACATATATTTTTCTTTGTTTGAAAATATTATATATTAACATATATATTAGCTAGTCTAGTTTGCTCAGCTACAAGCATTGACCCCACTCTGCCAGCTACTGGTGTTCCAATTTATATATCATTAAAGACCTTTCAATGTACCCTGCACTTGCCTTTGCATTAGGCAGCAATTTCCATTCTCTGATAGACTTTCATTTAAAAGACCTTAGGCTGTTCAAGAAAGATGATAAATTTAACAAATTGACAGCTTTACATCCTCAGCCAGTCTTGTTAAAATTTCAGATAAAGTGTCTTTATAAAGGACCTTCTTTCTATCACTTTGAAATGGTGAACTTGGTGTTAAATGTATATGGATACATTTGTTAATATTTCTGGGTTTTTAGGTAGATTACCTGTATTACTTTGTTTTTTTCTTGATGCTCTGCAACTTAACATATATAGTAAATTCCCATGTCAATTATCATCTGGCTCTAATATTATCTTTTATTTTTTTTCCCTTTGGTTACTCTTTCAGCTTTTATTATTTTATTTTCCCCAGTTACATGAAAAAATAAATTTTAACATTTAGCTTTAAAACTTTTGAGTTCTAAATTCTCTTTTTCTTCTCTCCCCAAATCCCCCCCCCCCCATTGAGAAGGTAAGCAATTAAAAATAGGTTATACATGTGTAATGGCAAGCAAAGGAGTACTGAGCTCCTTGTTTTTGTTTGTTCAATCACTTAGCTCCTTTTTCAGCTCTTTAAGTACCTTTGAGGCTCACCAATGATTGTATCAAGAATATATTGAAACAGAACCTGTGAAGCCAACACTGGAGAGGACTTGCCAAAGACCAGAATAGGAAGAATGTGAGAGGAGGGCAGAACAGGAAGGAGCTGATTATATAAAAGCTCAAGCACAGCAGGGACTGAGCAGAATTGGAAAGAAGGATGGATGTGCTGCCAGCACTTTATCTATCTGTGTTGATGTTACTTTGTGAGATCTGTCTGCTGATAGAGGATGTTACTGCTGATAGAGGATATTACTGTTGTTACAGAAGCCCTGAGCCCTTACTGCTGGTTGAGAAGCCAGAAGAGGACTTTCCTGCTGTCTGTTTACAGAAGTCCTGAAGGAGGGTTTTACTGATGTTTTCAGAGGTCCTTGGACATTACTGATGATTTGTGTTGATTTCTCAAGCAGAGACCCTGTCTGTTGTTCTATGTTGATTTCACAGGCAAAAAGTGAATTGATGATGGTGCTGGCAATGTATGTGAATGTTAATGTGGCTCTGCTAAGCTTGATGTGTGTAGCTGGACTAGGAGTTGAACAGGGAACTAGAATGGGAGGTGGACCAGGAGCTGAGAGCTGTGTACCTGTGAATCCAGGTGACAGCTGGGTGAATTTATGCAAGAGCTGAAAAGAATCAATGGAGTTTGGAAGTCAGCCTCAAGTTAAGGTGAAAGGATTTTTACTTGGGTACTTAGTGCTGATTGAGAGATTAAGACAATGTGATGTAGGGGTGGGAGTCCTTTGTATTCTGTATTTTGTACCTCTTAAGGATGATTTAGTCAAGGATGATTGGAAGCCAGTTTCCAAACAAGATGAAAGAAGACTTTAGATGGGGACTTCATATTGATTGATTCAGATTATCACTTACTGAATTATATCTTTTGTTTAAAACCAAGTGGCCACTTCACTAATAAGTTATTATGATATAATGTTGTGAATGTTAAACTTTGGCTTCTGTGAATGTTTTGTTTTAGTTTATTGCTGAACAAATAGAGAGTTCACTATTCTGTGTGATCTGAACTTAAAAGTTATTCACAGAAGCAGTCCTCTTGATAGCTGCTCTTGCTTGGCTTTACAACATGTGAACTCATGTAAAACATATCCATAATAGTCACATGGTGAAATAAAACAGATATAAAAAACCTTAAAGAAAAATAAAGAGACCAAAAAAAAAAAAAAGGTTTCTTTCTGTATTCAGACACCATTATTTTTTTATCTTGTAATGGAGAGCATTTTTCATTGTAAGTCATACAGAGTTGTCTAGATCATGATATTTCTGATGATAGCTAAGTCACTCATAGTTGATCATCCGACAATATTGCTGACATTTTGTATGCAGTATATTTTCCTTGGCATTATCCCATGGGAACCTTTCCAGGTTTTTCTGAGAGCACTCTCATCATTTCTTATAGTACAATAATATTCCATCAGAACCACATACCACAACTGGCTCAATCTTTCCCCAATTGATGGGAATCCCTTCAACTTCTAATTCTTTATTCCCAGAAAAGAGCTGATATAAATATGCTTGTACATATAGGTGCTTTTCCTTTGTTATTTGTTATCTCTTTTGTGATTTATACCTAGTAGTGGGGTAGCTAGATCAAAAGCTAGGCATGATTTTATAACCTCTTGGACATAGTTCCAAGTTGTTCTACAGAATGGTTGAATCAGTTCACAACTCCACCAACAATGCATTAAAATGTTATTTCTCTCAATGCTCTCTAACATTTTCCATTTACCATTTCTGTTCTACTAGACAATCTAATAGGTATGAGGTAGTACCTAAGAATTGTTTGAATTCACATTCCTCCACTCAGTACTGAGTTAGAGCATTTTTCCACATGGCTATAGATAACATTGATTACTTCATCTGAAAACCGATCCTCTCTTTTGATCATTTATCTATTCGAGAACGGCTCTTATAAATTTGACTCAGTTCTCTATATTTTGAGAAATGAGGCCTTCATCAGAGAAACTTGCTTCAGAATTTTTTTCATTTATTAATACTAAGTGTATTTCCCCATCCTATCCCCCCACTTGTTCTATTCTCTTTCCTTTTGCCCTGTCCCTCATCCAAAGCTTTTTTGCTTATGACTACACCCTCCCTGTTTTCCCTTCTATCACTGCCCCCATTTCTTTTTATTCTTCTTCTCCTACTTTCCTAGAGGGTGTTTAGTATGTATGTTATCCCTTCTTTCAGCCAATTCTGATGAACATAAGGCTCACTCACTCCCCTTTACTTCCCCTCTCTTGCCTTCTACCATAAAATCTTTTTCTTGCCACTTTTATATGAGAAAATTTACCACATTCTCCCTCTCCCCTTTTTGCTCCCAGTACATTCCTCTCTCACCCCTTAATTTTATTTTTTTTAGATTTCATCCTTTCATATTAATCTTCCACCTATGATCTCTGTCTATATATATACCTTCTAACTACCCATATAATGAAAAAGGTCAGATGAATTAGAAATATCATCTTCCCATGAAAAAGTGTAAATAGTTTAAACTTATTAAATCTTTTGTCACTTCCCTTTACTATTTACTTTTTTATCCTTCTATTGAGTCTTTTATTTGCAAGTCATATTTTGTTTTCAATTTTGGTCTTTTTTATCAAGAATGCTTGAAAGTTTCTATCTCATTGAATATCTATCAATTTTTGCCCTTAAAGATTATACTCATTTTTCCTGATTGTAAATCTAGCCCCCTTGTCTTCTGGAATATGATAACTCCAAGTCATCTGATCCTTTAATGTAGAAGTTGCTGAATTTCATGTTAACTTGACTATGACTCTATGATACTTGAATTGTTTCTTTCTAACTGTTTGTAATATTTTCTCCTTGACCTGAGAACTCTGGAATTTGGCTATAATATTATAGGCAGGTTTCATTTTGGAATCTCTTTCAGCAGGAAATCAGTGGATTCTTTCAATTTCTATTTTACCCTTTGATTCTAGAAAGTTAGGGCAGTTTTCCTTGATGATTTCCTGAAAGATAATGTCTAGGCTCTTTTTCTGACCATGGCTTTCAGGTAGTCCTAATAATTTTAAAATTATCTCTCCTGCATCTATTTTCCAGGTCAGTTATTTTGCCAATGAGATATTTCATATTGTCCCCTATTTTCCCCACTCTTTTGGTTTTGTTTTATTTTTTCTTAATATTTCATAAAGTCTTTAGCTTCTATTTTCTCCATTCTAATTTTTTTTACACACACATTCACATATGTATTCATATGACCACACCCCCTTCTTCCATTATTTTCATAGTGAGAAAGATATCATCAGTCACTGTTATTGCTTTTCCATATAGGAATGTAAATAGTTCAACTTTGATAAGTTCCTTTTGATTTTTTTTCCCTGATTACCTTCTCAGGCATCTCTTCCTTCTTGTGTCTGGATGTCAAATTTTCTATTCAATTCTGGTTTTTTCATCAAGAATGCTTGAAAGTCCTCTATACCACTGAATGACCATATTTTCCCCTGAAATAAAATACTCAGTTTTGCTGGGTAGGTGAACCTTGGGTTCATTCTCAGTTCTTTTGCCCTCTGGAATATCATATTCCATGACCTTCTATCCCTCAATGTAGAAGCTGCCAGGTCCTGGGCTATTCTGATTGTGTTTCCACAATATTGAAATTGTTTCTTCCTGGCTGCTTGTAATATTTTCTCCTTGATCTGGGGATTCTGGAACCTGGCTATAATATTCCTGGGAGTGTTCTTTTTGGGGTCTTTTTCAGGAAGTGATCAGTGGATTCTTTCAACCTCTATTTTGCCCTCTGGATCTAAAACATCGGGGCAATTTTCCTTGAGAATTTCTTGAAGGGTGATTTCTAGGTTCTTTCTTTGATCATGGCTTTCAGGTAGTCCAATAATTTTTAAATTGTCTCTCCTGGATCTATTTTCCAGGTCAGTGGTTTTTCCCATGAGATATTTCACATTACCTTCTAATTTTTCATTTGTTTGGATCTGCTTAACAGCATCTTGATTTCTCATGAAGTTATTAGCTTCCATTTGCTCCAGTCTAACTCTAAAGGAATGAATCTCCTCAGTGAACTTTTGAGATTCTTTTTCCATCTGGCAAATTCAACTTTTTAAGGCATTCTTCTCCTCATTGCCCTTTTGGGCCTCCTTTGCCTTTTGAGTTAGTCTATTTTTTAAGGTGTTGTTTTCTTCAGTCAGGCTTTTGACCCTCCTTTCATACTTTTCCTGCATCCTTCTCATTTCTCTTTCCAATTTTTCCTCCACTTCTTTTATTTGATTTTTAAAGTCCTTCTTAAGGTCCTTTATGGCCTGCAACCCCCTCATGTTTTCCCCTGGGGCTTTTGGAGCAGGACTTCTGACCTCACAGTCCTTTTCCCAGTCTATGCCCCCAAAATAGGAGTCTAGGGTTGCATTTTTCTGTTTCCTTTGCCTTGGCATGTTGCTGCTTAATTACTTGACTTTTGGGCTTGTTGCCACACTATGGCTTTAAGGCCAGATAGAGGAATTTTCGTCCCGAACGTGTGGGGGGCAACTTCCATTTCTGGCAAGCTGTAAACCCACCCACGACTTCCACCCTAGATCACAATCCAGATCCAGGGAGGTTAAAGCAAGAGCGATTACCCCCCAAGACTGATCGATGTATCTCCCTACAGATTCGCAGGCCAGGAGCTGGAGCTGTCTCTGAAAACTACAAAATGGCATGTCTCCTCAGTGGCTTCTAGCCCCCAGGGGTGGGAGCTGACGCATTCCCCTAATACAGGTCTCAAAGTCCGTAGGACACTAACCTCTTACTTTGTCCTAGGCATGTCTATGTTGATAATTCTGGACTCGTCACTGCTGCTGGTGTTCTGGTGTTCCTCCTGCTGGCTGCTGGTCCTGCCGCCCTGGGGCTAAAACCTCGGCTCACATGGACCTGGGCTCTGCTCGTCTCTGCTCCCTGCGCTCTTTGCCCTGCCAGCTCCCAGACCACTGCGCTTGTCCTTCCTGCAGGGCTGCTGGGCTGTCCTCAGTGGGAGGTTAGCTTCTCTGTGTCGTTCTGTGGGTGCTGGGGCTCCAGAAGTTGTTCAGAGTCCCCTTTTACATAGTTTGGGGGGAATCTGGGGGCAGAGTGGCTTGGATGAGCTGTTTCTACTCCCTACATTCTAATTTTTAAGGAATTATTTCCTCCAGCGAATGTTTTTAATATTAATTCCAATTTGGCCTATTCTACTTTTTATTGTATTCTTCTCCTCATTGACCTTTTGGACATCTTTTACCATTTGGGCTAGTCTGTTTTTTATTCAGATGTTATTTTGCTCAGTTTGTGTGCGTGTGTGTGTGTGTGTTTGTGTTTATGTGTGTATTTCCTTTACCAAGTTGTTGACTGATTTTTCATGATATTCTTCCATCATTCTCATTTCTATTCTTAATTTTTCCTCTACCTTTCTTACTTTATTTTCAAAATCATTTTGAGTCTTTTCATGGCCTGAGACCAATTCATATTTTTCTTGGGGATTCTGGATGTAGGAGTTTTGACTTTTCTATCTTCTGAGTGTGTGTTTTGATAATACTTATCACCATAGTAATTTTCAATATTTAGAGGGTTATTTTTTCTTTTGTTTGCTCATTTTCCCAGGCTATTATTGAAGTTTTAACTCTTTGTTAAACTACAGCTCTGCTTCCACTGTAGAGGGCTCACTCTACTAAACTTCAGGGGTTGTGCGGCAGCTATTTTCAGAGAGGGTTTTGAATGACAGTTCAAGAAAATTCCTGCCTTTACTCTGACATGTTGCCTTTACCTCTCTAACTTTATATCTTATTTTGGGTAATACCATGGGCAATAATGAAAATAACCTGTCTGTTTCCTGGGAAATGCTTTTATTATTCTTTGTAGCTATGGACAAATATTGCATGGTTGATAGTCATTTCATTATGAAGATTTCTGCATCTCTGTAGTCAGGCACTGATTGCATCTTTGCAGTTATACTTAGAGCATATTCAGCTTGCTTGGTACTCAGAGCAAGCTCATTCATAGATAAAGACTTCAAGGAGGCAATCTATCATACATGGCACAATAAGGCACCAGAATAAGATTTTATTGTGAGTATGAGTCATTTATTTCATTTTTAAATACATTAAATCTTTGTGGCTCAATTTTACATTGGGTTCATGAAGTAATTTCGACCTTCACTCAAAATTCACAGTGATTGAAAGTAAAAAAAAAAATGCACTGAGGTCACACAGACAGTAATTTGCAGAATGGGGATTTAAACTCAGGTCTTATGCTTCTGAGTTGAGTGTTCAAGTCATGAATGAGTTTTCATGCTACCAAGTACCAATGTATCTCTTATTTGGAACTATACTCTTCAGATGAAGCTGGGGTTTGCTCACTCTAGATTATCTACCTTAGTACAATATTCTCTAATTCCTTTACATCTGCAGTACATACATTTGGTGTCCAGAAGGAAGCTGATTACCTGGGATTGAGTTATATAACCATATAATTTAACTCTTTAAATTAGATCAAAATAGGAGGGGGGGAGCCAAGATGGTGGAACAGAAACAGTAATTTTCTAAGCTCCTCTGTGAATCCCATCACTAAACTTTAAAAAGTGAATGTGAACATATTTTAAAGTGACAGAATCCACTGCAAGATGGAGCATGGCAGAAACCAGCTTAGGAAAGTGCCCTGGTTGATCTGGGCAGGTGGAGCATGGCTGCATCATCACAGACTAGAGAGCAGACTACAGCAGAGTGAGAAGAAGCCCAAGCCAGCAGACTTACCCACCCCAAAGGCAATTCACAGGGGTCTCACTGTTGCAGGGTGGAGGATCTATCGAAGCTAGGTACAAGAAAGCTCAGCGCCTGCAGCAGAGACAGCAGTTTCTCCTGGGGCTATCAGCCCACAGCCTGGATGTTTAAAAAATCACCTACCTGATTTTTCAAAAGCCAAGATGGCAAAGTAAACTCTAGCTGCTCCAATTCCCCCTCCTTGAACTAGAAAACCCAGAGATAAATTTCCCACCCATAGTAAAATCCTGAATAGCAGAAATAGACTCAGGTTTAAGAGTCACTGAGAAAGGGTGTAACTGAGAGAGTAAAGAGTCTGAAGTGAAGGGCAGCAGGGGTCCCAATAAGCCCTACCTCAGCTGACCAATATTAGCTCCCAAAGCCCAGGGGGGTGGAGCCAGCATGCTCTAACAATACAAGCCCAGGTCTGTCTTAGCACCATCAGGGGAATCTGCAGACACCAGCCCTGCTGGCTGATAGATGTTGAGCCTACCTGAGCTGTATCGAAGAGGCACTGAGGTGGAAACCTGAAGTGGTCAGACCTCCCCTCCCCCACAGGTTACTCTGTGAGCCTCAGGGAGACTCAGGAGAAACACTGAGAAATCTGGCCTTGGACTCAGTCTAGACACTCAGAGCCTACAGCAATGAAAGTTACCAACCAGGAACTTAGCTACCAGAATGAGAAATTAGGAAATAGGAAATCACAATGGGAAAGAAGGAAGTTGAGAAGAAGAAGGGAAAGGCAAGAAAATCGATCCCAGCTTATTATAGTGAGCAAGAACAACCAAACACAGAGGACAACATGGATTCTATACTCACATCTGAGACCACAGAAGGAAATATGAACTGGTCTCAAGCCCAAAAAGCATTCTAGGAGTAGCTCAAGAAATATTTTAAAAGCCAAATTAGAGAGGTAGAAGATAAATTTAAATCTACAGTGACCAAACTGGGAAAAAATTCTCACTGAAGAAAACAAATCCTTAAAAAGTAAAATCTGTGAACTGGGTCAGGAGGTTCAAAATATAACTGGAGAAAATACCTCCCTTAAAATGGACCTTCAAAAACTAACCAAAGAAAATAATTCACTAAAAATTAAAATCACTCAAAGTGAAGCTCAGAAGTTTATGATGCACCAAGAGTCAATCAAGCAAAACATGAAGATTGAAAAATTAGAAGAAAGTATAAAATATCTCACTGGAAAAACAACTGACCTGGAGAACAGATCCAGGAGAGATAAACTAAGAATTATTGGTCTACAGGAAAGCCATGATGAAAAAAAAAAAACAGCCTGGACAACATCCCCCAAGAGATTATCAAAGAAAACTGTCCTGAAGTCCTAGAATTAGAAGGTAAAATAGTTATTGAAAGAATTCACCAAATTCCTCCTGAAAGAGATCCCAAATTGAAAACTCCCAGAAATGTAGTAGTCAAATTCCAGAATTACAAGGTTAAGGATAAAATACTGAAAGCACCCAAAAAGAAACAAATCAAATACTGTGGAACTATAGTAAGGATTAAACAGTTCCTTGAAGCTTCTACATTAAAAGATCAGAGGGATTGGAATTTGATATTTCATAAGGCAAAAGAGCTAGGACTGAAACCAAGGATTAACAACCCAGCAAAACTGAGCAGAATCTTTCAGGCAAGAAGATGGGCATTTAATGAAACAAGGGACTTCTAGACTTTCTTGATGAAAAAGCCAGAGCTCAATGGAAAATCTGATCTCCAATTACAAGACTAAAGAAAGACATAAAAAGGTCAACAAGGAAAACACACACACACACACACACACACACACACACACACACACTCACACACACAGGCACCTATGCACATTCACATACACATGCACATAACTTAAGATGCAATAAGAGGAAACTGTTTACATCCCTATATGAGAAGATGATACCTGTAAATTTTGAAATGTATATGATTATCACAACCTTTAAAAGGGATATAAATAGATAGGGGTTATTGGTATAAATGAACTAATCTGATGATTATAAAAAGCCTTATTAAGTGGTTTAAAGGGACTGTAATGGGATAAAAGGAAAGGATGAGCAGAAAAATGTAAATTGTGCCACATGAAGATGTATAAAGGGGAAGGAGAGAGGGAGATGAACATCATATGAACATTATTCTCATTGGTTCTAGTTCAAAAAGAGATTCACATAGATTCTGGGAGCCAAGATGGCAGAAAGGAAGCAGTAACTGCACTAAGCTCATCAGTCACTTAACCTTAAAAAGTGAATCTGAATGGATTCCGGAGTGACAAAATCCACCTGGAGACAGAGTGTGGCAGAATCCAGCCCAGGAAATTGCCCAGTGCGTCGGGACAGGATGAGCACAGAGCATGTGGGGTCTGCACAGCTCAGACTTAAGAGCAGACAACCAGACTACACCAGAGAGAGAAGAAGCCCCAGCTGGCAGACTTACCAAGGACAAATCATAGTCATCCCCCTTTCATCTCACGAGGGGACAGGAGTAAACATTGGAGCCAGGTAGGAGAGTCGGCCCCCAGCAGAGATAGCAGCTTCTTCTGCAGTGATATTTCATAGGGCAAGAGAGCTAGGAGTACAACCAAGGATTAACTACCTGGCAAAACTGAGCATAACCTTTCAGGCAAGGAGATGGTCCTTTAATGAAATAAGGGACTTCCAGTCTTTCCGGATGAAAAAGCCAGAGTGCAATGGAAAATTTGATCTCCAATTACAAGACTCAAGAAAGACATAAAAAGGTAAACAAGGAAAACACAGACTCACACATACACACTTGCACACACCCACACTCATACACACATGCTCATTACTTGGGATGCAACAAAAGCAAAATGTTCACAATCCTATATGTGGAGCTCATGACTGTCAATATCGAAATTTTTATGATTATCATGACCTTCTAAAGGGTTATACTTAGATAGAGGGTGTGGGTTTGTATATACTAACCTGAAGATTAAAAAAAAAACAAACAACCTATTAAGGGGACTTAAGGGACTGTAATGGGAAAAAGGAAAGGATGAGATAGGAAAAGGTAAAATATGCCATGCAAAGAAGCATTAAAATACAACATAGTCAAGGGGAAAGAAAGAGGGAGAGGAGCACTATTTTCAGTGGTTCTGGTTCAAAGAGGGATCAACTTAATCAGTGAAGTTTAAGATTCTAATGTGAATAGACACATACATTCATTAAATAGAGGAAAAGTGGGGAGGAAGAGGAGCACTGGTTGAAATTTACTCTCATTCCTTTGGAGTCAAACAGGGAGTAACTTACTCTGATAAGTATAAAAGTTTATTGTGTCCTATAAGTAGTGGAAGGCGAAGGGGGGTGTTGAAAAGGAGGAGACTAAAGGGGAGAATTAGAGGGGAGGGAAATAGTAGTAAGGGGAGAGGGTACCATAAGAAGGGGGGTCACCGGGTGGGAACACTGAGGAAGGTGGCAGTCAAAAGGGAAAACTTAAAGGAGGGGGAGGGAGAAGGAAGAAACAAAAACATAAACAGGGGAGGGAATAGAATGGAGGGGAAGAGACAGATAGTCATCATTACTTTGAATGTGAATGGGATGAACTCTCCCATAAAGCAAAGGCAGGTAGCAGAATGGATTAAAAACCATAATCCTACAATATGCTGTCTACAAGAAACATATCTGAAACAAAGGGATACCCACAGGTTAAAGGTAAAAGGTTGGAATAGAATTTATTATGCCTCAGCTAAAGTAAAAAAAAAAAAAGCAGGGGTAGCAACACTTATCTCAGATAAAGAAAAAGCAAAAAATAGATCTAATTAAAAGAGATAAGGAAGGAAAATATATCCTACTAAAAGGCACCATTGAAAATGAAGCAATATCATTACTTAATATATATGCACCAAGTGGTATAGCATCCAAATTCCTAGAGGATAAGTTAAAGGATTAGAGGAAGAAATAGATAGCAAAACTATACTAGTGGGGGATCTTAATCTCCCCATTTCTGAACTTGATAAATCTAACCTCAAAATGAACAAGAAAGAAGTTAAGGAGGTGAATAGAATTTTAGAGAAACTTAGATATGATGGATCTCTGGAGAAAACTGAATGGGGATAAAAAGGAATTTACTTTCTTCTCAGCAGTGCATGGTACATACTCAAAAATAGACCATTCACTAGGGCATAAAAACCTCACATTTCAGTGCAGAAAGGCAGAAATAATAAATGCATCATTCTCAGATCATGATGCAATAAAAATTATGTGCAATGAAGTGCCATGGAAAGATAGATTAAAAACTAATTGGAAATTAATCTATTTAATCCTAAAGAATGGGTGGGTCAAACAAGAAATTATAGAGACAATCAATAATTTCATTCAAGAGAATGATAATAATGAGACAACATATCAACATTGGTGGGATGCATTAAAGGCAGTTCTTAGGGGAAGATTTATATCCCTGAGTGCATACTTAATTAAAGCAGAGAGAAGGGAGGTCAATGAATTGGAAATGAAACTGAAAAATCTAGAAAAAGAACAAATTGAAAATCCCCAATTTACTACTAAATTAGAAACATTGGAAACCAAAGGAGAGATTAGTAAAATTGAAATTAAGAAAACTATTGAATTAATAAATAAAACTAAGAGCTGGTTTTATGAAAAAAAACCAATAAAATTGACAGACCCTTAGTCAATATGATAAAAAAAAAGAAAGAAGAAAACCAAATTATGAGTATCAAAAATGAAAAGGGTGAATCTACCTCCAATGAAGAGGCAATCAAAAATAATGAGGAATCATTTTTCCCAATTGTATGCACATAAATATGGCAATCTTAGTGAAATGGATGAATATCTACAAAATTACAAATTGCCCAGATTAACTGAAGAGGAAGTGAATTACCTAAATAACCCCATCTCAGAAAAAGAAATCAAACAAGCCATCAATGAACTCCCTAAGAAAAAAACTCCAGGGCCAGATGGGTTTACTAGTGAATTCTATCAAACATTTAAAGAACAATTTATTCCAGTACTCTACAAACTATTTGGGAAAATTAGTGAAGAAGGAGTCCTACAAAATTCTTTCTATGACACAAATATGGTACCGATTCCTAAATCAGGAAGAGATAAAACAGAGAAAGAAAATTATAGAACAATTTCTCTGATGAATTTAGATGCAAAAATTTTAATTAAAATATTAGCCAAAAGACTCCAACAATTTATCACAAAAATAATACACTTTGATCAGGTAGGATTTATTACAGGAATGCAAGGATGGTTTAATATTAGGAAAACCATCAGTATAATTGAGCATATCAACAATAAAACTAGCAGAAACCACATGATAACCTCAATAGATGCAGAAAAGGCTTTTGACAAAGTACAACATCCATTCCTATTAAAAATACTAGAAAGTATAGGAATAAATGTAGCCTTCATTAAAATAGTTGATAGCTAAAAAAAAAAAAAGAAAGGGGGCGGCTAGGTGGCGCATTGAGTAAGAGCACCGGCCTTGGAGTTGGGATGACCCGGGATCGAATCCAGCCTCAGAAAATGAGCACCCACGCATAAATAATGACTAGCCGTGTAACCTTGAGCAAGTTAACCCCAATTGCTTAAAAAATAAAAAAAAAAATAGTTGATAGCATCTATTTAAAACCATCAGCAAGTATTATAGGCAATGGGGATAAACTAGAAGCATTTCCAATAAGATCAGGAGTGAAACAAGGGTGTCCACTATCACCTCTCTTATTCAATCTTGTACTAGAAACATTAGCAGTAGCAATTAGAGAAGAAAAAGAAATCAATGGAATCAAATTAGGCAAAGAAGAGACCAAGCTATCACTCTTTGCAGATGATATGATGATATACTTAGTGAATCCTAAATAATCAAGTAAAACACTACTTGAGCCAATAAATAAATTTGGCAAAGGTGCAGGATATAAAATAAACCCACATAAATCATTGGCATTCCTGTATATCTCTAAAGAAACTCATCAGCAAGAGATAGAAAAAGTAATCACATTTAAAGTCACTGTAGACATTATAAAATATTTGGGAATCTACCTGCCAAAACAAACCTAGAATCTATATGATCACAACTACAAAACACTTTTTACACAAATAAAGTCAGATTTAAGTAATTTGATAAACATTAATTGCTCGTGGCTGGGTGGAGCTAATATAATAAAAATGACAATTTTACCTAAATTAAGTTACAAATTTATTGCCATACCAATCAATTTACCAGAAAAAAAATACTTTATAGAGCTCGAAAAATAGTAACAAAATTCATTTGGAAAAACAAAAGGTCCAGAACATCAAGGGAATAAATGAAAATAAATGCTTGCAAAGGTGGCCTAGGCATACCAGATTTTTGTCTGTATTATAAAGCAGCAGTCACCAAAACTACTTGGTACTGGCTCAGGAATAGTGTAGTACATCAATGAAATAGATTGGGTAAATGAGAATCAGCAGTCAATGAGTATAATAATCTCCTGTTTGATAAACACAAGGACCCCAGTTTTGGGGATAAAAACTCATTATCTGACAAAAAAACTGCCAGGAAAAATGGAATATAGTACGACAGAAACTGGGCATAGACAATTATCTAACACAGTATACCAAAATTAAGTCTAAAAGGGTACATGATCTAGGTACAAAGTCTGATAATGTAAGCAATATGGGAAATCAAGGATTAGTTTACCTGTAAGATTTATGGAGAAGGGACGACTTTATGACCAAAGAAAAATTTAAGAGCATCATAAAATGCAAAATAGATAACCTAGATTACATTAAATTGAAATGCTTCTGTCCAAACAAACCAAGATTAACACGGAAGTGAAAAATTGGGGAAGAATTTTTTCAACCAATTTCTCTGATAAAGGGCTTCTTTCTAAAATATAAAGACAATTGAGTCAAATCTATAAGAATACAAGTCATTCCCCTATTGATTAATGGTCAAAGGATATCAACAGGCAGGTTTCAGAGGAAGAAATTAAAGATATCTATAAACATATGAAAAAATGTTCTAAATCATTATTGATTAGAGAAATGCAAATCAAAACAACTCTGTTTTACAACATCTCACCAGTCAGATTGGCTAAGATGAAAAAAGAGGAAAATCACAAATGCTGTAGAGGATTTGGAAAAATCAGAACACTAATGCATTGCTGGTGGATTTGTGAACTGATTCAACCATTCTAAAGGCAATCTGGAACTATGCCCAAAGGGCTATAAATAATTTCATACCCTTTGACTCAGCAATAGTACTTCTAGGGTTGCATCCCAAAGAAATTGTAGAAGTGGGAGGAAGACTCATATGTACAAAAATATTTATAGCAGCACTTTTTATGGTGGCAAAGAATTCGAAATTAAGGGCATGTCCATCAATTGGGGAATGGCTAAACAAGTTGTGATATATAAATGTAATGGGATACTACTTTGTTATAAGAAAGAAGAGCAGATGGTCTTCATATTTACCTGGAGAGGCTTATACAAATTGATGTTGAGTGAGAAGTGCAGAACCAGAAGAAATTTGTATACAATTACAGAGACAACGTATGTGTGATGACCAACTTTGATAGACTGCACCTTTCCTAGCAATTCAGGGTTATAAGTCAACTCCAAAAGACTCATTATGGAGAGAGATGTCTACATTCAGAGAAAGAACTAGAAAGAACAGTATATGAATGGAGATTGGAGCAAACTACCTCCTCTCTTTTTATGGTTTGCTTTTCTTTCCTCTTTCCTATTTGTTCTTTCCATCTGATACAATCCTTCTTTATAACATGACTAATGCCTAATGTGAAAGTATTTGCAGATCATATACTTGATTTTATTCCTCCATGGGAGGAAGGGGAAGAAGGGGGAGAATATTTGAAACTCAAGGAATTGTGGAACTGAATTTTGTAAATGAAAAGTAAGCAAATAAATTACTAAAGACAAAAAAAGGGAAAAATAAATTAGGTCAAAATAAGGACTCAGGTTGATTGCAAAGTGAGGGGGTACTCTCAGCTTGTCCCTTTCTTGTACACATGAATATGTCCAGATGGTTTATATGTTATTCAATGAACCCTGCAGTTACAATAGCTCAGCATGAGATTTTTATCTATTTTCCTTGAAATTCCAAACCTAGGAAATCAAAGGAAAGATGTCAGATGTTGTGAATTATGAGTGAGTTGAAAATGACATTATACATTTGGATTTAAGTTGGAAGGAGAAGAAAAAAAAGAAAACCGGGATAGTCATGAAGGTTTTATGAATTACAATCACATTCTGAAATACTATTCACATAACAATAATACTTATCATTAAATATAGTTAGTTATGATTATGTTATCCATTGGCTTGGCATATTTTGAGGTGAAGTCTTCTGATTTTCTGAGGATTCTATCCCAGCAGCCATAATGTGACTACTGATGAAAAGTTGAAGCTTCTTCTTTGACTTATATAGTCCATTTGGTCTTTTATTCTTTCTTATCATATTCTCAATTAGGTAAATCAATAATCTTTGGATAAAGTCTGAAAACTTTTAATATTTTATCATCTCTATCAGTTATTTAATATGCTCTTTGTTTAGTTTTTAAAAATTAAGCTTCAAATTGAAAATTGAACTTTTGCTCACAAAAAGTGTAGATAATTAATGATTATATATGGGTATATATATACACACACACACATGTGTGTGCATGTGTTTATAGGTATAACTGGATATATACATTTGTGTGTATACACACACACACGCACACACACACACACACACACACACACACATATATATATGTGTGTGTGTGTGTGTGTGTGTTTTTGATATGTGTGAAAGGTTCATTTAATAATTTGTTAAATTTTCCAAAGGGAGATAATTTTTTGAAATGCAAAAGTGGTAATGAAAATTTCTATCCTTAACAAATAGATTCATGCTTACACATTGAACCTTATAGAGTCAGAGTTTAAAGGGATTTGAGAGATAATTTAGGAGTCAACTAAGAAAGTTATCTATAAGATAAAAATAGAAATCATCTATTATTACAGAGAAATAAAAGAAGACACAGAAAGACAAAATGGTTGAATAAGAGTAAATAACTTGTTCAAAGGAGAGCTGGCATACTAGAACCCTTATCTCCTAAATCAAAAATCAATCTCTTCTGTAATATATTGCTAGTTCATTTTCCCACCATTATGTATATAGTTATAATAGTTATACTTAAATAAATTGACAGATGTATTATTATAGGTACTCCTTTTTCTAATCCTTCTCTAATCTTTTCTCATGCTAGCTTATAATTATATTGTTCTTAAAATCTCCTTCTTTATAATAGCCATGCAAAGTAAGGAATAAAAGTATTATATCTATCCGCAAAAATGGACCCTGATGCTCAGTGATCTGAAGTGACTTGCCGAAGGAAACACAGTCAACAGTAGTGATGGGATTTTCACCAGTTTTCTCAACTTGAGTCCATCACTGCCAGTGTCAGCTCATCATTATATAGAATGGGAAGTGTTGGAGTTTGAGTCAGGAAAACTTAATTTTGGTTACATGTTCAGATATTTGTATCTGTGTTCCTCTTGGCAAATCATTTCACCTCTACTGACCTCAGTTTTCTCATCTTTAAAATGAGGATGATATCAGGATTGCCTAATAGAGTTATTGTGACATATTTACATACAAATTCATGTATTCATGCATGTATTTATGTATAAATATTATTTATAAGGTGATTATTATGTGCTAAGCACAGAGAACATGAAAAAAAAACAAAAATGGAGTTAATATCCTAAAGGAGTTTATATTCTGATAGGGGGAACACATAGAAGGGACATGAAAAGCATGGTGTAGGGAATAGGGAAAGAAAAGATTGTGCAGTTCTCAGCAATCAGTGACTGAGCTTGGTTTGAAGTGAGCAAGACTATTGTAAGTGTTTCCTCAAATGGAGGTTCCAGGGTAGAACTCTTTCATCTGGGGAGAGGGCCATGGGGTAGAAGTTCTTCTAATGGAAGAGAGTCTCTGGAGTACAGGAAGAAAAACAATCTTAGACTATATGTAAAGCATTATTAAAATATTAAATTCATATATTATAATGACCTCTGTTCATTCAAATATCTATTTTTTCTGTTCCACAGCATTTGTACTCAGTTCAATGAAAATGAACTTTTACAAAGAAAGTAAATAGAATCCTGCATAGCTGGATTTCTTCATAATTATTTTGTGCTGTGGATATAAAGATTGCCATACTAATTTTTTGTTAATACAAATGATAGAAGCAGGTAGGCATCTTAGTAGATAGAATAATGACCTTGAAGTCAGGAAGATATAAGTTTAAATATAAACTCAGACACTTACTTTTTGGATGATCATGAACAAATAGCTTACCCTGTCTGCCTCACATTCCTCATTTGTCCAATAGAGATAATAATAGCACCTAATTCTTAGGCTTGATGTTGTGAGGATAAAATGATTTGCAAAATACATATCAAATAATAAAATGCTATATAAAGGCTAGGTATTCTTATTATTATATTGATAGTTTCATTCTCTATCTTTAATTTTTACAAGAAGTCCTCATTGATAAAAAATATTGATTTACATTAGCTTTCTACATTTAGTTATTTTCATTTGCCCATTTGAAAGTATATTTTATAAACTCACATAAAATTTAAAAAGATAATAACCAAATTTTAAGAGGTAGAAAGTCAGTGAAAATTAATTATACCACCTATAAAATACTGAAGTTAAAATAAAATATAGAAACTCACTAATAAATAGGTGATGACTATAATCAAAGGCAGATTATTGTTGAGTTCATGATAAAAAATACACCAAAGAGAAGATCAGAACTAAATAGAAAATTTGATTTTCAAAGAGAAGCATAAAAATAGCACAAAAATGTATACAGGTAAGGGAAGTCATAAGGGACTCAAGTTTAAACTCAACATTTTTATATGGGAAGATGATATTTGTAACTCATTAGAGCTTTCTCATTATTAAGGTATTTAGAAAGAGTTTATATATAGACAGAGGGCCCAGGTTAAAGTTGAATATGAACCAATGGCATATAAAAATAAAATTAAGGGGTGAGAGAGGAATGCACTCTGAGAAAGAGAAAGGGGAAGATAGAATGCGGGTAAAAACATAAAAAGAGGCAAGATACACTTTTTAGAGTGGAGGGGAAGAGGGAGGGAGATGAGGACGAGTAAGTGAACCTTACTCTTATAAGAATTAACTCAATGAGGGAATAGCCTACATGCACAATTGGGTATAGAAATTCATCTTACCCTATAGGAATGTAGGGGGGAAGGGAATAAAAGAGGGGAAGGATGATAGAATGGAGGGCAGATTGTGGGATGGGATAGTCTGAAGCAAAACTCTTTTTAGGATGGACAAAGTGAAAGGAAAGAGAGAACAGAATAAATTGGGAGGAACACAAAAATGCAGTTAGCAATAGTAAATGTGAAAACAACATTGAAGTTCTCTGATAAAAGCCTCATTTCTTAAACATATAGAAAACTAAGTCAAATTTATAAAATTAAGAGCCATTTCTCAATTGATAGATGATCAAAAGATATAATGTTTCCAAGATGAAGTAATCAAAGCTACCCATAGCCATATGAAAAAAATATTCTAACTCACTATTGATTTGAGAAATGCAAGTCAAGACAAGATTAGAAATATCCAATAGGATAGAAAAGTTAAATGAGAAATGTTGGAGGGAATGTGGGAAAAATGAGACATTAATGCACTGTTGGTAGAGTTGTAAACTGATTCACTATTCTATAGAACAATTTGGGAATATGTCCAAAGGGTTATGAAATAATGCATATTATCTGACCTAGAACTATTACCACCAGGCTTATATCACAAAAGAAAATTTTAAAAAAATGTAAAGGATGTATAACTACAAAAATATTTTAGCAGTTCTTTTTTGGGGGGTAAAGAATTAGAAATTGAGGGGATCCCCATCAATTGGAGAATGACTGAATAAATTGTGGTAAGTGATTATGATGGAATATTATTGTATTCTAAGAAATGGTGAGAAGGAAAACCTGGAAAGACTAGTATGGGCTGATGCAAAGTGAAATGTACTGTGTACAAAAGTAACAGCAATATTGTAAGATGATCAGCTGTAAATGGCTTAGCTATTCTTGCAATACACTGATCCAAGGCAGCTCTGAATGACTTATGATGAAAAATATTATCCTTCCTGAGATAAAGAACTGATGGTGTCTGAATATAGATGGAAGCATAGGTGTTTTTTTGGGTTTTTTTTGCTTTCTTTATTTTTCTTGAGTTTTTCCCTTGGTTTTCTTTCACAACATGAATATTATGAATATGTTTTAAATGGTGACACATATGTAACCTGTATCAAGTACCAAGCCCCTTCTACATCTGGGATGGTTGGGGTGGAGGAAGTGAAAATAATTGGAACTTAAAAGTTTTAAAAACAAATGTTAAAAATTGTTTATACCAGTGCTAGGGGGAAATAAAATGCTAAATAAATTAAATAAATTATTATTAGATTAGAAAATAGGACAGAAAACATAAATAACAAATATTTGAGGGGATGTGGGAAAATTATACATTAATGTACTGTTGGTGGATTTGTGAATTGATAAAACTGTTCTATAGAGCAATTTGGAACTATGCCCAAAGGGCTATAAACCACATATAAAACCACCCTTTGACATAGCAACACCACTACTAGTTTTGTATCCCCAAAGACATAAAAAATAGAAAGGAAAATGATGTATAGGTACAAAAAATATTTACAGTAGGTCTATTCTGGGGGTAAAGAATTGGAAATTTAGGGGATGCACATCAATTGGGGAATACCTGGGCAAGTTGTGGTATGGATAAATTATGATCTAATCCTATTTTAGTATAAAAATTATGAGCAGGATGCTCTCAGTAAAACCCAGAAAGACTTATGTGTGTTGATGCAAAGTGAAATGCACTCAGTACAAATTAACAGCGATATTATAGGATGATCGGTTGTGAATGACTTAACTATTCTCAGTAATACAATGATCCAAGACAACTCCAAAGGACTTAGGATGAAAAATGCTATCTGTACCTAGAGAAAGAATTGATGGTATCTGAACAGAGATTGAAGTAACTTTTGTTGTTGTTTCACTTTATTCTTACTGATATTTTCTGTTTTCTTTCACAACATGACTACTATGGATATATTTTGTGTGACTACACATATTCACACACACACACACACACACACACACACACAAACATCTTATATGGAATTGCTTGCCTTCACAATGTGGGAGAAAGGGCAGAAAGGGAGAAAGGGGGAGAATTTGGAACTCAAAGTTTAAAAAATATTAAAGATAAAATTAAATATAAAATTTTGAATTCCAAATTCCCTCTCTTCTTCCTTGCCAAAACATAACCTCCCCTGCCCCATTAAGAAGGCAAGTAATTCAATATAGGTAATACATGTGTAGTCATGAAAAACATTTCCATAATAGCAATGTTGTAAAAGAAAACAGACAAAAAAACCTCAAAAAAAGAGTAAAAAAGTATGTTTTGATCTGTATTTAGACTCCACCAGTTTTTTCCCTAGAGATGGATAGTATTTTTGGTCATAAGTCCTTCAGAGTTGTTTTAGATCATTATATTCCTGACAATAGCTAAGTCATTCACAGTTGCTCATCTCACAATATTGGTGGCATTTTTATGCAGCACATTTCACTTTATATCAGTTTTCTGAGAGCATCCTGTTCATCATTTCTTATAGTAGAATACTGTTCCATCATATCACAATTGGTTCAGCCATTCTCCAGTTGATGAGTATCTCCTCAACTTCTAATTCTTAACCCCCAGAAAAAAATCTGCTATAAACATTTTTGTATTTATAGATCATTTTACTTTTTTTGTTTTTATCTCTTTTGGGATATGTCCTATTAGCCAATCTAATAGGTATGAGGTAGTACCTGGGACTTGTTTTAATTTGCATTTCTCCAATCTTGGTAGAGCATTTTTTAAAAATATCTCTACAATTCTCTAGAATGAGATTACTGATTGTTTCTATAATTTCTTGATTGACCCAATCATTCTTTAGGATTAAATTGTTTAATTTCTAATTAATTTTTAGTTTATCTTTCCATGGCCGTTTATTGCATATTTTTATTGCATCATGACCTGAGAATGATGCATTTAATATTTCTGCCTTTCTGCACTGAATTGTGAGGTTTTTATGCCCTAGGACGTGGTCCATTTTTGAGTATGTACCATGCACTGCTGAGAGGAAAGTAAATTTCTTTTTATCCCCATTCAGTTTTCTCCAGAGATCTATCATATTTACACTCTCTAAAATTCTATTTGGCTCTTTAACTTCTTTCTTGTTTATTTTGAGGTTAAATTTATCAAGTTCAGAAAGGGGGAGATTAAGGTCCCCCACTAGTATAATTTTGCTATCTATTTCTTCCTCTAATTCCTTTATCTTCTCCTCTAGAAATTTGAATGTTATACCACTTGGTGCATATATGTTAAGTAGTGATAATGCTTCAGTCTTGATGGTGCCTTTTAGCAGCATATAGTTTCCTTCCTTATCTCTTTTAATTAGATCTATTTTTGCTTTTGCTTTATCTGAGATAAGGATTGCTACTCCTGCTTTTTTACTTTAGTTGAGGCATAATAAATTCTACTCCAGCCTTTTACCTTTACCCTGTGGGTTTCCATTTGCTTCAAATGTGTTTCTTGTAGACAGCATATTGTAGGATTATGGTTTTTAATACATTCTGCTATCCACCTGTGTTTTATGGGAGAGTTCATCCTACTAACATTCATACCCTTGGACCCAGCAATACCACTCCTAGGATTATATCCCAAAGAGATCATAGAAGTGGGATGAAAACCCATATGTACAAAATTATGTATAACAGCTATTTTTGTGGTTGCAAAGAATTGGAAATTATGGGGGTGCCCATCAATTGGGGAATGGCTAAACAAGTTGTGGTATATGCATGTAATAGAATACTATTGTGTTATAAGAAACGAGGAGTAGATGGACTTCATATTTACCTGGATAGGCTTATAAGAACTGATGCTGAGTGAAAAGAGGAGAACCAGGAGAAATTAACAAATCAATTAACAAATTAACAAATCTATCTATCTATCTATCTATCTATCTATCTATCTATCTATCTATGGGATTGACTTTTATATATATATATATATATATATATATATATATATATATATATATATATATATATATGGGATTGACCATATATATGTGTGATGACCAACTATGACAGAATGGACTCTTCTCAGTAATGCCATGATATAAGTCAATCCCAAAAGACTCAGGATGGAGAGAGATGCCTACATCCAGAGAAAGAACTAGAAAGAACTGAGTTTGAATCCTGATTGAAGCAAAATACTTTTATCTTTTTCTTTTCATTGTTTAGTTTTATTTCCAATTTACCATTTTTCATTCTATCTAGTACAATCAGCCTTTGTAAACTGACTAATGTCTAATGTGAAAGTATTTGCAGATCCTATACTGGATTATATGCTGTTGTGGGGGTGGGAGGAGGGAGGGAAGGAAAATTTGAAAATCAAGGAACTACAGAATTAAATCTTGTAAACTAAAAACAAACAAACAAATTAATAAATATCATATGGCTACAGATAGGTTGGATTACTTCATCTGAAAATTGTTGATATATTTGATCAATTATAAATTAGCAAATATCTCTCAATTTTCATAAATTTTACTCAGTTCTCTCTAGGTTTGAGAAATGAAGCCTTTATAAGAGAAAATTACTTCAAAATTTTTCTCATAGTTACTATTGCTCCCTGTATTTCCCTCCATTATATAGCCCTCATTTTTTCTGCTATCTCCTTTTATCCTGCTCCTCCTCAAAAATATTTTACTTCTGACTACCCCCTCTCAAAATCTGCTCTCCGTTCTATATTCTGCCCACCCCCACCCCCTTCTCTAATCCCCTTTCCCTCATACTTTTCTGTAGGGCAAGATAAGAGTTTGTTTGTTTTTTTTTTAATTTTGTAAGATATATTTGTATACCAAATTATGTATATTATTCCATCTTTGATCCAACTCATGACAGTAAGGTTCACTCACTCCACCTCATCTCCCCACTTCTTCCCCTCCATTGTAAATGCTTTTTCTTGCCTCTTTAATGTGAGATAATATACACCATTTTACCTTTCCTTTTCTCTTTGTCCCAGCACATTCCTCTTTCACCCCTTAATTTTATCTTTTTTTTTTGATAAAATCCCTTCATATTCAAGTCACACTGATGTCCTCTGTCTGTCTGTCTGTCTGTCTGTCTGTCTGTCTCTCTCTCTCTCTCTCTCTCTCTCTCTCTCTCTATATATATATATATATATATATATACACACACACAAATACATACATACACATATATGTTCCTTCTAACTCAACTCATTATGAGAAAGTTCTTATGAGTTACTAATATCATCTTCCCATGTTGGAACGCAAACAGTTTAAGCTTATTAAAGGCTGTGTGATTTCCCTTTTCCATTACCTTTTCAAGTTTCTCTCATGTCTTGTATTTGGAAGTAAAATTTCCTACTGAGTTTTGGTCTTTTCATCAAGACTGCTTAAAAATCCTCTATTTCATTGAATGTCTATCTTCCCACCTTGAAGTATTATACTCAGTTTTCCTGTGTAGATAATTCTTTTTGTAATGTTAACTCCTTTTGACCTCTGGAATATCATATTTCACGATCTTGGACCTTTCAGGGTAGAAGCTGCCAAATTCTATGTTACCCTGATTTTGGCTCCACAATACTTGAATTGTTTCTGTCTGGCTGCTTGCGATATTTTCTCATTGATCTGGGAGCGCTTGAGTTTCATTTCAATATTCCTGGGAGTTTTCATTTTGTTATCGCTTTCAGGAGGTGATCAGTGGATTCTTTCAATTTCTCTTTTACCCTCTGATTCAAGAATATCAGGGAAGTTTTCCTTGATAATTTCTTGGCTTTAAGTTAGTCCAACAATTTTTAAATTATCTTTCCTGAATCTATTTTCCATGTCAGTTGTTGATAACATATTTCTTTTTTAATTTTATGTTTATTTTCAGTTTACAAAATTCATTTCTACAAGATTTTTGTTACAAATTTTGTTCCCATCTTTCCCCTACACACCACCCCAAACCAGTTATCCCTATAAATATAGTTTCCTCCAATCTGCTCTCTCCTATATCTTCCCTCATCACCCCTCCAACTTTCCAGTAGGTCAAGATGGAACTCCATACCCCAGTGCCTCTATATATTATTTCCCAGTTGCATGTGAAAAATAATGATAATAACAAATTTTAAACATTTGATTTTAAAATTTTGAATTCCAGATTCTTTCCCTTCCTACCTCATTACCCAACCATATTGGGAAAATAAGCAATTCAATAAAGGTTGTACACATGTAGTTACATAAAACATTTCCATATTGCATATACTGTGAAAGATTGACTATATTTCCCTAAATCTTATCCCACACCTCTAGTTGTTCTATTTTCTACTTTGATCCTGCTGCTTTTCAATAGTCTGTGCTTCTAACTATCTTCCCCCCGAATCAGTCTTCCCTTCTATCATCTCCCCTCTTATTCCCTCCTGCTCCCCTAAATTTCTGAAGGGTAAGATACCCGATTTGTATGTATGTTACTCCTTCTTTAAGCCAAATTCAAGTTTCGTAAGTTACAATTATTTTTTTCCCATTTAGGAATGTAAAAAATTCAAATTTGATGAGTTCCTTATGATTTCTTTTCCCTGTTTACCTTCCCATGCTTCTCTTGCTTCTTGTATTTGAATATCAAATTTTCTATTCAACTCTTGTTTTATTTTTTTCATCAAGAATGCTTGCAAGTTCTCTACTTTGTTGAATCACCATATTTTCCTCTAAAACACAATACTCAGTTTTGCTGGGTAAGTGATTCTTGGTTTTAATCCTAGCTCTTTTGACTTCCAGAAAATCATAGATCTTGTGTTATCCTGATGGTGTTTCCACAATATTCAAATTGTTTCTTCTTGGCTGCTTGTAATATTTTCTCCTTTACCTTGGAACTCTGGATCCTGGCTATAATATTCCTAGGGGTTTTGTTGGGGGCAATCTTTTTCAAGATGCGATCATTGAATTCTTTCAATTTCTATTTTGTTCTCTAGTTCTAAAATATCAGGGCAATTTTCCTTGAGTATTTCTTGAGGGATGATTTCTAGGTTCTTTTTCTGATTATGTCTTTAAGGTGGTACAATAATTTTAAAATTGTCTTTGTTGGATCTATTTTCCAGGTCAGTGGTTTTCCCAATGAGATATTTCACATTGCCTTCTATTTTTTCATTTGTTTGGATCTGTTTAATAGTATTTTGATTTCTTATAAAGTCATTAGCTTCCATTTCCTCCAATCTAATGCTGAAGGAATTAATCTCTGTGGTGAGCTTTTGATATTCTTTTTCCAACTGGAAAATTTGGCTTTTTAAGGCATTTTTCTCCTCATTGGCTTTTTGGGCCTCTTTTGCCATTTAAGTTAGTCTGTTTTTAAGGTGTTATTTTTTTTTCTTTCAGGTTGTTTACTCTCTTTTCATGATTTTCTTGCATCATTCTCATTTCTCTTCCCAATTTTTCCTCCACTTCTCTTACTTGATTTTCAAAACCCTTCTTGAGCTCCTCCATGGCCTATAAACAGTTCATATCTTTTCTTGGAAACTTTTGGTTTGGGAGATCTGACTTCATTGTTCCATGCTTTGATCCATGTTTTGATCCTTTTTTATGCTTAAGAAAGGAATATAAGGTTTGATTGCTGTGCTTGTTTTGCTTGCTCACATTGCCACTCAATTACGTGACTTTTGAGCTATTTGCCACAGTAGAACTATGCTCCCAGAGAGGAGAGCTTTGTCCCAAATCACTGTGGATTTCACAGGTTCCAGGGCTTTTAGTTGGGTGCCCTACCTGCAGCTCCCCCAAACTCTCACACTTCTTTTTTTTTTTTTTTTAGTCATACAGATCAGAGAGATAGCTTTATTTTACTGTCAGCAATACATCATTCAGTGTCAAAGAAAAATATATTTTAAAGATATGAATAAAAAAGAGATCCTCAGGGATCTTCTAGTCTGGTCCCTTTGGTCACATCACACCAGCAGAATGGACTTTAAGGGTTCCGATGAGAAGGGGATCTGAATCCCTAAAAGGAAAAGACCGTGTCTTTGGGATCTGGATCCCCAAAAGGAAAAGCCCCTGGACTTTCCTACATGGCCCAGTCCTCCTTGTTCTCCTGAGGAATTGCCCTTACCAGTAATCCTTTCAACTGTCCTTTCAATACTTCATTCTCAGTTGTGTCTGACCCAGTCCAGCCTTCATTGTCTATTACTTCCAGATCACCCCAGGCTATTAGCCACTCCTGAATCACATCCAGGTCTTCCCATGATCTTTCTGTATAAAAAGGTCCATCTTGCCCACCATTAAATCATGCAGATTCCTTAAGAATCTGGCCTACTTGTCAATACAATCATCACAACTGCACAGATTCTTTTTTTTTTAAACAAATACTTTATTAACTTCTGTTTTACATCATTCATTTCCGCCAGATTTTGAGTTACAATAATTTTCCCCCCATTATTCCCCTACCCACCTTCCCTGAATAGCAGTCCCACAAGATATCGCTTCCTCCAATCTGCTCTCTCCCATACCTTCTCCCATACCCCCATCGACTTTTCCATTAGAGGAAGATGAATCTTTGTGTCCCAATGCCTGCACATCTTATCTCCCAATTATAGGCAAAAGAGTATTAATAATAGTATTTATATATATATATATTTGAAACATTTAATGTTATGACCTTGAATTTCAGATCCATTTGCTTCCTCCCTTGTCACCCATTCCTTCTTGGGATATAAGTAATTCAGTATATGTTGTACATGTCTAGCTATGCAATACATTATCATAGTAGATATATTGTACAAGGCTGCTTATAATTCCCTCCCACTCATCCCACCCCTCACCTGGTCCATTCCCTACATGATCCTGTCCCTCTTCTGTAGTGGGTACTTCCAACCTCCCCACCCCCAAGGATGCCCTCCTATCCATCATCCCTCCTCTCATCCCCCTTCCCCCTATCCTGCTGCAGGTTGAGATATCCCATTTAGTATGTATGTCATTTTCTCCCTGAACCCAATTCAATGTGAATGTGGTTTTGCCTTTTTAGCCTTCCTTATTCTCCCCCTCCTTTGCACCCACTTCCCTACATGAGATAGTTTACCCTACCATGTCTCTCCCCATCTCCTCTTGCCACTTTCCTCTCTCACCTCATAATTTCATCCCTTGAGTACTCTCCCTTCCCAACAACATCAACCTATGCCCTCTATCCATATATAACTGTAGCCATATACACACACATTCACATATGTATTCGTATGACCACACCCCCTTCTTCCATTATTTTCATAGTGAGAAAGGTATCATCAGTCACAGTTATTGCTTTTCCATATAGGAATGAAAATAGTTCAACTTTGATAAGTTCCCCTTGATCTCTCTTCCCCAGTTACCTTCTCAGGCATCTCTTCCTTCCTGTGTCTGGATGTCAAATTTTCTATTCAATTCTGGTTTTTTCCTCAAGAATGCTTGAAAGTCCTCTATTCCACTGAATGACCATATTTTCCCCTGAAATAAAATACTCAGTTTTGCTGGGTAGGTGACCCTTAGGTTTATTCCCAGTTCTTTTGCCCTCTGGAATATCATATTCCATGCCCTTCTATCCCTCAGTGTAGAAGCTGCCAGGTCCTAGGCTATTCTGATTGTGTTTCCACAATATTGAAATTGTTTCTTCCTGGCTGCTTGTAGTATTTTCTCCTTGATCTGGGGATTCTGGAACCTGGCTATAATATTCCTGGGAGTTTTCTTTTTGGGATCTTTTTCAGGAGGTGATCGGTGGGTTCTTTCAACCTCTATTTTGCCCTCTGGATCTAAAACATCAGGGCAGTTTCCTTGAGAATTTCTTGAAGGGTGATTTCTAGGTTCTTTCTTTGATCATGGCTTTCAGGTAGTCCAATAATTTTTAAATTGTCTCTCCTGGATCTATTTTCCAGGTCAGTGGTTTTTCCCATGAGATATTTCACATTGCCTTCTAATCTTCGTTTGTTTGGATCTGCTTAACAGCATCTTGATTTCTCATAAAGTCATTAGCTTCCATTTGCTCCAGTCTAACTCTGAAGGAATGAATCTCCTCAGTGAACTTTTGAGATTCTTTTTCCATCTGGCAAATTCGACTTTTTAAGGCATTCTTCTCCTCATTGCCCTTTTGGGCCTCCTTTGCCATTTGAGTTAGTCTATTTTCTAAGGTGTTGTTTTCCTCAGTCAGGCTGTTGACCCTCATTTCATACTTTTCCTGCATCCTCCTCATTTCTCTTTCCAATTTTTCCTCCACTTCTCTTATTTGATTTTTAAAGTACTTCTTAAGGTCTTCTATGGCCTGCAACCCGCTCATGTTTTCCCCTGGGGCTTTTGGAGTAGGACTTCTGACCTCACAGTCCTTTTCCCGCTCTATGCCCCCAAAATAGGAGTCTAGGGTTGCATTTTTCTGTTTCCTTTGCCTTGGCATGTTGTCACTTAATTGCTTGACTTTTGGGCTTGTTGCCACACTATGGCTTTAAGGCCAGATAGAGGAATTTTCGTCCCGAAAGTGTGGGGGGCAACTTCCGTTTCTGGCAAGCTGTAAACCCACCCACAACTTCCACCCTAGATCACAATCCAGATCCAGGAGGTTAAAGCAAGAGCGATTACCCCCCAAGACTGATCGCTGGATCTCCCCACGATTTGTAGGCTGGGAGCCGGAAATGCCTCTGAAAACTACAAAATGGCGTGTCTCCTCAGCGGCTT
This sequence comes from Gymnobelideus leadbeateri, assembly GCA_011680675.1. Taxonomy (NCBI): domain Eukaryota; kingdom Metazoa; phylum Chordata; class Mammalia; order Diprotodontia; family Petauridae; genus Gymnobelideus; species Gymnobelideus leadbeateri. The sequence goes on along the minus strand of WOXC01005256.1, from coordinate 23,912 downwards.
CTAGCCCCCAGGGGAGGGAGCTGGCGCATTCCCCAAATACAGGTCCCAAAGTCCATAGGACACTAACCTCTTACTTTGTCCTAGGCAAGTCTATGTTGATAATTCTGGCCTCTCCACAGTTCCTGGTGTTCTGGGGTTCCTCCAGCCGGCTGCTGGCCCTGCCGCCCTGGGGCTAAAACCTCGGCTCACGTGGACCTGGGCTCGGCTCGGCTCCTGTGCTCTGTGCGCTGCCGGCTCCCAGACCACTGCGCTGGTCCTTCCTGCAGGGTGCTGGGCTGTCCTCAGCGGGAGGTTAGCTTCTCTGTTTCGTTCTGTGGGTGCTGGGGCTCCAGAAGATTTTCAGAGTCCTTTTTTACATAGTTTGTGGAGAATCTGGGGGCAGAGAGGCTTGGACGAGCTGTTTCTATTCCGCCATCTTGGCTCCGCCCCCCTCCTCTCACACTTCTTAACACACCCCAGTACCTCTGTCCAATAAAGTGCTCCAGATCCAAGCAGGTTAAAGCAAGAGTCATTACTCTCTGAATAGTCACTTGGTCCCCCTCCAATCTTCAGGCCAGGAGCTCTGAAGCAGCCACATGCTGGCAGCTGTGTGGCTGCCATGCTTCTACCACCTCTTGCCTCAGGGTGTAGGGGGTAGAGGATGGACCTTGATCTGTTACCCCCAGTTCCAACAGAGTTCCACACTGACCTTTTACTTTGTCTTGGTACAGAGCAAGAGATGCTGGTTATTCACTCTCTTGAAAGTCTCCTCCAGCTGCTGGTTGTCAGAGATCCCCTGAAGCCAAAACTATGGGCTCATACGAGCCTGAGTTTGGTTCCCATCTCTACAATGGACCTTACCTGTATGCCTGCCAGTCTGCCTTCAGCAGGAGATTTTTTTCTCTCTGTCACTTTGTGGGGTCTGCAGCTCTAAAGTTTATTTAGAGTCATATTTTATAGGTATTTGAGGTGTTTCTGGAGGGAGCTCAGAGAGTTTTCCTGCTTCAATGGCGCCATTTTGGCTCCGCCCCCTCATTCAATTTTTAAGGAATTATTTCCTTCAGTAAGCTTTTCCATTTGGCCACCTTTATTTATTAAGGATTTATTTTCTTCAGTGAACTTTTGTACCTCTTTTTCCACTTGGCCATTTCTGCTTTTTAAGACATTCTCCTCATTGAGGAATCCATGGATCCAAGGATAACACACAATCTGCCACCTACTGTTTTTATAATTTTTCCGTGTTTCTTATTGAATATGGTATAATTCCCATAGTCCAAGTTAAATAGAACATACACAATTATATACCCTGTATATAGGTACATATATTAATAGGAGTGTTCAGAGGAAAGTTATTTCCTTATAACCTCATTTTTATCCATATACACATGTATACACATATTTACATATACACATATTGTATATATGTATATTTACATATATATGCATGTGTATACATATACACACATGCATAAATAATTTCATAATAAATTAATTACCTTGTATTTCACAGGCACACACCTATTCTGCCTCAGGTAATGGGCACTTGAATTTTTATCTTTATTTGCCTGAGAGTCAGTCCTAGAAGTTATTCAGTTCCATTCTGTTTAAAAACCATCAGCAGCCCCAACTAATATTTTCAAAATTTTCTTCTAACTAGGTTTATTTCTCTTAGTAATGACTTCTTGAAATATCATTTAAAATTCTTTTGAGTTTTGTCAATTTGAAGGAAAAGAAAAAAAAAAGAGAAAAACTTCCAAACATCTCCTTTTTCATTGCATTTTCTTCTATATATTTTAAAATTGCTGTACAAAAGATGTTTCTTACATAGCATGACTATCTGTAAATTATATTTCAATATGTCAATAGATTTAATATTCCATCATTTTGGGTACTTCCTTTAGTAATAGAGATACTAATTTCTCCATATAATCTTAGTAGATGATTTTGTGAATGGTGTGAAAGAAAAAAAGAAAGATAGCGAGGAGAAAGAAAGGAGAGAAAAAAGGAGAAAAAAGAAAGAAAGAGAAAAAGGAAGAAAAAATAAAGAGTAATAAAGAAAAGAAATTGAGTCAAATAAAAGGAAAATATTATTTAGTGCATAATATTTTGATGACGAGTGCTCCCAGTCCTGTGGCTGATTGCTTTTCAACTTGGTAGAATGTCTCAGAGCTTGTATCCAGCTGTCATAGCCTTTGGGAAAACATATCTTCTTGCCACAATGAAACATTGGCAGAGGACATTAGTGGAGGACATGGACAAACAAACTTTAAATAGAGTATAACTTGCCTGACTATCCTAATCCTTTACACATATACTCCCAGATCAGCCAGTGAAATAGAGAAATAAGTAACTGTTACTATTTGTGATATCTTTTCTTCACACAATGCTGTGCATTGGACTGTGCTCCATTTTATGTATTATTTATATAGAGAATACCACCATCTTTCCAAACAGTTAGGTTTACCATCTCATCACTCACCCTCATCTCACATCAGCTGGCAAATCTTGCCTTTACTGCCTCTGCAACATCTCTCACATCTTTCCTATTCTCTCTACTAATATGACTACTACTTTTGTTGAAGTGCTTATCACTTGTAGGTTTGGCTCAGTTGAAATAGCCTACTAAATGGTTTTATAGTCTCAAGTTCAACTGATTCCAATCTGTTTAACTTAGAGTTAAGAAGTTGATTTTTTCCAAATGCCTTACTAACTTCGGGTTTACATCATTCATTTCCACCAGATTTTGAGTTACAATTTTCCTCATTTTCCCCTACCCACACCCCAAAATAGAGGTCCCACATGATATCCCTGCCTCCAATCTGCTCTATCCCATATCTTCTCCCATAACCCCTTCAACTTTTCTAGTAGGGCATAGTGGATCTCTATGCCCCAGTGCCTATATAGCTTATTCCCCAGTTATGTAAAAGAGTAATAATAATAGTATTTATATATTTTTAAACATATGATTTTGAAACTTTGAATTCCAGATTAAATCCCTTCCTCCCTTGTCACCCACCCTTACTGGGAATATAAGCAATTCAGTATATGTTGTACATGTGTAGCTATGCAAAACATTAAGATAATAGATATATTGTAGAAGATTGACTATATTCCCCTCCCTCCTATCTCACCTCCGACTTGTTCTATTCTGTACTTTAATCCTGTCCCTTTTCAAAAGTGGGTGCTTCCAACTTCCCTCCCTCCCAGCCTGCCCTCACTTCCACCATGACCCCTCTCATCCCCTTCCCCCCTAATCTCTTGTAGGGTGAGATATCCTATTTAGTGTGTATGTCATTCTCTCCCTGAGCCAAATTCAATGAGAATAAGGTGTTGCCTTTTTACCTTCCTGTTCTTCCCCTCCATTATAACCATTTTCCCTTGACTCTTCTATATGAAATAGTTTACCCCATTCTGTCTCTCACCATCTCCTCTCATTGTATTCCTCTCTCACCTCTTAATATCACCTTTTAAGTATCATCCCCTCCTATTAAACTGGTTCTGTGCCCTGTATCTATGTATATCTCTAAACATATATATATATATATATATATATATATATATATATACACACACACACACACATTCACATATGTATTCATATGCCCATATACTTTTATTCAACTTATTTCATCAGTTACAATTATCATTTTTCCATGTAGGGAAGTAAATAGTTCAACTGTGATAAGTTCCTTATGATTTCTTTTCCCTGTTTACTTTCTCAAGCTTCTCTTGGTTCTTGTATCTGAATGTCAAATTTTCTATTCAACTCTGGTTTTTTCATTAAGGATACTTGAAAGTCCTCTATTCCACTATTAAGGTTTCCCCTGAAACATGATATTCAGTTTTTCTGTGTAAGTGATTTTTGGTTTAGTCCCAGCTCCTTTGCCTTCTGGAGTATCATATTCCAAGCCGATTGATCCCTCAGTGTAGAAGTTGCCAAATGCTGTGTTTTCCTGGTTGTGTTTCCACAATGTTGAAATTGTTTCTTCCTGGCTGCTTGCAATATTTTTACTTGATCTGGGAATTCTGCAACTTGGCTATAATATTCCTAGGAGCTTTCTTTTAGGGATCTTTTTTAGGCAGTCATCAGTAGATTATTTTAACCTCTATTTTGCCTTCTGGTTCTAAAACATCAGGACACTTTTCCTTAAGAATTTCTTGAAGGACAATTTCTATGTTCTTTCTTTGATAATGGCTTTCAGGTAGTCCAATAATTTTTAAGTTATTTCTCCTGGATCTATTTTCCAGGTAAGTGGTTTTTCCAATGGGATATTTGATATCGTCTTCTATTCTTTCATTTGTTTGGATCTGTTTAACAGCATCTTGATTTCTCATAAAGTCACTAGCCTCCATTTGCTCCAATCTAATTCTGAAGGAATGATTCTCCTCAGTGAGCTTTTCAGATTCATTTTCCACCTGTTTAATTTGGCTTTTTAAGGCATTCTTCTCCTCATTGCCTTTTTTGAGCCTCTTTTGCCATTTGATTTAGTCTATTTTTTAAAGTCTTATTTTCTTCAGTCAGGCTATTGATTCTCATTTCATAATTTTCTTGCATTGTTCTCATTTCTCTCCCCAATTTTTCCTCCTCTTCTCTTATTTGCTTCTTAAGGTCCTCTATGGCCTGTAACCAGCTCTTATTTTTCTTTGATGCTTTTAGGGCAGGAGTTCTGACTTCACTGTCTTCCTCCTGTTCCATGCTTTGATCCTTTTTGTTGCCAAAATAGGAGTGTAAATTTGGGGTATTCTGTTTATTTTGCTTCCTTTGCCTATTCATATCACCACTCAGTCACCTGACCCCTGGCCTTTTTGCCATAGTAGGACTCTGCCACCATACAGGTGAGCTTCTGTCCCAAACACTGGGTTTTTCTCAGCTGCCGAAAGTATTAGTTGTGTGCCCTCTCTGAAGCCTCCACATGCTCTGGCAAACTGGTCACACACCCCAGGACCTCCACCCTAGAATAGCAATACAGATCCAAGCAGGCTAAAGCAAGAGCCATCACCCCTCAGACTGATCACTTGGTCCCCCTACACTCTGCAGGCCAGGAGCTGAAGCTGCCACATGGGGTTGGCTGCATGGCTGGGGCTCCTCAGTGACTTCCTGCCCCAGGACAAAAGCCGAGGCACTCCCAACTACTGGATCCCAAAGTCCACCCTGCACTGTCCTCTCACTTTGTCCTTCTACTCTATGTGTTAGAGAAAAAAAGACTTGAGTTCAAATCTTGCTTCATATACTTACATAGTTTCATGACCCTAAGAAAGTTGTATAAACTCTCTCAGTCTCAAAGTCCTCAGCTATTAAATTAATCTAATAATAGCACCTACCTCAGAGTGTTTTTTGTGAGAGTCAAATATGTCTTTAACATATAAAATAATTTGAAGATGGTAAAGTGATATGTGAATGTCACATTACTACTATTATTGTATGTAAACACGTGTGTGTGTGTGTGTTCTCCTGGAGAATGATAACAAATAAATAAGTGTTTTTGTTATAGCTAAAGGCTATAATATAGTTAAAAATAATACTGTCAGTAAGTTAGAAGGGAAAATTTTCAGTTAGAAAGACAAAAAAACAGAGGTCACTTTAAGGAAAAATAGCAACACAGAACAGACCTGTTTCAAATGGAGATTTTGCCTATTAAGGAAATTTTAACAGTAAGGTTAAACTTGGAGAATAGAGCAAAATTAAATCTTTAGCAAATTACAAAATGTAGTCTTATGTATTCCCTGCCCATCTCCCCAACGTATTCCTGCTCATTCCCCCCAAATCCAAACAAAAGATAGTGAAAACCAAGTTGATGACAAAGGAAATTATTTTGGAAGATACAAAATCATAAACTGAGTAAAATTAATCCACTTTGGTAACTCATTTTGAACATATCTTAAAAGATCAGGGATTCTAGCAAATGCTTCTGCAAGGATTTTGGAAACAAGTCTCTCAACTCTACTAAATCTTTATCCTTTATTCCTCCTCAAAATGATCATTGACACTAATAATTAGAGATCTCTTCTATGGAGCTAAAGGAGAACAGAAATATATATCATGCTTATTGACCTAAGCACTATGGCACTTACTATTTCCTTAACTGTTCTGTAAAAATGTGCTTTATCATATGAATATATGCAAATACATTTTGCTGATGAAATAAACTCCACAGTGTCTATTAGTGTAGTTCTCTTTCTGATCCCAAGTCCTTTTGAAGGCCACCCTACTTCTCAAAAGGCCTATGCTAAAGAAACTGTTATTGGTGATTTAATAAAATGATTATAATTAGAGGTACACACATAATGACTATTATTAAGTGTCTTCCCTCTCCAACCCATTCCCCACACAGTTGGCAGAATGCTAAGTCCTAAACTTAATGACCCACTATTATATCTTTTTCTCTACACAAATGTGTATATTTAGATATATGTTTATGAATGCACACATTATATATGTATATTTGTCTAGATAACTATAGAAATATTTATATATAAAATAAGTAGAGGGAAAGAGACAGAGAGGGACAGAATATATACAACTGAGACTGATATTTGTTTTCATGCTTTACATGGCTCTTTTTTTCTCTTCATCTCACACCAACAAAGCACTTCCAACTAAAGTTAGTAATAAATTGGAAGAAGGAACTGATTTTCTTTGAGGAAGCAGATTTTCCAAAAAGTAAAAATTGATATTTTGGTACTGCTTATTTATTAAGAAAAACAAAATTGGTAATTACAAAATTAATCTTTAAAATGACAATTTTTTATCATTTCTTCCTCTTCTGGGAGATGGGGAGATATTTATTTATGAATGCTTTTTAGTTACCATGAATGTAACATGAGCTTTATATCATGAGTATTCCCAGTCAATTTAGAAGGAAAAAAAAACATACACTATAAATACTGAGTATCAAAAGGTTTTCTTAATATGTTCTTTTGTTTGTTTTTCTTTGAATCTCTTTTACCTGAACAGTAACCATGCATTTTGGATAACTTTCATAAGGTTTTATCTGCTTCATTTGTCAGTTAGGCATGTATAATTGATATGGGAAACTGATGTTATTTCCTACAGTATATACTAAGAAACTGAGTTGGGGGCAGAGTCAAGATGGCAGAGCAGAAACAGCACTTCAGCAGTGCTCCAGCCCACACCACTTCAAAATTATGTAAATGGGGGCTCTGAACGACCTCTGGAGCTCGAAAACCCACAAAATGACACAGAGAAGCTAATCTCTCACTGAGGACAGCCTTGCATCCCAGCAGGGAGAGGCCAGCTCAGCTCTCTGGGAGGCAAGCCCAGGCCCTTGTGAGTCTGAGGTTTTAGCCTGAGGGCAGCCAGAGCATCATGCACTGGAGGGACCCCAGAACAAGCAGCTGTGGCATTTCCAGAATTATCAACACATAGATGCCTAGGACAAAGTGAGAGGTCAGTGGCCTATGGACTTTGGGACTGGTTGGGAGAGAGTGTGGCCTTTTTCCTGGAGGCAAGGAGCCACAGAGGAATTGGCATAGCTTGTGCCAAATTGCCACTTTGCAGCTTCAGCTCATGGCCTTGGAACTGTAAGAGGATCTGATAATCAGTCTGGGGGATAATCACTCTTGTTTTACTCTCCTTGGATCTTGACTGCTGTCTGGGGTGGAGGTCTAGGGGTGTGTGACCAGCTTGTCAGAGTGGGTGGAAGCTTCAGAGAGGCCACCCAACTAATAACTCCTGCAACTGGGAAAAACCCAGCATTTGGGATGGAAGCTCACCTGGCTGGTGGCAGAGTCTTACTGTGGAAAAAAGCCCAAAAGTCAAGTAATTGAGTAGCAACATGCCTAGGCAAAGGAAACAAAATAAACAGAAACATTCAACATTAGAATCCTATTTTGGGGGCAAAGAGGATCAAAGCATGGAACAGGAGGAGGACTGGGAGGTCAGAAATCCTGCACCAAAAGCCCCAAATGCAAATCCGAGCTGGTTACAGGTCATAGAGGACCTTAAGAAGCACATAACAGAAGTTGGGGGGGGGGAATTGGGTAGAGGAATGAGAAAGATGCAAGAAAAGTATGAAATGACAGTCAACAGCCTGACTGAGGAAATAACACCTTAAAAATAGACTAACTCAAATGGCAAAAGAGGTTCAAGAAGGCAACAAGGAGAAGAATGCTTTTAAAACCCAAATTTGCCAGATGAAAAAAGAATCTCAAAAGCTCACTAAGGGGAATCATTCCTTCAGAATTAGACTGGAGCAAATGGAAGCTAGTGACTTTATGAGAAACCAGATGCTATACAGCAGATCCAAACAAATGAAAGAATAGAAGGCAATGTGAAATATCTCATGGGAAAAACCACTGACATTGAAAATAGTTCCCGGAGAGACAACCTAAAAATTATTGGACTATCTGAAAACCATGATCAAAAAAAAAAAAAAGAATTTAGAAATCATCCTTCAAGAAATTCCCAAGGAAAATTGCCCAGATGTTTTAGACCCAGAGGGCAAAATAAATGTTGAAAGAACCCACTGATCACCTCCTGAAAAAGACTGCAAAAAGAAAACTCCTGGGAATATTGTAGCCAGGTTCCAGAATTCCCAGATAAAGGAGAGAATATTACAAGCAGCCAGGAAGAAACAATTTCAATATTGTGGAAACACAATCAGGATAGCATAGGATCTAGCAGCTTCTACATTGAGAGACCAAAGGCCATGGAATATGATATTCCAGATGGCAATCAAGCTGGAATTAAAACCAAGAATCACCTACCCAACAAAACTGAGAATCATGTTTCAGGGGAAAATATGGTCATTCAGTGGAATAGAGGATGTTCAAACATTCTTTTTTTTTTTTTTAAACAAATGCTCTACCAACTTCTGGTTCACATCACTCATTTCCACCAGATCCCGAGTAACAATTTTTTCCCCCATTTTTCCCCAACCACCACCCCAGAGTAGCAGTCCCACCAGACATCCCCCCATCCAATCCATTCTCTCCCATATCTTCTCCCACACCCCCCTCGACTTCGCCACTAGGGCAAGTGAATCCCTGAGCCCCAATGCCTGGACATTCCACGAAACATTCAATTTCAAAACTTCGATTCTCAGATCCATTCCCTTCCTCCCCTGTCACCCACTCCCCCCGAGAAGATAAGCAACTCAGTATGTGTTGTACATGTATAGCTATGCAAAACGTTACCATAGTAGATATATTGTAAGAGACTGCTTATATTTCCCTCCCACCTGGTCCACTCCCTACTTTGATCCCATCCCTCCTTGATAGCGGGTACTTCCAACCTCCCCTCCCCCCAGAATGCCCTCCCCTCCATCATCCCCCCTCTCATCCCCCTTTCCCCCACTCTCCTGCAGGAAGAGATATCCCATTTAGTATGTATGTGATTCTCTCCTTGAGCCAACCTCAGTGAGAATATGGTTTTGCCTTTCTGCCTTCCTGTTCTTCCCCCCCACCCTGCAACCACTTCCCCTTGCCTCTTCCACATGAGATAGTTTACCCCACCCTGTCTCTCCCCATCTCCTCCCACCACTCTCCTCTCCCACCTCCTAACCACACCCCTTAAGAATCATCCCTTCCCATCAAATTCAACCTGTGCCCTCTATCCACGTATACCTGTAAACATATGCCCATATACCCTTCTTCAATTATTTTCACAATGAGAAAGGATTCATCAGACACAGTCACTGTCTTTCCATATAGGAATGTAAATAGTTCAACTCTGACAAGTTCCCTTTGATCTCTTTTCCCTGATTACCTTCTCAGGCATCTCCTGCCTCCTGTGTCTGGATGTCAAACCCTCCATTCAACTCTGGTTTTTTCCCCAAGATCGCTTAAAAGTCCTCTATTCCACTGAATGACCACACCTTCCCCTGAAACAAGATACTCAGTCTTGCTAGGTAGGTGACCCCTGGGTTCATTCCCAGCTCTCCTGCCCTCTGAAACATCGCATTCCATGCCCTTTGATCCCTCAAGTGCAGAAGCTGCCAGGTCCTGGGCTACTCCGATTATGTTTCCACAATATTCAAATTGCTTCTTCCTGGCTGCTTGCAGCATTCTCTCCTTGATCTGGGAGTTCGGGAGCCTGGCTATAATATTCCTAGGAGTTTTCCTCTTGGGATCTTCTTCAGGAGGTGATCGGTGGATTCTTTCAACCTCTATTTCCCCCACTGGGTCTAAAACATCAGGGCAATTTTCCTTGAGAATTTCTCTAAGGATGATTTCTAGGTTCTTTCCCCGATAATGGCTTTCAGGTAGTCCAACAATTCCCAAATTATCTCTCCTGGATCTACTCTCCAGGTCAGTGGCCCTTCCCATGAGACATTTCACATTGCCTTCTATTCATTCATTTGTTTGGATGTGCTTTACAGTATCTTGATTTCTCACAAAGTCACTAGCTTCCATTTGCTCCAGTCCAACTCTGAAGGAATGAATCTCCTCAGTGAACTCCTGAGACTCTTCCTCCATCTGGCAAATTCAGCTTCTCAAGGCATTCTTCTCCTCATTGCCCCCCTGGGCCTCCCCTGCCATTTGAGTTAGTCTACTTTTTAAGGTGTTGTTTTCCTCAGTCAGGCCATTGACCCTCATTTCATACCCCTCCTGCATCCTTCTCATTTCTTCTCCCAATCCTCCCCCCATTTCTCTTATCTGCTTCTTAAGGTCCTCTATGGCCTGTAGCCAGCCTGTACTTTCATCTGGGGCCCCTGGTGCAGGAGTTCTGACCTCACAGTCCTCCTCCATGCTTTGATCGTCTCCGCCCCTAAAATAGGAGTCCAATGTTGAATTTTTCTGTATATTTTGTTTCCTTTGCCTAGGCATGTTGCCACTCAATCACTGGACTCTGGGGCTTGTTGCCACAGTAAGACTCCGCCACCAGAAAGGAGAGCTTCCACCCAAACGTGGGCTGTTCACAACTTCTGCAGGTTGGGTGGCCCCTGCAAAGCCTCCACCTGCTCCGGCAAATTGGACACCCACCCCAAACTTCCCCCCCAGACCACAATGCAGATCCAGGCAGTTTAAAGCAAGATAAATTAACCCCCAGACTGATGGCTGAGTCTCCCTATGGTTCGCAGACCAGGAGCTAGAGATGCCACTGACGATGCAAAATGGCTTCTGTGCTTCACCCCCAGGGGAGGAAGCCGACACGTTCCCCAAACACTGGTCCCAAAGTCCATAGGGCACTAACCTCTCACTTTGTCCCAGGCATATCTGTGCTGATAATTCTGGAATTGCCACAGCTGCTGGTGTTCTGGGGTCCCTCCAGCAGGCTGCTGGCCCAGCTGCCCTGGGGCTAAAACTGCAGCTCACTCAGGCCTGGGCTCAGCTCCCATCTCACTGTGCTCTCGGCTCCCAGAGCGCTGTGCTGCCTGCTCTCAGAGCACTGCACTGGCCGATCCCTGCAGGGCTGCTGGGCTGTCCTCAGCAGGAGGCTAGCTTCTCTGTGTCATTCTGTGGGTGCTGGGGCTCCAGAAGCCGCTCAGAGTCCCCCCCTACATTATTTGTAAGTTGTGTGGGACAGAGCACCTTGGAAGTGCTGTTTCCACTCCGCCATCTTGGCTCTGCCCCCCAAACATTCTTGATAAAAAGAACAGTTGAATAGAAAATTTGACATGCAGATAAAAGAAGCAAAACATGCTTGAGAAGGTAAACTGGGAAAAGAAATCATTATGAACTTATCAAAGTTGAACTATTTACATTCCTACAGGGAAAATGATAACTTTAACTGATGAAACTTTTCGCAGTATGAAAATAGTTGAAGAAGGATATATGGGCATATGAATACATATGTGAATGTGTGTATATATGTTTTCAGGTGTACATAGATAGAGGGCACAGGTCGAATTTAATAGGAAGGGATGATGCTGAAAAGGTAAAATTAAGATCTGAGAGAGGAATATATTGAGAGGAGATGGGGAGAGAAAGAATGGGGTGAACTATCTTATATACAAGAAGCAAGGGAAAATGGTTACAAGGGAAGGGAAGAACAGGAAGGCAAAAAGGCAAAACCTTATCCTCATTGAATTTGGATCAGGGAGAGAATTACATACATACTAAATAGGTTTTCTTACCGTGCAGGAGAGTAGGGGAGAAGGGGATGAGAGGTGGGTTAATGGAAGGGAGGGCAGGCTGCAGGGGGGAAGTGAGAAGCACCCACTTTTGAAAAGGTTCAGGATCAAAGTGGGGAGTGGACCATATGGGAGGTGGAAGTGTAGGGAGGAAAATATATTCAGTCTTTTACAATATATCTATTATGGTAATATTTTGCATAGCTACACATGTACAGCATATACTGAGTTGCTTATCTTCCTTTTAAAACCAAATTTTTAAAAAATATATAAAGACCATGATTAAAACTATTGTTCATATAATTGGGAGATAAGATGTGCAGGAATTTGGGGATGGGGATTCAACTTGCCCTTCTGGAAAAGTTGAAGGGGGTATGGAAGAAGAGATGGGAGAGAGCAGATTGGATGAGGGGATATCTTGTGGGACTGCTATTCTGGGGTGGTGGGTAGCAGAAAAATGGGGGAAAATTATAACTCAAAATCTGACACAAATGAATGATGTAAACCAGAAGTTAATTAAGCATTTGGAAAAGAAAAAAGAAAGAAACTGACTCAGAGAAAATATGGTTGGTAAAAATCCAAAGTCCCAGGGACATTATGAGAAGCACACACACACACACACACACACACACACACACACACACACACACACACTCACATGCACATGAACCCACATGGACACAGAAGCATGTGGACAGTATAAGGCACTGTAAAATCTCTGAAGGATAATTATTTATGCAAATTCAAAGAGAAAGAGAAAATTAAGGGAAGAATCTAGTACCGAAATAGTATGGGAATTCCTTTTAAAAATTATTATTGAAGAGAAGAGAAACTGCTGTATATTGTATGGGTTTGAGAGCTGATGTTGGAGTGAGGAAGACTTGTGTCACAGTCTAACTTCTGATACAAAACAGCTTATGGACTTTAAGAAAGTCACTTAAGCTCTCATTGTCACATTAACCATATAAAGCTACAAAATGAAAACTATGTATGGACTGACATTGATATATAGAGTTCCTTATAAGGAATTCCCTAAAACACTGAAATCATAGTTTTGTCAAAAATTAACACAAAATAAGGGAAATTATCAGTTCTATAAAGTGAAGCACTTATTTTAACAACTGGTAAATTTTAAATAATCTCAATTCATTTTAATAAGTTCCTTCTAACATAATTTAAATATCTACAGGGAACTACATGAACAGAGTAAATGATCATAGAGAACTTGGCATAACAGGGATATTCATTCATGTGTATCATATTTCCCTTTACCATATTATCCTTTTAAGTTTCCTTAGCTAATTGATTCAAATTGAAGTTAAATGATTACCAGATAATTCATTAAAGTCCTCAAAAATAAAACATAATTTGTTCACAAGAATTAGCAGTTCCATTCTATCATATCTAATACTATCACCTTGCCATTTGTTGAAGTGCTCTTAGCTCCAACATTTTACAAACACAGAGAGATATACAGAGAGAGAGAGAGAGAGAGAGAGAGAGAGAGAGAGCGCCCAAAAGCAAAATAAAGTAGTCATGTTTAAGGTCTATAATATATTTGGATAATTTAACATCTTACATATTAATACAGTTATATAAAGGTTGGCTTCATCTGCATAGCACTCAGTTAATTAGACATTAGGTGTATTATTATTATTATTATTATTATTATTATTATTATTATTATTATTACTGCTTTTTGCAGGGCAATTGGGGTTTAGTGAATTGCCTAAGGTCACATGGCTACTTTTTGTGTTAAGTGTCTGAGGCTGGACTGGAACTCAGGTCCTCCTGACTCCAGGGCCAGTGCTCTATTCACTGCGACACCTAGCTGCCCCCAGGTGTTTATTATTAAACAAAAAGAAAATATATGGAAAACATCTCTGTAAAACAAACTGATGATTAGTTTTCAAAACTTATGTTTCTCTTAGGAAATGGCTCTGCAAGCTTTCTGCTACTTTTAGAATACTATTTTATTCTTCTTATTTTCCCCATGGTAGGCTGTTCACTAGATTAATCATACATCCATTTCCCTGGCTTGCTGACAAATATGTTTTACTTCTCCACAAAATATTCATCAGCCCTTCCGATAATTGCTAAAATCATGATATTATTTGTCAAAGGTAAGGATTGATAACTAAGAATTGATGGCCATAAAATATAACATTGTTTTGAATATTCTTCTAAAGGAATGACCCAATTTCTTTTAGGCCCTAAGTTTATACTATAGCATGAATAAATGAAATAAATTCATGTTAACTGAGATAACTATAACTCTACAATATTTATTTTACTTATCTACATCTAGATTTAGAGAAAAGGAATTGATTAAAAAAGATAAGAGTTCCAATTTGCAACTATATATTTGACCAACTTAATAGAATTGGTTTGCCACAGAGAAATAATATGCCAATACGGCCAAAATCCTGAGTTTTATACTTGAACAGGTCAATTAAATTTAGCACTGGAAAATAACCTCAACTGTGATGCTGTCTCATAGATTCATTGTGCTGATCAAAAGAAACCATGGAAAAGAATGAAAATGGGTTCATGCCAATTCATGCCCAACAAAATGAAACCAGCTCATAGTTCATGATTCATATGCATCAGTAGAAGTATCTTTATATATTACCATTAAGTATTCATTCATTTAATGAACATTTAATCAGAATATGTGCTAGGCATTGGTTTAGGTGCTGGGATACAGAAATAAAGTGGTTCCATCCAAAGAATTTGCCTTCTATTACCTAAGGATTCACATTGCTGACACAGGGAGTGGGAACAATTCATCTATTAATTCCCTGTCAGCTCTAAAATTATATAAGTCAAATTTAAAATGGTGATAAAATATATAAGCAAAGAATACTTAGATCAGATGTGAAATAAATAAAGAGAAAATGCATTGATGTAGAAGAAGGAAATCTGGTAAATTTTTAATAATAGGGGATACCTGAGTATGTATTAGCATACAAATAGCAATTAATTAGAAAAAAAACATAGGTCATACAAATATTAGGATTCAACTAATTTAAATTATATTGAGATATTTATTTTTCTATGAAAAAAAATTTCTTATTGACAAAAACTGCATAATAATTAAATCATCAAATCATATGACACTACTGGTGTCTTCACTGGGGGGAAGGAGAGCGTAATGAGTGGGGAAGTTACCCCAACTGATCCTCTAAAGGCTTCATAACCATCCTGACAGCTGATTTTTAAATGCCTGTGAAAGTTCACCTATAGTCTTCCATCTGCTTGTGTTGAATACTACCTCAGGAGAATGGTGTACCTGAGGTGAATCAAATCTGGCCAGTAGCAGATTGTAGTCAATTTGCTGTGAACTTCAGTTTCCCCTTATTGAACCTGAGATGGTTGCCAATGGCCAAGAGCATTCTTCCATCTGCTTCTGGTGAAAGTTTGCTGTTTACTTTGGTTGGGACTCAACATGAATCATTTACAAGCAAAATGTCATGCTGTGGAGGCTTCAATATGCTCAATTAATTTAATGTACCTGAGGAGAAATGCTATTGATATATATAGATAGATAGATAGATAGATAGATAGATAGATAGATAGATAGATAGATATAGATATAGATATATATAGATATATATAGATATATATAGATATATCTATATATATCTCCCTCTTTGAGAATTCTGATGGAGCCAATTTGGTCATGTAAAATTATTTTCAAAAGTAAAAAATCAAATTGTCCAAATATTGTAAAACAGTTTACCCACACATTATTATATAAAATATATGAAATACCACATATTATAAGTAACTATTTTTTGTGGGGGGTCAGACTCATGTTCCAGAAACTCTTTTTTCCATTGCAAATCAACAACTCTTTTAGAGTTAACTGGAGGGTCAAGTGAACTGTTTTGGGTAATAAAATTAATAATAATAATAATAATATATATATATATATATTTATAGTGTTTTAAAGTTTTTAAGATGTTTTATGTATGTTATTTCATTAGAGCCTCACAAAACCCTAAAAAGAAGGTGATATTATTATTCATGTTTTGTAGATGGGAAAACTGAGGTCAAGAGAGATTAAATGACTTGCCCAGAGAGGTAGAACTAGTATGTGTTAAGAACTCTAGAGGAAAATACCCCAGTATATTAGATGGGCCATCATACTGGATCTATTCTGTTCTAGAGGGCAGGACAAAAAGTCAAAAAGAATGTTGGTAGGAGGATGACTTGCTATTTGTTTAATTAAAGTGGCACAGAATTGAGATCTTTAAAAGAAGTATTTCATGAATAACAATCTTAAAGTTTTAATGGTTTAAATCTAAAAGACACTTTATTCATGCACACAACCTTGGAATAACAGAAGTAGGTACCTTGTATAATGCCTCATAAAATGGCAGAATTGAAAGAGAAATATTGTTTAACCTTATTTTTTTACATATGAAGAATCTGAATCTAGCAGAGGTGGTGTCTTGTCAAGTCAGCAGGCACTTATTGTGTGTCAAGCACTGTGCTAATTTTCATGGCAAGAAAAAAAGGCAGAAGATGGTTCCTACTCTCAAAAATTTGCAGCTTATTGGGGAAGACAATGCACAAAAAACTTTATACAAAGAAGATAAAATCAGAATAAATTGTTATGGTATGTCTACTATGGAAAATACCCACACAATAACTTGGTCTTTTTGGTGATATAAATTGTCCAGTCATTTATCTCTTGGTAAAATGTAACCACTGATCTCATAGAAGAAGCACACAGATGGCATCATGACAGCTGTTGGGCAAAATTTGAATGACATATATAATTGCACGTATACAGTTTTATTTGTAAATAATTGAATCAGGCGACAAAACAAAATAAATCACAATAAATACATTTAAAAATTATTGAATGATTGTGAACCCTCAAATATGTCCTACAATGCTTTCAAGGATCCTATAACATAGTAATGGTTTACTCAGCAGGCATTCCCATAGGTCTGAAGTCCTTAGAGATAATGTATTCTATTACTTTCATTCCATTCCTTTCCTGATTGGTGTTATCTTCAAATTTGGTAAACATACTATATATTGATGTTGAAATATGCAGGAATATGTGGAAAGTTACATGGTAGACTTCCCTGTTGGAGATCCATTCATTCATTGATCCTCTTTTGGATTCAGCCATTCAATCAGTTCTACATACACCTAATTTCTCCTATTAACTAGTCAGATTCTCAATCTTATCCATAAGGCATTTGGTAAAATATGATGAAATCCAGGTAAGATTATGACATTCCTCTGATCTATGAGTCTTGTAACATTTACTTTTTAAAATTTTATCTTTGTCGACTTTTCTTCTTTTGATTTTTGATTTTTAGTTTTCAACAATCATTTCCACAAGATTGTTACAAATTTTCTCCCTGTTTTCCCCTATACCCAATCCCAAGACAGCAAGCATACTGAATACCCCTACCCCCAATCTATTCTCTCTTATGTGCTCCCTCATCTCCCACAATATTCTAATAGGGCAAGATGAATATCTATACCCCAGTGTCTGTATATCTTATTTCCCAGTTGCATGTAAAAAGGAAATTAACATTTGTTTTTAAAACCTTGATTTCCAAATTCTTTCCCTTCTTCTCTCTTCACTCAGCCCAATGGGAAGACAAGCAATTCAATATAGGTTGTACATGTGCAGTTATGCAAAATGTTCCATAGTGGTTATATTGTGAAAAACTAATTATATTTCCCTCCATCCTATCCTGCCCCCTACTTATTCCATTTCTCAACTTTAAATCTGTCTCTTTTCAAAAGTGTATACTTTTAATTAACCTCTCCCCCAATCAGCCCTGACCTTATATCATTCCCCCTCTTATCCCTTTCTGCCCTACATTCCTGGAGGGTAAGATACCCAATTGACTGTGTATGTTATTCCCTCCCGAAGGCAAATACAATGAGAGTAAGTTTGATTAATTTCCTTTCACCTACCTGCTCTTCCTCTCCAACAGTTTTCCCGTGCCTATTTTATATGATATAATTTACCCTATTCTATCTCTCCCCATCTAATTCTCCCAATATATTCCTCTCTCACCTCTTAATTTTATTTTTTAGATATCATCCCTTCATATTCAGCTTATCCTGTGCCCTCTGCCTATTTACATATGTACACACATATACACATACTCATATATGTATTTATACACACATACACCCTCCTATAAATACCTAGCTATGCACACACACACACACACACACACACACACACACACACACACACACACACACACATCTATCCTTCAACTATCCTCATACTGAGAAAAGTCTCGTGAGTGACAATCATCATTTTTCTATGTAGGAATATAAAAACTTCAACTTTAATAGGTTCCTCATGATTTCTTTTTCCTGTTTACCTTCTCATGCTTCTCTTGCTTCTTGTATTTGAAATTCAAATTGTCTGTTCAGTACTGTTTTTTTTTTTATCAAGAATTCTTGAAAGTCCTCTATTTCACTGAATGATCATATTTTCCCCTGAAACATCAGACTCAGTTTTGCTGGGTAGGTGATTCTTGGTTTTAATTCTAGAATATCACATGCCAAGCTCTTTGATCCCTTAATGTAGAAGCTGCTGGATTTTGTGTTATCCTGATTGTGTTTACACAATGCTCAAATTGTTTCTTTCTGAAAGCTTGCAATATTTTTTCCATGACCAGGGAACTCTGGAATTTTGCTATAATATGCCTAGGAGTTTTCTTTTGGGCATCTCTTTCAAGAGGCAGTGGGTAAATTTTTTCATTTTCTATTTTGCCTTCTGGTTCTGTAATATCAGGGCAATTTTCCTTGAGAATTTCTTGAAATATGATTTCTAGATTATTTTTTGATCATGGTTTCCAGGTAATCCAATAATTTTTAAGGTATCTCTCCAAGATCTATTTTCCAGGTCGGTGGTTTTCCCAATGAGATATTTCAAATTGCCTCCTATTTTTTCATTTGTTTGGATCAGTTTTATAGTATCTTGATTTCTCATAAAGTCTTTAGCTTCCATTTGCTCCAGTCTAATTGTGAAGGAATTATTCTCTTCAATGAGTTTTTGAAATTCCTTTTCCACCTGACTAGTTCAACTTTTTAAGACATTTTTCTCCTCATTTGCTTTTTGGGTCTCTTTTGCCATAACTCTTTTGCCAGAGTTAGTCTATTTTTTAAGGTGTTATTTTCTTCAGTCAGGCTGTTGACTTCCTTTCATGATTTTCTTGCATGGTTCTCATTTCTCTTCCCAATTTTCCCCTCTATTTCTCTTTCTTGATTTTTGAAATCCTTCCTGAGCTCCTCCATGGCCTGTAACCATTCATATTTTTTTTCTAGGAAGCTTTTGGTGCAGGAGTTTTGACTTTGCTGTATTATTCTGGTTCTATGTTTTGATCCTCTTTGTTCCCAAAAAAGCAATCTATAGTCTGATTGAGCACCCTCTGTTTGCTTATCTTGCCAGACAATTACTTGACTTTTGAGCTCATCACCATGGTAGAAATCTGTTTCCAGGGTGGAGGGAATAGTGTCCCAAATTACTGGGGTTTTCACAAATGTTGCCAAACTATATTGTCTTTTCCCAATTGATGGGCATTTCTTCAATTTCCAATGAATGACAAGATCTGACACACTAGTATTCCTTATCCCAGGACCACCACCCAAGACTGCAACCCAAATCCAAATGAAGGGGCAAGGAAAGCTCCACTGTGAGGAATAAGATTATATAAACCAAGGCCCCAACACAACATGCCCTATTACCCCAAGTTGTTAGGGAACAGAGGTCCTGAGAATGTGAGGGCTGCTCTTCTGCTGGGACCTGGCCACATCCTTGAGAAGAGATATGATAACTGCTCAACTCCTGGAACTAGCCATTATAAGGAAACATTATTGTTGGGGTGGGGGGGGTGCTTGAAGGGATTGGCCACCATCCCAGGCCTCATACAAGATAAACACCTGGCAGTATGCCTTCTTTATTCTCAGTACTACTTAAACTGTAAGATTGAGACCCCAAATTGGAATCTCACCCATGGAGGAGAAGTCCTTCCTGGGACCCTCCCTGAGCCTGAGCAGACTGTGATGGCTGTACCTGTGATTCCCCAGCTTGTGTGGTCAGCTATTGGTACTTCTCCCATTGGTGATTATTGTAAATATGTATATATTTTAAACATAATTCTTCTTATTTTACTATTTCTAACCCTTTTACTCTGTTATCTAGGGTTCTGTAATGGGAATGTAAATTTTTAAGATCTTCCCTGCCCGTAGGCCCTTTGATAGCCTTAAATTAACCTGGAGCCTGTGGTAGGAGGCTTGTTTTCCAGGATATACTTTTGTGATTGGGCAGTGGGTCAAGAGAGTTGTTACATTCTCTGAGGTAGGAGAAGGCTGTATAAACCCTGATGTGAGATGTTGTTTTGGGACTCACTTTGAGAAAGGTTGTGTGATTTGACCATACTGACTCTGGGTAGCTGTTGAAAAGCCCCCCAGCTTTGAAAAGCCCAGATGTTGATGTTTCCCTCTCTGGTAACTGACTAGGATAGATGTAATGGTTGGACAGTTGGAGGCCTCTCTGCTGAAATGTTTCTGTTTGCTTGTAACCTCTGTGTACTCTGAAGTTCAGGGTGCTGACATTTTCCCCTGAGCTAGGTAAATGATATGTTTGATTGATTAAAGCAAGATTGTTAATGCATTTTGAGTTGCTTTCCTTTAGAAAAGCAAATCTTGGAAACTATGTTGGCAGCCACCCTGGGGATGCTGGGGTGCTTGCTGCCAAAGTTTTCCTTCCCATTCACCTATATTCAAAATAAACTATATTGGATCATTTGAAGTGCTGAGTGTTCTATTCATGTGGATCCTGAACCTCCTTAATTGGACACCAAGCAGGTCAAAGCAAGAACAATTACTCTCTGAACGGTCATTTGATCCCCCTACAATTTATAGGTCAGGAGCTCCACAGGTAGCCTCACTGCAGGCCATGCCACTGCCACCTCTCACCCCAGGGGTAGGGGCTGTATCACACTCTTCTCTCACCCTGAATCAACAAGGTTCCCCACTGAACTTTTTCTTTCTCTTTGGTGTTTATGGGTTGAGAAGTATGGAAACTACCACAACTGCCAGTGATTTGATTTCCTGGAGTCTACTCTGGCCAGTCTGTGCCAGTGGTCATGGCTACTCCAATTCTGGGTCTGTGTGGCTCATGTGGGACTACCCTTGGCTCCAAGCTTGGTGCAATAGACCCTTTATGTAAGCCTGCCAGGCTGCTTTCAAAAAGGAAATCACATAACTCCGTCATGATTGAGAAGCCACAGTAGACTCTAAGTAAGTCCAGCTTCCCTTTCTAAATACCCAGAATCAGCCTTTAAGGCTAATTATTGAATAGGAGTCAATAAAATTGACTGGGAAAATGGAATTAATCATCTAATGCAACACAAAAAAAATGAAATGAATATTATAAGAGCAGAATGTTAAGGAAAGAAATATCAGATTAGGTTATCACAGAAATGTGCATATATTCATGCTGCAACTTCAGGTTATTAATTTCTGTTATCCAATCAGCAGATATCATTTTTTAATGCAATACAAGGTCCCCTTCTCTCTATAAATGCAAGGAATTAGGCTGCAGGGCAAAATGTCAATAATTTCAAATAATATAGTGAACTAATTTATTAGAGCAGGAAGGGGTTGCAGAAGTTCAATTTTATCATTTTATAAATGAAGATTCTGAGAGGATAAATGACTTTCCTAAGGGCATACATGGGAGAGAGAAGGAAAAAAGAATTTCTTAAAAGTTTGTCATGTGTCAAGTCTTGTAGAAAGCACCAGGGATAAAAACAAGTGATCCCTGTCTTCAATGAGATTGCATTCTCGCCTCCCCCCAATAGTATTTTTTTCTGCTTTACATAATTCATTTCCACCAAATTTTTAGTTACACTTTTCCTCCATTTTTTCCCTACCCACAACCCTAGAATAGCAGTCCCACTAGATATCCCCTCATCCAATCTGCTCCCTCCCATATCTTCTCCCATATCCTCTTCGACTTTGCTATTAGGGCAAGGTGCATCTCTGAGCCCCAATGCCTGGACATCTTATGAAACATTTAATTTTAAAACTACAGTTTTTAGATCCATTCCCTTCCTCCCTTGTCACCCACTCCCTCTGAGAAGATAAGCAATTCAGTAAGTGTTGTACATGTATAGCTATGCAAAACATTACCATAGTAGATATATAGTAAAAGACTGCTTATATTTCCCTCCCACCCATCTCACCTCCCACCTGGTCCATTCCCTACTTTGATCCTGTCCCTCTTTGATAGTGGGTACTTCCAACCTCCCCTCCCCCCCAGAATGCCTTCCCCTCCATCCTCCCCCTTCTCATCCCCCTTTCCCCTACTCTTCTGCAGGGTAAGATATCCCATTTAATATGTATGTCATTCTCTCCTTGAGCCAACTTCCATGAGAATATGGTTTTGCCTTTTTGCCTTCCTGTTCTTCCCCTCCCCTGCAACTACTTCCCCTTGCCTCTTCTACATGAGACAGTTTACCCTACCCTGTCTCTCCCCATCTCCTCTTGCCACTTTCTTCTCTCACCTCTTGACTTTACCCCTTAAGAATCATCCCTTCCCATCAAATTGAACCTGTGCCCTCTATCCATGTATACCAGTAAACATATGCCCATATACACTTCTTCAATTATTTTCATAATGAGAAAGGTTTCATCAGACACAGTTATTGTTTTTCCATGTAGGAATGTAAATAGTTCAACTATGATAAGTTCCTTTTCATTTCTTTTCCTTGATTACCTTCTCAAGTATCTCTTGCTTCTTGTGTCTGAATGTCAAATTTTCTATTCAACTCTGGTTTTTTCATCAAGAATGCTTGAAAGTCCTCTATTCCACTGAAAGACCATATGTTCCCCTGAAACAAGTTACTCAGTTTTGATGGGTAGGTGACCCTTGGCTTCAATCCCAGCTCTTTGGCCCTCTGGAATATCATATTCCATGCCTTTCGATCCCTCAGTGTAGAAGCTGCCAGGTCCTGTGCTATTCTGATTGTGTTTCCACAATATTGAAATTGTTTCTTTCTGTCTGCTTGTAGTATTTTCTCCTTGATGTGGGAGTTCTGGAACCTGGCTATAATCTTCCTAAGAGTTTTCTTTTTGGGATCTTTTTTCAGGAAGCAACTGGTGGATTCTTTCAACCTCTCTTTCCCCCTCTGTGTCTAAAACATCAGGGCAATTTGCCTTGAGAATTTCTTTTTTTTTCTTTTCTTTTTTTTTTTTAAACAAATACTTTATTAACTTCTGTTTTACATCATTCATTTCTGCCAGATTTTGAGTTACAATCATTTTCCCCCCATTATTCCCCTACCCAACCTCCCAGAATAGCAGTCCCACAAGATATCGCTTCCTCCAATCTGCTCTCTCCCATACCTTCTCCCATACCCCCTTCGACTTTTCCATTAGAGGAAGATGAATCTTTGTGTCCCAATGCCTGCACATCTTATCTCTCCCAATTACAAGCAAAAGAGTATTAATAATAGTGTTTATATATATTTGAAACATTTAATGTTAAGACCTCGAATTTCAGATCCATTTCCTTCCTCCCCTGTCACCCATTCCCTCTGGGGAGATAAGTAATTCAGTATATGTTGTACATGTCTAGCTATGCAAAACATTATCATATTAGATATATTGTACAAGGCTGCTTATAGTTCCCTCCCACTCATCCCACCCCACACCTGGTCCATTCCCTACATGATCCTGTCCCTCTTCTATAATGGGTACTTCCAACCTCCCCTCACCCCAAGTATGCCCTCCCATCCATCATCCCTCCTCCCATCCCCCTTCCCCCTATCCTGCTGCAGGTTGAGATATCCCATTTACTATGTATGCCATTTTCTCCCTGAACCAAATTCAATG